>JAWZYT010003435.1:0-58956 GCA_034508575.1 Petrolisthes manimaculis
GACTCACACACAAAACAACTGTCTCACACTTTCTCCTTACCTGCCTCACTCCATGCACCTTCTCTCTTAGCAAACATGTTATCCACATCTTTCTCGTCTCCTTCTGTCAATCTAATCAGAAGCTGCCTTGTCCCTTTCACCTCTGCCTCAACCTCTCAATCCTGCCTCCTCCCCCCTGCCTCCTCCCCCTATGTCTTCACTTATCGCTGCTTCATGTCTTATTAGGGACCCCGTGATGTAGTCAGAAAATTGGAAGTTAGAGAGTCCTTCAAATATTGCCACGAAACACCACCTACATTGAAGGAACTTGTTTCGTGGCATAGTCAGGAGGAATCAGAAGCCACCAGGTCTCATACACGATCACAGGGTCCTTAACGTCTGTCTACCCATCATTATAAATCCCCCTCTTTTTGCGTCATCTACAACATCCCTCTTCACCTTCCCTTACCAACACAAATATGTCAGCTGCGTTAACCTGATTTTCTTCCTGCCTTATTTACCTTTACAAATTCTTCTAAGTCACCTCTGCCTCACTCACTATTAAGGACACTATACACATTAGCCAATTTAAAGGCGACACGAGCCATTGTGTTCTCGCCTTACTATTACCCTCCTCCTCCTCCACCTCCTCTAACCAAACCGGCTCTTTCCTCCTCCTCCTCCTCTTCCTCCTCCTCCACATCACCACTAACCATACCCCTCCCTTTCTTTCCTCCTCCTCCATCACCACTAACCATACCCCCTCTTTCTTCCTCATCCTCCCCCCTCCTCCCTAATTCCCCCCTGGGCTAATGAAGCAACACCTCCCTTAATTACCACCTGGGGGAATTAATTGATCTCAGGTCTTAAGTCTTGTTAATAACCTTTTAAACTGTGAGGAAAACATGGAGGTATAAGTATATAGCTCCATGGAGAAAAATATCTCACAGGAGGGTAATGGAAAGAAGAGGTGGGGGTGTGGATGATGAGGGGCGGTGGGGGGAGGGGGGACTAAAATAGGGTGGTACTGCACAGCGATTGATGGGGGGAAGGGGAGAACAGGGGGAGGTTGAGGTTGAGGTAGAGGGAGAGGAAGATAAGTAAGGACGAAGAGAGAGAGAGACAGAGAGAGAGGGAAGTGGATGATGAAGAAAAAATAAAATATGAGAGGGAAACCATACGACCTCGATGGAGGAAACAGATAGAGTGATGGAGACAGGAGATGATGGCAGGAGGGAAGAGAATGAAAGGAGGAGGAGAAAGGAAATAGGGTGGAGGGAAGAGGAAGATGATAATGAAGGGTGGATAAATGAGGGACGAGAAGAAAAAAGAAAGGAAATGTAAGGAGGAAGAGAGGGTATGATAAGGGAAGAAGGAAGAGGAATAACGGGAAACTTAAAATTCATAAACAAATAAACAAGTACCGTAAATATTATATATATATATATTTAAATATACACAGAGAGAGAGAGAGAGAGATGTGCGGGAGGGTTAAACTATACAGGAAATGTAAAAAGAGGTAGGAGATAAGGAGTGAAGATGTAGGGAGTGAGAGAGGTGAGAGGTGAGGCAGTGTGAGGGGGGGTGAGAGAGGTCATAGAGTGAGAGGTCAACTAAGAACACCAATAATAAAGAATGTAATTTATCTTTTCCGGACCAATAGAATGTGAACACAAACATATAGAATAACAACTACCTCGTATTTAATTACTACTCATCAAAACGGGAAAACTTTGATCAACATAATTATATACAGTATAAAAATATCTTATCAATATTTAGTATATTTATTTTTACGATATATGTTTCTGTGTATTTATACTTATATTTTCTTTCTCAATATACAGTACGGTTCATAAATATCAAAATCTTATAAATATTCAGTATATAAATATTTATATCTTTCTATTTTTATATTTTTTCTCTTTAAAGGGACCCTGTGATGTAGTCAGAAAATTGGAAGTAAATGAGTTCCTTCAAATATTGCCTCGAAACACACACACCTATATATGTATATGGAAGGAGTTAGTTTCGTGGCATAGTCAGAAGGAACCAGAAGCCTCCAATTTTCATACACGATCACAGGACCCAATAATATCTTTTGCTACTTCCATTAATCTTTCTTTGGAAGTTGGATTACCCAGGTGGTGAAAGTGTTGGTTCAATTCCCTAGATTTATTCTGACGATGATTGAAAACTAATACATAGATAGATATATAGACGGATAGATAGATAGATAAGATACATACAAACATACAGAGAGAGAGAGAGAGAGAGAGAGAGAGAGAGAGAGAGAGAGAGAGGAGAGAGAGAGAGAGAGAGAGAGAGAGAGAGAGAGAATGGTGATGAAGATGGAAGGAGAAAAATAAACATGAGGGTAAACAAGTCATTACGCCTTCCTTCTCTAATATCCTGCACCTCCCCTCACTTTCCCCTCTTCTCCCCTCACTTTCCCCTCTTCTCCCTCACTTTACCCTCTTCCCCTCACTTTCCCTTCTTTCTCTGCCTCTCCTCACTTTCCTTGCCTACCCTCACTTTCCCCTCTTCTCCCCTCTTCTCCCCTCACATTCCCCTCTTCTCTCCTCACTTCCCCTCTTTCTTTGCCTCACCTCACTTCCCCTCTTTTTTTTTATTTCTTTCCTCAGCACATTAAAAAGAACACAATTAGTTCTTCCCCAAACACATCCTCAGAAGCCTCCAATTTTCATACACGATCACAGGGTCCTTATAAGGTGGTCATTCTTTTTTGGTACATTGGAGTGCCTTGATTCCTCCAAAGTATGCTGGGAAACAGGACCAGAAGAGCAAAAATAATAGTGTTCTGTTGCATGGAATAGTTTGGAGGATTCAGTTGCTCCAGATTTACAAACTTCCCCCTTAAGGAGAAGAGAGTATACTTTTGGTACATTGGAGTGCCTTGATTCCTCCAAAGTATGCCAGGAAACAGGACCAGATGAACAAAAAAAGTGGTGTTCTGTTGCTTGAAGGAGTTTGGAGGAATCATTATCACCAAAAATATCAAACTATACCCTCCCCTTAAGGTCCCTGTGATCGTGTTTGAAAATTGGAGGCTTCTGATTCCTCTCACTATGCCACAAAACAAGCTCCTTCCATATAGTAGGTGTTTCGTGGCCATATTTGAAGGACTCGTTTTATCTTCAAATTCTGACTGCATCACAGGGTCCTTATATCACTTGATTCCCCCCCAAGGAAAAGAAGAAAACAGCGAGTGATGAGATGTCCTGGAAGAAGAGAATATTTAGAGAACAGAAAGAAAACGACAGACGAATGTACAAAAATGAAGAAAATTGGTGGTGGAAGACAAAAGAAAGTGACGAATGTACAAAAATGAAGAAAATTGGTGGTGGAAGACAAAAAAAAATAACGAAAAAGAAAAAAAAAACTAATGAATAATGAGACAACATTGATTTTGTTTAGTATATAAAAAAAAAATACACACACGCATAACAAAACAAAACACAGTGTAGAAAATTAATCCTACTTTTTTCCCCCGAAATCACGACAGGATAACAAAACAAAATAGTGTAGAAAATTAATCCTACTTTTTTTCCCCCGACATCACGACAGGATATTGTAATCTGTCTTGTGTATGTCAGTGATATAAATTGTTCTGTGTGTCAACAATACAAATCCGTGGAGGACGTGTGGACGGATCTTCAGTAAATTAGGCAGGAACTTGTGATAATAAACCTTTAGGGTCATTTATCTTTACAATAATTGATGACCGACTCCTTCAATCCCGTGTGTCTATCTCACCTTGACTGGTTAATTTAATTTCTTCCCTTCCCTCATTACTCCTCTATACTCCTTCTACTCTCCCCATTCCTCCCTCTTCTTCATCTCTCTGCTCTCCTTCATGTGCTTCCTATTTTAATACTCTCCTCATTTCTCTATCTTTTTCACCTACTTTCACACAACGCTCTCCTCTCTCCTCCACGTCCTCCTCCTCTTCCTCTCCTCATTCCTCCCTCTTCTTCACCTACTCTCACCCAACACTCTCCTCAGTCCTCCCACTCCATCTACTCCTTCCCCTCACCCTCTTCTTCACCTCCTCTCACCACACATCCCCCTCTCTCTCTCTCCTCCTCCGTGTCCTGCCTCCTCTCCCTCTTCGCAGTTCTTCCTCCCTTCCATATCCCTCTCCCCTCTTCGCCATTGATAAGAACGCAAAGCCCATAAAAACATCCCCAATTTCTAGTTAGTTAATTAGACTTGTCCTCACAGACACTCTCGTCAGGAATAATTAGGTTGTTTTAGTTTGAAATCCTTTGTAACCATCTTCCTCTTTTCATTCTCCAGCTTTATACTTGCCCTTCTTCCCTTTCTGTTCTCTGTTCCGTTCATTTATCATTTTTCCCTCATCACCAATCTCCCTTCCAGCACCCCAACTCCCCCCCACCCCCCCCAACCCCCCACCCTCTACAGCAGTGTGCGGACCATGGAGCTAGAATAGGAGAGACGACCCGCGGTCAGAAAAGTGAGGTCAGGTCAGCCATATTGGTATTGGCAAGAAGCTCGCCAGCCGCTCCTTAATTATTAATCTGGTCATGACCTATGTCACCCAAAAGGTGATTAATTCCTACACTCTGCAGACAATGAGATATATTGTTACTAAACAGTTTGGGTGAACACTACCACTATCTTCAGTGGTCAGGACAGAGTGAAGAAATAACATATTATACAGTAAAACAGATCCTTTTTATGCAGTTATCAAAGTATGTAATGTGTATGTCTATGCGTGTGTGTGTGTGTGTGTGCGTGTGCTTGTGTATGTGTGTGTACAATCTGGGTGTGGTAAAATATGTTTACGTGTGAGGGAGGGTCACCAAACAAATTAATAAACGGCTGTGTTTGTGTGTTACTTAGGGAGGGACTCATTTATCAATTAGGAAGTTCATTAAGGGATTACGTTTGTGAGACCCATCACCAACCCATCACTAAGGTTGATAATGTCATGGTTTTGAATATACAACAATAATTCAGTTATTTTTCTTTTTCCGACTTCATGACATATACAGTATAAGAGTTGGCATCCTTCTCAGTGTAACTGTAATTGGCATTACATGTATCATTAAATACTGCATTATATATTTTGCTTCCCTAGTTAGGATGATCGGTTACTTGGTCATGCCTATTATTCCAAGGAAATGCATACCATTGGATTCTGTTCCAATTTAAAGTGTGTCAAGCAAGTGTGTTAGAAATATTAAAAATAATGTTTCTCTTTAGGTAATCAATGACTCTGTTCTGAAAAGTAGGATATTATCTGATTCTGTTAATATAGAGCCAGAGGAATACATGTATATTCCAAGTTAGTCTCACCTCTCAAAGTGTACAAATAAGATAGTTTTAAATATAGCAGGATTTGATATATATAAGTTAATGAAGTCCTTGTATTGTGAACCATACATTGTTGCCCTAAACTCAGACAAGACTGATAAACATATTTTTTCCTTGGTAAAACTTAAAGACAGAGTAAACTTGGTGTATCCATCTGATGATGTAATTGATATATGTATCATATCAGACAAACTGATTAGGGAAAGAGGGTCCAGCACCACTTTGGAGAGGGTAGATTGTAGCAAAATAATAATATCAGTGTTAATATATTATGACCACAAATACATATTTTCTACTTTAGCTGGACACATGTACGACTGAAAATTACTTGAATTAGTTAATTAAGGCAGTTGCTGAATCATATTTGCAGGTGAAATATGTATATAAGGCCAAACAAATTACTAAGAAGTTGGCATCCAAAGTGAAAGTAAAGAGTTGACAAATATATACAAAACTTATACATTTCAGTGGCCAATTTGGTATAGAGTGATAGGTCAGTAATTTATAACTTTCTATTTATATTATTGAAAGATGTCTGAATTATATGTTATTAATTAAAGAATACGAAATACATGTCATACCGTAATTAAAAATGAATAAACATGGTGAGGAATATGGGTAAACTGTATGGGTACTATGAGTGGTCAGCCTTTCTTGCCAATACTAGGCGTTGGCTTCTGAGGACCTGACTGGCTTCACTCCACTGAGACCCAAATGAACGCGCGGGTCGCCTCCTCCTATTCTAGCTCCATGGTGCGGACGTCCGGTATCCCCCACCCCTCACCCCAGCCCCTCCCATTCCCCCTCCCCCACCAGACAGACAGCTTCCCAGGCATCATCTTTTCCTGCCCTGACCTGACCTGACCCGAGCCTGCAGCTGCCGGGCCACTCACATGCACTCCCTCCCCCTCCCCCCCCCCACCCCCCTCGCCGGCTCTTATCTTCTTCCCAACTCTTTTCACCCTCTCCACTCATCCCTACTTCTGGCTATCTCTCTTATCTTACAAACTCTCTCCCATTTTCTTCTTCCTCCAATCCTCTCCTCGTCCAACGCTCATCTTCTCAAATATTTCACTTTTTTTTCTCCCATCCTTCTCTCACATTTCCTTCTCACCCGTCTCTCAGATTTCCTCCTCTTCTCTCACTCAACTTCCATCTCTCTTAATTCCCTTTCACTTCTCTCTCTCTCTCTCTCTCTCTCTCTCTCTCTCTCTCTCTCTCTCTCTCTCTCTCTCTCTCTCTCTCTCCTCCCAATTTTCCTTTATATAAGACCTCCCTAGAAACGGCTGAAGAGTACATATATATATATATATATATATATATATATATATATATATATATATATATAGGACAGGACGGTATGAGGTGGGTTGAAGTGAATTTCTAGGAGAGGGAAGGAAAGTAGATGAAATGGAAGGAAACATATCAACATCCGAACAATATAGCATTAACAGGAAGGAATATGGCTCTAGAAATGGGAAGAAGAAAGAGGAGTGGAAAAGAGAACTGACTGACGGTGGTAAGAGCAAGGTGGTGTTGAGGCAGGTTAAGTTGAAGGTGGTAAAGATTGAGTGAAGGTGTACAGAAGTGAGGAAAGGGGAAAAGGAAGTTTGGTAAAGGCTATTGAAGGAGGAAGGAAGGAAGTGGTCAAGCATACAGGAGTGAAGTAAGTAAGGGTTTATAACAAGGAGACAGGCTGGGGGGTATAAAAAGGGGGGTTGTGTTGGCAGGGAAAGAGTCGGGAGCAGAGGACATGAAGGGAAGAGAAAAGGAAAAGATAAAGAGGAGAAATGTAGAATTGAAGGAAAGAGAGAAAAGGAAAATATAAGGAAAAAAAAGTAAAAAGGCATAGCAGAAAGAAAACAAATGGTAGAGAATAGGAAAAGATTATGAGAAGAGAGAAAATAAGGCATAAAGGGAGGGAAGCGAGCAAAGGGAAAAGAATAGGAAAATATAAAGAAAAGAGAGAAAAGAAGGCATCATAGGAAAAAATCAAAGGGAAGAGGAAATGAAAATATAAAGAGAATTAGATAAAGGTAGAATAAAGGAAAGCATAAAGAGAATTAGATAAAGGTAGAGTAAAGGAAAGCATAAAGGGAAGAGAAAAAAAAATACATAAAAGAAAGGAAAGCCTAAATGGAATAGAAAAATAAAGAAAGGTATGAAGAGAAGGGAGAGAGAGAGAGGAGAGAGAGAGAGAGAGAGAGAGAGAGAGAGAGAGAGAGAGAGAAATGGTAAGGGCAAGGGTTGAAGGTAGGGGCACGAGAGGGGCAGGTGGTGGGGGGCCGCAGTGTCATTTTAGCATCCGTGTGTTGTGGTGGTGTGTTGGGGGGGGAGGAGGGGGGGCACCACAGCCAGGCCAGGTGACCCCACCCTTATACTCCGACACTAAAAATACCCCACATCTGTTATGGCCTCAACCCTACCCCCCCTACCCCTCCCCCCTTCCCTATACCCACTGTCGCTATTATTGGCTAACGATACTATTTTTACTACACTCTGTAATATTATTGGCTAAAGATACTATTTTTACTACACTCTGTGCTAACACACATACTCGATACGCTTCATTTATTATTATTCTATTTATTTGCTATTATGTAGTTTGTTCATTTCAGTAATCAATGTTTCTTTCAAATATAAGTATTCACATAACTTTTTGTTTTCAATTAATATATAAAGCTTACTAATGTCTGGCACCTCTTATTTTATTTTAAGTTACTATTTTTTTCAATTAATATATATAAAACTTACTAATGTCTGGCACCTCTTATTTTATTTTAAGTTACTCGAGTCTCGGTGCCATGACACAATTCACTAAATGTAATAAATACTTCACACTGTTATTATGTTTTATTGCAAAGCTCAAGTTAAGTAAAACACACCGATATTTACATATTCAATTTAATGGTAACTGGCAAACTATGTAAGTAAACACTGTCTGTCTCTTTGCACCTTCAATAAATATAATAATAAATGAGTAAGAGGCAAATCATGATAATACATAGAATAAATAAAATAATATATGAACAAATAAATGGTGGAAAAACATCCGGATACTATAAATAATTATACACGACTACAAAAGTCCTCAATGACTACAATACCAGAGACTAATTTAGCGATGTAGCGCGTGTGTCAGATACTAAATATAGCAACAAGGGAGGGGGGTAGGGGGGAGGGGGAGGGTAGGAGAGGGGGGAGAGGGAGTGGAGGGAAGGCCAGCTGATAGCCCTCCCTCTCCCTTTCTCTCTTTCTCTCTCACTCTCTTTCTCTCTCTCACATGTAAACACAAACAAAGCGAAAAACGGAATAAGAGTTTTAAGTGGGTATTGGGAAAGGAAAGGGTTTAATAGTGTGGTGGAAAGGGAGGGTGGGGGTGGGGGTGGAGGGGGGTGTGAGTGGGGGGGAGAAGGGACGTGCATAGAGGAGTGTGGGGTGGAATGGGAAGGGTTGGAGGTGAGAGAGAGAGAGAGAGAGAGAATGAAAAAATAAAGAGAAAGGAAGGGGAAGTATTACAGGGAACAAGGAAAGGTATAGGAAGGATTACTCATGGGAAAGTATGGGAGAGGAAATTACTAAAGGTATGAACCACAACCAACTGAGAAGGATGGTACAGCATAGTGAGGATGATACAGGATAGTGAGGATGGTACAGGATAGTGAGGATGATACAAGGTACAGGCAGCAGCAGTTTGTTTTAACCTATCGATACAAAATGGAAAGTCAATCGGCTTCAGGTGTGTTGTTCCTCTCTCTCTCTCTCTCTCTCTCTCTCTCTCTCTCTCTCTCTCTCTCTCTCTCTCTCTCTCTCTCTCTCTCTCTCTCTCTCATAGTAACGAATCAGTGAAAGTCGAGTTTAGTGGGTACCAAAAATTCCCTACCAATTATAAGCATCTATAGAAGATAAACAATAATTCTAATGAAACAGGAAAAGAAAGGAAGATAATATAACTAATGTCTAATGCACCAATGTATATATACCTTATATACCTATCTATTCAAAATTTATTGTTGTTCTCTGGTATGGCAGGATGAGGGAGAGAATACACTTGTAATTAATAAAAATGCTACAAGACTGAGAGGAGATAGTCTGGGATAGAGGATGGTGACCAAATATAAACATGAGAGGAAGAGAGAATGAAATAGGACGAGAGAATATAAGAGAAAGGGATGGGATGGGATAAGAAGAGATCATGGAATAGGAAAAGAGGAGCTGGGAGAAGAGAAAAAAGGAGACAGGATGGGAGAGGAAGTAGGGGTGAGTGTGGAGAGGAAGTGAAGGGAAGAGTATACAAGTGGTATCACACACCTAAAGAGACCAAACAGTATACAGTGCCAGGTATGTATAGTATACCCTATAGTACACTCCACCACCTTCCTTCCCACGACACTCACACTGGTAACCCGACCATCCTGCCTCAACAAACACCACTCACCCCCTTCCCTAACACACACACACACACACACACACGAGTACTAACACACACACACACACATACACACACACACACACACACACGAGTACTAAGACACGCACACAAAAATCATTCTAACAATAATGATATATTTTTTGGTGGAAGAGTTCGCTGTAACAGAGAATTCTGAACTGAATAAAATAAAAATGCACTTCATTATTTACTTACATCTGAGGACATGAAGGAAGTGTTTTGTTGTCTCATTCCTGTAACAATGATTGCTAAAAATACCAACATAACCAACTTGTCAGGGCGTGTTCTAATTATAGGCATTTACTGCAACCACAACATGTAACCTTACCTCCCCCTCCTCCTCCCAGCTCAGTACGTGTTTGATATAGTAAATACTGTTCTTCCCTGGCCAGCCTTGTGCCTAGTACGGCCATTTGGGGAGTCTCAGTAGCCAGACATTGATGGGAAAAAAGATTGATTGATTGATGGATATTAGGTGCCGCAACATCGAGGTCCTATAGCGCCAGAAAAAGGTGATAGAGAGGGGTGACAATGGGAAAGAAGAGAAAAACTGAAATATGGGGAAGGGAGAAGACAGATGATGGTAGCAAGAGAAAGAGGAATGGAGAATGGAAGAGGAAAGGGGTTGGAAGATTAAGAGGAGAGGAGGAGCAGACAGGTGGGATTGGGAAGGAAGGCAGCAATGTTGTTTTTGGCGTGACATAGAAACTGGTTCTGAGAATGAAGTATAGACGGAGAGAACAAGTTGTCGAAATATCTGATGAGTACTGAAAGAATAATGGTATATGAATAAACGTATCGATACATATAAAATTATATATACGCACGAAGGAGTGGATTCAAGCCAGTAACTGTTTACAATATGCAATACACCATACAACAGTTTCCACAGTTTTTATTATTTTTTTCAATTTGCAGGATCTGTGTATCTTGGGAGCGAGAATGACCCACGCCTGCCACTCTATTCCAGCTGGTGGTGACCTCTCTTGACCTGACCTCGTACTGTACAATGACTGGGGTGGGACAGGATCCACTCTTGTCAGAGTGTGTCCTGGGGTGTCCTGGGGTGTCCTGGGGTGGGTAGTGACTGGTGTTCCTTCCCATGACCCCGCTGCTCTCCCATGTCCTAACCCCTTCCCACAATTCACAGGCAGTTCCAGTAAGCTTCATAATGAGTAACAAGTGGTGTAAGAATCGGAAACTAACTGTCTGCAATTGAGCTAACACCCGCATGCAGTTTCCTTCGTTATCAAGTTCCTACCTTACTCGGGCCTACAAACTCCATACCAGACATGCAGCCACGTACAGTCAGTTTTGTTCCTCCTCGGTTAACTTTGTCTGCTTCAACTATACCTCGTGCAGTCGACAGCCATAAAGCTATTTTTATCATATCATATCACCGTGTGGAGTTATTTGGCCTGCCCTCCCTTGCATGGGAAGTCATTTGCGCCAGAAGTCTCAGACTCGGGATGTATAATTTATTGTATATGATTACAAATATCCACAAGATAATTACACTGCAACCAAACCGCGTGCATGACCAGGATAAAAAGTAAGGGATGGGCAGACCTGACCTGCTGTAAGGATAGTATTAGACACAAGTCCTTCCTCATCCTATATTCTGTCTTATCCCATCCTGCTCCATCCTATGCATGCAGGGACACTCATAAAATGTTTCCCTCTTTCTCAAACAGTCACTTATAATTGGTGTTCGATATGGGCTGAATTATTTCCCCCACATCTTTCCATTAAAACACACATTACATATGAGTCGAATAAAAAGGCTGTACTGTTGTGGTCAGGATCAGTGACCACATTATTACACTAAGTTAAATCCTGTACTAACATCACGGGTGAATATAACACCAATAAATCTTGTACCCTTAGCAACTGTTCCATACAATCTTATACAAATTCATGAACCAAATGCTACGTTGCCATAAGAACGGATTGAAGATTTCAGAGCAGTGAGGAGGGTACTGTACGAAAATCCGATTAAAGTGTACAATACGTAAGGTAAGACGACAGAGGAGTGCCAGAAAAAAAAACAAAAAAAACAGGCATGAGTTTGGAAACCCCCTAGCGGTCAGCACAAACACTACAACACCAAATACACCAACTCGGAGCACTACACTAAACCCACCCAGCCAGGAGCCCTATATAGTTGTTGATACTCGTTTAGGCCTGGACCCCTTCCCAAGACACTCTCACCTCTTGCTCTATTTACACGGCCTAAACATGAGCATGGTTAATTTACTTTTTATCCTCCTACCCTCTTCTCTCCCTCTCACCCTCCCTGCCCCGTCCCTACACTTGTCCCTTCTCTACCTACCCCCTGGCCTCCATCTCATCACTCTCCCTTTCACTGCTCATCTTAAATCCCTGGCAAACAACCCATTCCATTTCTGAGCCTGCCTGTATCGCTCCTATTTTCACCACCCATTCCACTTCTGCTGTCCCTCGCCTTCCCATCCTTCCATCCATCCATCCACCCACTTTCTTCAACCCCCTCACCCACCCCAGACAACCTCGGTTCCTCCTACCCCCTCCCCAACCTCGACACCGGTCCCCTAGTCCAACGCCACCTGTCACCCTTATTTGTACACCTCTCACACACCCTACTTTCCCACAGTGTCCCACATCTTGAAAGTTCCCGATGGATGGTGGGGGGTCTGCCAGTGATGAGGGGAAGTAAAGGGTGGGAAAGAACGGGGGCAAGCAAAGGAAGAAGTACGCAGGGAGGGAGGAAAACGAAAGGGAAGGAAGGAATGAGGTGGAAAACAAGGAAAGATGAAGAGAGGGAGGTAGAGATGGTCACACACACACACACATGTAGCACAGGATGCATGAGGCAATAATGAAAGGGAAAGTGTTTGGCAGAGTGAGTGTGTAAAGTGAATAAAGTAGAGATAAAGGAGCAAAAGAGAGAACATATAAACAAAAGAACTGAGGTAATCTGCAGGAAGTGTTTGTCAGACTCATCAATTTGTACTTTTAAAATTTCATGCTGTAATCTATTTAATTTTTGAAGCTTGTTCCATTCATATATTATTTGATATTGAGTCTGTTTCTTTCTATCACGTGCAAGAGGACAAATTTACATATATATTGTACAGTATTATAATCTTATTTGAGCCGGAGGGGAGGGAAGGATATGGTAAGTAGGGTAGGATGTCCAATGAAGTGTGTAAAAAGGATGGGAAAGGAAGAGATGAAATGGGAATGGATTCAACTCCATTAAATTAAAGAGAAGAAAAAAGAAAAGAGAGGGAAAGAAATAATTAAAGAACTGGAGGAGACATAATGAACTGTAAGAAAGTTTGGTAATTTAGATGAAAGAGGAAGAAAGTCGTGTATTATATAATTATGTAACAAGAAGAATAGATGAAAATAAACAAAAACAAACTAATGAAGTACAGAGAGAGAGAGAGAGAGAGAGAGAGAGAGAGAGAGAGAGAGAGAGAGAGAGAATCAGTATCCTGTCTACTCTACACCTGTTTCCCTCATCTGACCCTTCCACCTCCTCTCCCCCTGACCTCTAGAGCTCTCTCAGATTAAACACACACACACACACACACACACACACACACTCTCACTCTCTCTCTCTCTCTCTCTCTCTCTCTCTCTCTCTCTCTCTCTCTCTCTCTCTCTCTCTCTCTTTCTTTCTCTCTCTCTCTCTCTCTCTCTCTCTCTCTCTCTCTCTCTCTCTCTCATCCATTCAGCCATGAAATATGAATGTTCTCTGTTTTCAATAATTTATTCCACTCCTCACACCCCTAAATTATTATTCCATCAGATATCAAGAAATAATCATTTTTACATAAACTGTTGAGTGCCAGTTCAAGATATAACCTGGAATTGATGATTAAAACAATGGAATACAGTTAGTGGGTTTATTTTGGATAATGAATAAGACTAGGCCTAGTATTAGTATTAAAAAATTACAAAAGGAAATGGTAATAAGTGTATTTTTTGCCATTTGAGGAAATCTTTTATATTAAGGTGACTTACAGAGGGGATCAAGAACTCTGTATGTAAACTTAAATACCTTCTATTGACAGTTTTAATTGACACAACTTTAGCCTCAATTGAAAGAGTCAGAATATGTTGCCGAATTGCCAATAAACCTGTTCTGAGCCAATAAGGTAAAAAACATGTACTCGCACCACTGAGTCATCAAGACACAAAAAAAGGTAATGTAATTTTCCTTCAATTCTGCCATTTTCTTCTCTGTTGGTGTAAACGTTCCTGAATGATGTTGATTGTGTGAACGAATGTGTTTGGTCTTGTACTAATAATTACAGTATGTTCATAGATTTCTTAGCATGTTCATATATTTCTTAGCATGTTCGTAGATTTCTTAGCATGTTCATAGATTTCTTAGCATGTTCATATATTTCTTAGTATGTTCATATATTTCTTAGCATGTTCATATATTTCTTAGCATGTTCATATATTTCTTAGTATGTTCATATATTTCTTAGCATGTTCATATATTTCTTAGCATGTTCATATATTTCTTAGCATGTTCATATATTTCTTAGTATGTCCATATATTTCTTAGCATGTTCATATATTTCTTAGCATGTTCATATATTTCTTAGTATGTTCATATATTTCTTAGCATGTTCATATATTTCTTAGCATGTTCATATATTTCTTAGTATGTCCATATATTTCTTAGCATGTTCATATATTTCTTAGCATGTTCATATATTTCTTAGTATGTCCATATATTTCTTAGTATGTCCATATATTTCTTAGTATGTCCATAGATTTCTTTTCACTGTAATAAAAAAACACCTTGATGATTATTTTGGTTTTAAGAGCAGATACAGTAAAGATCAATAATGTGTTTTATTTGGAGGTAGGAAGGAATGACGAAAGATATAAAGAGGTGAACGAATAAATGCATGAAAAAAAAAGGAACAGAATGAATGTGAAGGGATGGAAGGAACATGAAGAAGATAATACTAAGGGATGAGAACAAGGAGAAAGACGAGAGGAAAGAATGATAAATGAGAAGGGAAACGGGGGAAAAGGAGATGAAAGGGTCAGAATGAAGGGGGAGAAAGAGGGGGAGGGGATGGGGGGTGGGTAGGGGGGAAGGGGGGAAAGCGGCGTGACCTGGGACATCCTACAAGTTCCCACGGTGACCTGAGTGAGAGAGAAGGGGGGGGGGGGGGAGGGAAAAGGGGGGGGGGAGGAGGGGAAGGAAAACAAGGAAGGGAGGGGGGTGGGGGTGGGGGGGAAGGAGGAGAGAGGACACTATTTCTGGCCGACCCTGGGATAGTGAATGTGTGAGAGTGAGAGTGAGTGGTTGCTATGTGAGTGAGTGAGTGAGTGAGTGGTTGCTATGTGAGTGAGCGAGTGAGTGAGTGGTTGCTATGGAGACGAGGTGGGCGTCAGTGGGAAGGGGGTCAGGGTGGAGGGGCAGGACTGGATATATATAGTCAGCGTCCTGTTATTCCATGTCTTTATCAATGGTTTAAAAGACGTCAAGGTCAAGGCTGCTGTAATAATGAGGCAATAATATACAGTGTGTTGGTGGTGGTGGTGGTGGTGATGTTGGTGTTCAATATTAATACATACTTCTTTCCTAAACATGTTAAATAGCGTATGATCGGTAGCCAAGTTTTAATTGGATACCGAAACACTGAAAGGCGCCTGTATATTGACACCGTAATTTTATTCTAATGGGTAAGGCAAGACCATGGACAAATAATTACTCCCTCGTAGCTACCAGGAGAAAATTAGTCCATATTCAACATGTCAATACACAAGCTTCTTGAAGAAAGGTCAGCCGTAAGATATGAAAGGGGAATACATAGGGCGGTAGGTCATTCAATTATTCAGAAACTTAGTCAAATAGTGGATTTTACTTGACGTGTTACTGTGAGTCTGGGATTATATTGGGTGATAGTGACTGTGGAAGGGGCCGAGAATATAGAGGTGAGACACAGTTTGCAAGTACTCTGAAACAATGACGGTGGAAATTACTAAACTATAAAAGATTGAAAGGGAAGTAACGCTATGACGGAGATATATTGTAGGTGATTAAAGGTAAAGGACAGTGTTGGGTCATTGGTGATGTGGCCAGCCTTCCACTTGACTATAGATGGTATCGAGTACCCTTACTGACGAAGACTGTCCTCATATAATATAATAACAACACTCGAATTAAGCAGTACACCAAAATTATATTAAACTATCACGGTACCCACATTATTTTCTACATCCAGGATAATGGAAAGTGTTGAGTTTTGCCATCCTCTCGTGTTTTATACAGGTTTACAAAATATGAAGTGTACATGATCGTATTACACAAACCTATGAAGCTCCTTTCTTAAACAAGGTACTGACTGACTGGACTGTAAGTGGCTTTTTGTTCTCGTTTTTCTCCTTTATAACAGTGGGTAAACTAATATGGGCAAGTCTTCCTTCAAGGTTTGTACTCGAGTGTATGTGTGTGTATTCATGTGTTTTTATCGATGCTCGTGTGTGTGTGTGTGTGTGTGTGTGTGTGTGTGTGTTATTGTGTTTATCGATGCTCTTGTGTGTGTGTGTATGTGTGTGACAGGCAGGTCATAACACCATCATCAGTGTGTTGTGTTATGGGTTCGTCTGCCTCTCGTAACAGTCATACAACTATACGGGATCTGAAGGGAAGAGGCAGGGAAGGGAGGACAAGCAGATGGGAGGTAGTAAAGAGAAATTAATAGAGAGAAAAGTAGGTGAAGAAAAAGGAAATGAAGGAAGGAAGGAAGGAGATATTAGGGCAAGATCAAACTACAATAATTAATAATCTTGAATAAGAGTAAAAGAGGAAAGAGAAATAACAAAAAAGGAAAATATGGGAAAGATGAAAGAAAGTGGTGAAAGAGGAATGGTAATAAAAAAAAAAGGGAAATGTGGGAAAGAAGAAGAATGAATATGGGTGTAAAGAAAGACAACAAGGACGAGGGAGAAGGAACTAGAGAGGAAAAACCAAGGGGGAAAAGGAAAAAGATACAAACAAGTGAAGTGAAAGGGGAAAAGGAAAAAGATACAAAAAAGAAGTGAAAGTGGAAAAGGAAAAAGATACAAACTAGTGAAGTGAAAGGGGAAAAGGAAAAAGATACAAAAAAGTGAAGTGAAAGTGGAAAAGGAAAAAGATACAAACAAGTAAAGTGAAAGTGGAAAAGGAAAAAGATACAAACAAGTAAAGTGAAAGGGGAAAAGGAAAAAGATACATACATGTGAAAGTGGAAAAGGGTATATAGTGTGTAAGTGGACAACCTCAACCTCAACCTGGCACACTTATCCTGTGTTCTGTCTACAAAGGAGAGCCAACACTTAGCCATATCTCTCTCTCTCTCTCTCTCTCTCTCTCTCTCTCTCTCTCTCTCTCTCTCTCTCTCTCTCTCTCCTCAAAACACACCCAAACCACAACACAGGCAGACAGGCTACTCTACCTCCACCCCCACCCCTCCACCTCTAACACCCCTCCCCCTTTCTCCCCCCCCCCTCTCTCCTTCTACCCCCCCACCCCTCCAACTCTAACAACCCCCTCCCCCCTCTCTCCTTCTACCCCCCCCCCACCCCAAACTCGTGAACAAAACTCTCTGGTAACCCAACACTAAAAACAACTGTCCATTCTCGTCCCAACACACATCGCTCACAACACCAAACACCAAAACCAAGAAAGTGTGTCAAAAAAAAAACAAAAAAAAACACGCACACACAAAACGAAACACAAGACTTTCTTCAATAACTAAAAAAAAAAAAAAAAAAATTATAATAATATTATCAATAATAATAATAATAATAATAATAATAATAATAATAATAATAATAATAATAATAATAATAATAATAATAATAATAATAATATATAAATAAATTAATAAATGAATATGAATAAAAAATGGCAACTTATAATTATCAACTTTCAGGATCTTATACTGAAACTCAACAAAAACAATAACATCAGCATTTTATTTTTATTTTTTTTTTAAGATGCGACGAATTTAGTGTATTTTTCCAAGAACGAAGACGTAAGGCAAAAGACGAAACAGATTGAATTTTAATCCACGTGGATCTTATTTTTTTTTATTTTTTTTTTAAGTATTTTGGCGGGAAACCTGAATAGCTGAGGAAGGACAAGGAGACCCCTGTTAACCCCCACCCCCCCACCCCCAACCCCCCACCTACAACCAACCAACCAACCATCATAGTACAACCTCCTACCTTCCTTCCCCCTTCCTTTCCCTCCTTTCTTTCTTTTATGTTCTTCCTTTTACCTCCTCTTTCTCTTACCCCTTATAGCCCTATATTTCTTTCTCCTTCTCCGCTTCCCTTCCCTGTCCCTTACTTTTCTCTCCTTGTCTTCTCTCACTTTTCTCTCCCTGTCTTCTCTCACTTTTCTCTCCCTTCCTTCTCTCACTTTTCTCTCCCTTCCCTCTCCCCTCATTCTCTCCCTTCCTTCTCTCACTTTTCTCTCCCTGTCTTCTCTCACTTTTCTCTCCCTTCCTTCTCTCACTTTTCTCTCCCTTCCCTCTCCCCTCATTCTCTCCCTTCCTTCTCTCACTTTTCTCTCCCTTCTTTCTCTCACTTTTCTCTTCCTCCTTCTGCTTACTCTTTATATTTATAAACCCTTACTTATTCCTCCTCCTTCTTATTCTCATTTCTCTTCCATTTTCCCTCATTCTCTTCTTGTTGCCTTTCCTCTCATTTCCCATTTATTTCTAGCCTTTCCTTCCCTCTTATTCTTTGCTTATTTTTTTCCTCTCCTTCCTCTTCGTTTATTTTTATCTCCTTCACCTCCTTTACCTCCTGTCTTGCCTCTCCAATCTTCCTTATTCTCGTATCTCCCTTATTCTCCTCGCGTCTCCTCATATTTCCCCTTTACCCCTTCCTTTGTACTTTTTCCACATCTTCAGGTCCACGGCCATTCTCTACCCTCCCCCCCCCCGCCCCCCCTCCCCCCCAACCCCCAAGGCCCTTAGTAGAGTACCCCTTATCCCTCTTAGTAACCTCAAGTCCTCCCAAACTGAAAGAAAAACACGTTATATTTTCAATTTTTCTTTTCCAAAACCGTCTTTCTCCACCCAAAATATTTGTACATTAAAACTATTTTCTTACTTGCGGGAGTTGACCTCTTATGTGAAATATATATTGCCTTATACATAGGACCTCGATGTTGCGGCGCCTAATATCCATCAATCTCCATTCAGCTTAAAATGGCACTATAGTTTATATGTGAAAATTATTTATCTATGCATTATAATTATATTTACTTCTATATGTGCAGCTTAGAATGGCACAAAAGTTTCGGGGCACTAAGGGGCACTAAAGTTTAAAGTTTCGGGGCGACAAGGGACACTCCAGCTCCTGTGTCTCTATATCTCTGTCACAAAACTGAAACGTAGCAGGAGTCAATCACCGTAACCCTCCTTCACTTTGATGTGTATCTTTCTATGGAACACCAATCATCGTCATTACAAACTAGAGGCTGACACTAACCACAAGGAGGTCGTTAATTAAGGGAACCTGTGATGTTGTCAGAAAATTGGAGGTATATGAGTCCTTCAAATATTGCCACGAAACACCACCTATATGGCAGGAGCTCGTTTCGTGGCATAGTCAGGAAAAATCAGGAGCCTGCAATTCTCATACACGATCACAGGGTACTTAATGATGGATGAGTTACGAAAAAAAAAAAAAAAAAAAAAAAACACTTGCTATCAACACATACAACCAACCAACCATGTACCAGTGTCACTACTACCACCACCACCACCACCACCACTATATACGTACTATACTGTAATCATTTCACAGCTCTAATTTAGTACTCTAGTCTTCATATAACACCTTTCATTCTGCCTTCCCTAGATCACCCTATTCATCATTCCCAGACGAGTCACTGATATCTGTACCAGTATCACATCACCACTATTATCATCATTATCATTATCATTACTCTCATCTCTATCAGTATGTCACCGTCGTTCCCTTCATCAATCATTATCTAAAAACTCATTTGCTTCTTCCAACGTAGAAATACTCTCCATTTGGGTTACAATTAATTATTATTTTACCGAAATAGTGTACTTAAATTTGCATCAAGGGCTAAAATTTAATATCCTGGAAAGGTCGCCAATTTGTTACAGAACGCGTGTAAGGCTAATGTGAAACGATTTGTCAAGATGTTAGTGAGATGTACCGTAACACTATTCACTCACCATCACAACCATGACCACCACCACCAACAACAACAACACCAACAACAACATTACCAAAACAATCACCACTACTACTACCATGTCCACAACCCCATCCACATACGACCACGGACACACACACAAACACACACACAAACACTCCATCCAGTGACCTACCTACCTACCCTTCCCACTGCCGTCATTATCTACCACAACTACCACAATTACCTGCCACAACTACCAGCTGCCCAACCACAATCACTCTCTTGTGAAGCCGGGGAGAAAAATGGAAGATAATGGGGCGACGAAATAATGAGAAATAGGAGTGGGAGAAAGGGGAAGGAAAGAAAGAGTGAGGGAGGAGGGAGAAGTACGGAGAGAATCTTTTGTTGTTATTGTTGTTGTTGTTATTGTTATGATTAACATTCCTATTATGACTGATTGACAGTAGACGAGTATATTGATAGACAGATATGTAAGAAAAAAATACTGAATCAATTGGACAGATAAATTTAGACACATAGAATTATAGACAGATAAAATGAGGGATAAATAAATAGACAGAAAGAAATATGGATATACTAATACATAGACAGATAAACTGACGCACACACACACACACACACACACACACACACACATGCTGAAAGGAGTGGAAAACAGCACTAGCCTTGGGAAACTTCATAATAGATGAGAGGAAGAAGGAGGTGAAGCAGACTGTATAAAAATGTCTGGAGAACGAGGCAAAAAAAGGGTATAAAAAGGCTGGAGAGGAGGAGGAGGAGGAGGAGGATGGGAAGGAGGAGGAGGAGGAGGAGGAGGAGGAGAGGGAGGGTGGAAGGTGGAGGAGGAGGAAGTGGAGACCGAAGAAACGCAGAGAAAAGTGTGAGAAGTGAAAAATAAACAGTTGAAAGTACATAGAGTAGATGTGATGCGGGAAGAGAATGAAGGACTTGATTGGAACGGTGATGAAAATAATATGGGGGAAAGAAAGAAATGATTAAAAGAGAACAAAAATTATTATGAAAGGGAAAGAGGAGGAAAAAGGATTATGAAAGGGAAAGAGAAGGAAAAGTGATGATGAAAGGTTAAAGTGAGAAAATAGGATCGAGGAAAAAGGGAACAAGAAGTGAAGACTGATAATAGAAATAGAAATTAAGGGACAGAAGGAAGGGGATGAAAGAAGGAAAAGATAGTGAAGAAAAGAAAATTATAAAAGGTACATGGGTGAGAAAAGGATAACATAAGAGAATAAAAAGTGAGGAAAGGAAAGCCAGATAAATGTAAAGGGAGAAAGGAAAGGGAGATATGGGGATAAGGGAAGGTAAGGGGGATATGGGGATAAGGGAATATAAGGGGGGGTGGGGGGGTGGGGTGCGAAGGGTTGACAGTAGCCACAACCTACACACATAAAACCAGATAACTATCATGGTCTTAAAACATCCCTCTCCCTTCCTCTCCCCTCCTTTCACGTTCTACTCTCTTTCCTTCACTTTTTACTCTCTCCTCGCGTTCTACTCTCCTCCCCTCACTTTTACTTCTCCTTCCTTCACGTTTTACTCTCTCCTCACGTTCTACTCTCTTTTCCCCTCACTTTCACTTCTCTGTTCACTTTCTCTCCTCCCCTCACTTTCACTTCTTCGTTCACTTTCTACTCTCCCCTCACATTATCTAACGCCTCCTTCTCTTCCCCTCACTTTCTATTCTTTCTAATACCCCTTATTCTTTTCACTCATACCCACACCTCCCCCTTTCTCATTTTAATCTTCATCTTTATTTTCAACTTGATTTATTATTCCATTTATTTCCTCCTATATCATCATCCAGTCACATCTCTCGTCTACACTCACAACTCTTCCTTCCTTCACATCATCTCACATCCTCATCTCTCACTCACACTACATCACTTCTTTACTTCTATATCTACTCTATGTACCTCCTCCTGCCTCTTCTCTCTCCCCTCACTTACAGCTCCCTTCCATCTATTTCTCTCTCACCTCATTCCTCCCTTCCCTCCACTTCTCTCTCACCTCACTCCTCCTTTCCTTCCATTTCCCTCTCCCCTCACTCCTCCCTTCCCTCCACTCTCTCCTTACTCCTCCATTCCCTCCACTCTCTCCTCACTCCTCCATTCCCTCTATTTGATTCTCCCCTCACTCCTCCTCTCCCTCTTTACTTCCATCTGATGTGTTAATCTTCCCTATTTGTCCCTCACCCTTACAACCACACCTCTCTTTAGCCTCACCAAGAAGGTCTCTCTCTCTCTCTCTCTCTCTCTTTTCTTAGACAACTGTATCATTCTACCTTTTGACTAATTTCTCGGCTGATGGTGAATGTCTCTCCGTTCAGGGCAAATTGTTAAGTTTACGTTGCCAACTCCATAATTAATAATAACTGATACACTAAACAATAAAACATAACTAATACTATAATTGAGTAGCTGCGCACGACAAGTTAACAAGCGCCAACCCCCCCCGAAATTGCGTTAATAATAGAAATAAACTAAACAATTCCTCTTCTACCTCCTGAACAACGCCTAGTCATTATCTGGTGTCTCCCGCTATGTCTAGGGGAATTTTAAATCAAAGGTGTCATTCTTTCTGAGGAGAATGATACCGGTAAAGAAAATTCCACCCGAGTAAAGTTACTTTAATTCGTAATATTTTGTGATTCTCTATTAGATAGCCATTGAGAACTGTGGTTATTATGTATAAATAACATTGATATACATACTCATTGTCTAAACAACCCTGCAGAAGCCATTAATTATCACAAATTGTGCAAATCTTTTGTTATAATCTGATCACGAAATGGCAACTAGTGAGCGATGCCAGGCTGCCAGCCCAGCCGGACTAGCCCAAACTCTCGTACTGCTTTTTTAAAATACCTGAAGAATTTATGTTTATACTATGTGTCTCACTGTAAGTTATGGGAAGTTTTAGTACTTCAATATTTCTAAGTAAAATTATGACAATACATCGAATAAGATACGTAATTAATTAAAGTGAATAATAATAATTGTGAACTGTAAGCACGGGTAGGGAAGGGTAGGTAGGTGCAGTGGTGCAGTGACTGACTGAGTCACTCACTCACTCAGTCACACTGTGGTGAGAGAAAGAGTAGGAGTGTTTAGGGATAGATGGATGATTAAAGAGGGATGACAAGATGAATGGGTTGGTAAAAAGGGATGGTGGGAGTAGGGGGAGGATGGGTTGGTAAGACAGGAGTTAGGGGAGGATGAGTTGGTAAGAAGGGATGGTGGAGGTAGGTAGAGGATTGGTTGGTAAGAAGGGAGGGTAGGAGACTAGAGGCCGTACTTTTAAAACCTATCGCCAGGGCTGGCATTGTTGAACGCCAGGCGATCGGCAATTTCGTACTATTAAACACAATGAGAGTGATCGCCGGGCGCTGAAATAGCCTGGCGAACGTAAGTACGAGTGAGGCCTCCCTTTCCCATCAGTGACAAACATTTTTTCAACTAAATTTAACCATTGTGCACTATAATTTGTTTAGTAGTGAGAGTAGAGTGGAGTGAGAGTGAGTGAGAGAAAGACAGGAAGAACAGTAAGAGTGAAGGGAGAGTGAGAGAAAGACAGAAAGAAGAGTGAGAGAAAGACAGGAAGAAGAGTACGCACAGGGGGATGGTGGGTTGGTAAGTGAGGGGAGGGGGAGGATAGTGTGGATGGACATGGGTGGAATGGGTTGAAGATTGTATGGATGATGGGAAAGCTTGGGATGGTAAAATATGTGTGGATGTTTGCATATGCACCAGTGGGTGAAAACATGAGAATGAGTGTGTTTTTGGAGGAATTGAATGCATGTCTGAGAAAGATTGATAATGGAAGGAGTGGTGATGGGAGATATGAATGGAAAGGAGAAAGTGTGAAATAATGTGGGTAAATGGGGTGTAGAAGGAGTAAATGAGAATAGTGAGTATCTGGTGGATGTCTGTGCTGAGAAGGGGCTGTTCTTGGCAAACACCTTCTTTCAGCACAAGATGATCCACAGGTATACATGGAGAAGGGATGAGAGAGGAAAGCAGAAGAGTTTGATTGATTATGTGGATGAAAGCTGATGTAGTCAGAAATTTGGAGGTTTGGGAGTCCTTCAAATTTTATCACGAAACATCACCCATATTGCAGAAGCGTGTTTCGTGGCATAATCAGGAGGAATTACAAGCCTCCAAGTTTCATAAAATATCACAAGACCCTTAAAGAAAGATGTGGTCGATGCAAAAGTGGTGAGACGATTTATTATTATTATTATTATTAAAAATAGACCAGAGACACAAAGCTGGGAGAGCATGCAAGTATTTTATTAATCCGAAGACCCCAGCCCCATGAATCCAACCTGAAGAAAAAAAGACAGCTTAGAGAAAGAAAGATGAGTAGTTAGCTTAATAAAAACATATTAGCCCAACTCTTGAAGCCAGCCAGTCCTACACCATCTAAGACAGATTTGTCATGGCTATTCCACAGAGACACTGACCTAGGGACAAACCAAGGTCTAATAAGTACTTATTAGACCTTGGGACAAACGATCGACTAAACTGACAGGTTCTACAGCGAAGCAATACGTAAGCATACCTACGGGAGTCTAATGTACCACGAGTGACACGAGCAGGAACATACAGATGTGGCAGAGAGAAGTTAAGAGGATGCAGCACATTACTTCTGCTCTTGAAGAGCATGCACAATGATGCAACAGAACGATGGTGACTCAGGTTACAATCAAGTAAACTGCCAGTAAGAAAATTAGCATTAGAAACAATCCTATCCCGCAACTTGAGATGGCAATCAGCTGCTGAACATCACACTGGAGAACAGTATTCCAACAGAGGCAACACCGCAGTAATAATGAGTGATCTCCAACACACACCAAGCTCTACACACTATACCCAACTTCTGGGAGACAGACCTTGAATTGACCGAACATGTCAAAAAAAGTCAGTTTGGCATCAAATGTAACTCCCAGAATAACCAGATTCTCAGACCCCTCCAATACAGTCCCAGAGACGACCATTGTCCTATTCTTGCCAGCATTCTAACTCATACCCCATAACCTGCACCAATCACTAATCCTATCCAGGTCACGATCCTGGCACCAACAGGGGTCGACACAACAACAATGAGAGTGGAGTCATCTGCATAACCATACAAGTCATTCTCCAAGATGTTAAAGAGTTCAGAGGTATACAGTAGGAACAACAAACTGTCTTAAGACACTATCTTGAGGCACCCCAGACACTAATTCCACTCTGCACACCATCCACAACAACATACTGGCATCGAGCAGTGAGGAATTGTGACAAGACAGACAGGACTGAACCTCCAACACCAACAGAGCGAAGTCTGTAGAGGATACCCAGATGGTTTACCCTATCAAACCCGGCAGAAAAGTCAAGTTGCACCAGTCTAGCCTCACGACCCAACTCCAAAGCATTCTGCAGTACATGGGAGATACACAGAAGTGCATCACACGTGCCAAGGCCCCTTCGATATGCAAACTGTGAGGGTGAGAATACACCATTACGTTCCATGAATTTACTTAAACGCACAGCTACCAGCCTCTCAAACACCTTAGAATGGCTTAGACAACACAGAAGTGATGGTAATATGCTTGTAATCGTCAACTGAAGATGACAGGGGTTACATGTGGAGGGCAACTCTACAGACTCCCTAGACTGCTTGAGGAAGTGAAAGAAAGATGGAAGAGGGAATACAATGAGAGTAAAAGGAAAGTGAAGAGGATGGTGAGTGAGAGCAAAAGGAGAATGGATGAGGAGTTTGGTAGGAAACTGAGTGAGAAGTTTAGAGAAAACAAGAAATCATTCTGGAAGGAGGTAAAAAGAGAAAGAAGAAAAGGAAAGTCTGGTAGCGTGAGAATGAAGAGAGAGGATTGAGTTACTATGAGTAGAAAGGAGGAAATGAGGAAGTGAAAGAAGTGTGGAAGAGACATTTTGATGGTTTGATGAATGAGGGGACGGGAGGGGATGTGGTGGTGACATGCATGGGGATGGAGGAAGGTGGTAGACGACAGGGTGTACAGGGAGAACTGGAAAGAGAATAGGTTAGGAAAGTTGAAGATGGGAAAGGCACCGGGGGTGGATGAGATAACTGCAGAGATGCTGAGGTGTGGTGGGGAGGAAGCTGTGTAGTGGATGCTGCTTATAATATTATGCACATTGGCTTGGAGACAGGAAGAGGTGCCAGAGAACTGAAGGAGAGCCATAATTGTGCCTCTGTATAAGGGGAAGGGGAGTAAGGATGAGTGTGGTAACTATAGGGGAATAAGCTTTCTTAGTGTACCGGGGAAGGTTCTTACTAAGAGACTGATAGAAGTAACAGGGAATAAAGTCAGTGAGGAGCAGGGAGGGTTCAGAAAGGGTAGAGGATGTGTGGACCAGATCTTTGCATTAAAATCAATAATAGAGAATTATATTGGGACGTGTAGGAAGTTGTATGCTGCCTTCATGGATTTGGAGAAGGCATACGATAGGGTTGATAGGAGAGCTATGATAGATGCATTAAGGATTTACGGTGTTGATGGGCACTTGCTGGATGAGATTGAGGCTTTCTATAGAGAGGCAAAAACTTGCGTGAGTGTCGAGGGTGATTTGAGTGAGAACTTTGATATCAGTGTAGGATTGAGGCAAGGGGTGTGTCATGCCACTATGGTTGTTCAATATCTTTATGGATGGTTGCATGAGATAGATGAAGGTAAAGGTGGCAGGCCTGGGTGCGAAACTGAGGACGAATGGAATAGATTGGTCCTTGGTTGCAAGCTTATTTGTGGATGACACTATGCTGCTGGCTGAGAGTGAAATGGAGTTACAGAGGGTGGTGGATGAGTTTCAGTCCGTGTGTAAGCGAAGAAAACTGAAGGTGAATGTGTTGGTAAGAGTAAGGTGATGGTATTTAAGAGGACCAAAACAGAAGTAATTGACTTTGCTATATCCTATAGAGTGGCTGTACCAACTGGGACTGAATGTGAGATAAC
Source organism: Petrolisthes manimaculis (assembly GCA_034508575.1). Taxonomy (NCBI): domain Eukaryota; kingdom Metazoa; phylum Arthropoda; class Malacostraca; order Decapoda; family Porcellanidae; genus Petrolisthes; species Petrolisthes manimaculis. Next base: position 26,995 of record JAWZYT010003435.1, read on the forward strand.
ATTAGGAGGTGAGAAGATGGAGGAAGTGAGGGAATTCAAGTAAATGAGAACAGTTTTGTGTAAACATGGAAGGAGAAATCAGGGAGAGAGCAGTGAGGGGCAGGCAGGTCATAATATCAATGGGGAGGACTATGTAGGGTAGAAGTGTGAGTATAGAAGTGAAAAGGGGACTGAGAAATAGGTGCGGTGGAAATGAATTATCTGAGAGGAGCATGTGGACTTACTAGGTGGGATGGAGAAAGTAATGAGAGTGTGTATGAGAGATGTGGTCAGGGTGAGAAGGCAGTTGGGATTGAATGTGGAGTGGTTCAGAGAGTGAAGCGTAATACACTGAGATGGTTTGGACATGTGGAGAGAATGCAAAGTGTGGAGTTGTAAAGGTGTACGATAGTGAAGTTGTGGGACCTGGTGTGAGAGGCAGACCTCAGGTTAGATGGCAGAAAAATGTGGAAGAGTATGTGAGAGAGAGAAGTGGGGGTGGGATAGAGCACGTGAGGAGGGAGTGCATTAACTTCTGACGTGGTGGAAGTTCCCGGAGCTGTAGATAGATAGATAGAACAGGACACATAACAAAATACAGAAGGACACACACACACACACCAGGACACATAACAAAACACAGAGGGAAACACGTACACACACACAACAGGACACAAGGAAACACGCACACATAACAGAACACATAACAAAACACAGAAGGAAACACACACACACACACACAACAGGACACATAATTAACAAAACACAAAAGGAAACACAAACACATAACAGAACACATAACAAAACATAGAAGGAAACACACACACACACAACAGGACACGTAAAAAAACACAGACACGGACACTCATACACACACACTAAAACACAGAAGGAAACAACACACACACACCAGGACACATACCAAAACACAGAAGGAAACAACACACACACACATAACAGGGCACATACCAAAACACACACACACGCACATACATAGCAGGACACATTAAGACACTCAAAAACATCAGCCTACTTAGTAACAATTACTTTCAGTACCTCAGTGTAAAAAACATTGGTGAAGGATAAGGATAGTGAGACGTATTAGAATTTAGACAGGAAGATAAAGGGAATCAGTGATGAGGTGACATAGAGGAGGGTAGGAACTTAGTTAGAAAGGAGTGGGAGAGAGGCGGGTGGTGAGTACGGATGGACCGGGGTACAGGAGGAAGAGGAGGGAGGGAGGGAGGAGAGGCGCCTCTCCTCGCCTCTGTGTGTGTTATAATCCATTAAAATATCATTTGTAATTCTTACCCGTGTGGAGAAATAGATGCATAATGACTCAGCAGTTCCTCTACTTACCACTCATTCATACAGGTTTAACCTAGCAAACTCAGATACATAATTAACTAGTTTATAACTATGGCTGTTAAAAGCGATAGGTTGAATCGTACGTTTGGCAGCGACCGGCGCCATCCCACCTCGGAGAGGTTACGTAATAGACCATACAAACTGTGATAGTATCACATTCTTTTTAACTTTTCAAAGTTATTCGGTAACGTACCTACATCTAATCTATACCCATAGAATGCTTAAACAATGTAGTTTCTTAAGCGAAGTAGTATATTTTATTATTATTTACCAATTCTCCATATTAATCAAATATATCAGTACGAACACAACTTTTCACCTATTTTCCATGAGTCGTATTTATTATACCTGTAATATCTTTCTTAATAGGGAACTGAACACTTTTTAACATATATCAGTCCAAAGCTAATAAAATTTGGCCTCTAATGAAGTCTTAAAAACCACAGTATATGTTATATTGTGGTGATATCCAGTTGTTGAAGTGAAGTAACGGTCAACAAATTATTCGTGTTTATCTTATGCGTGATTATCACCTAAACTTTAAAGGCGATTATCTCGCTTATTATATGCAATAATAGGATGGTGCTTGCTAAGTTGTCGTAGCGATAGCGCCATATATAAATTCATGTTTATTCATGTTGTACAGGCGTCAGCAAAATATTGGAACCACCCTTACATTTTCATTAACTATTAATATCCATAGAAAAGTTCCATTATATTTTTTACCGAGAAACCCCATCCCCTTCTACTTATAATAAAGACCAACACGTATATAGTAAGAATCCTGGTAAAGGTAAACAAACACATCAGTGCCACGTCCACCTCAAATCACCAGGCACTGTATCTGTTATAATGACAAATTTATGTTACCTCTTTCATATCATTTAATGTACAGTTGGCTCCACTTCCGCGTTTCTCCCCTGGCGTTGTCAATGTTGGGCCAGTCAGAAATTCGAATCCCGATCCACAAGTTAAAAAAATCGTAACACATATCCTCAGAGTGAAGGATAAGAATGTTTCGAATATTTTAACTTGTCAATCAAGATTCGGTATTCTGACTGGCCCAACATTGGCAACGCCAGGGGAGAAACGCGGGAGCCAACTGTGCCTCCTCCTATGTGCTCCTGTTCATCCACTAATTTATCTATTGCCTATATTATTGTTCCTTTCAAACTCATTCCTTCCACCATTAGCCCTTATTCTTTTCCCTTACCCTTTCTCTTACAACCCCCATTCACACATCTTAACTTAACGAATTTCTCTCACATCATACACTCCCGTTTCACTCCAAACTCTCTTCCAAAACTCTACCTCCTCCTCTTCCTCGTCTCACTGGAATCTTCTTTACAACCTTCATACTTCTCTTCACACTCCTCCTCCTGCAAACTCTTCCCCTCACTCTTCACATCATATCCTTCCTCCTCTTACTTCCCTTCCCTTCCCTTACTCCTCACGTTCTACCCTCCTTTCTCTCACCCTTCACCTCAGACTCCCCCTTCTTTCTCTCACCCCTCACGCCCCCCTCCTTTCCTTTCCCCTCACTCCTTACCTCCTCTTCTTCCCCTCTTTCTCAGGCTCCTCCTTCCTTTCTTCCCCTCTCTCCTTCTTCCCTCCTCTCAGCCCCCCCCCCCTTCCTTTCCCCCACCCTCCTCCTTCCCTCCAATCACTGTTTTGTTTGGACTCAGGTCTAGCCTTTACGGTTTCCTCAGGGCTATTAGGTTACCCCTCTTTCTCTCCACCCCCACGCTCCCTCCTTACCCCTCTTTCTCTCCACCCCCACGCTCCCTCCTTACCCCTCTTTCTCTCCACCCCCACGCTCCCTCCTTACCCCTCATTCTCTCCACCCCCACGCTCTTTCCTTACCCCTCTTTCTCTTCACTAGACTACCCCTCTTTCTTTCCACTTCTCTTATCTTACATCCCCTTCTTTCCTACTTCCCTCTCCACTCCCTCCTTCCCTTCTCTCCTCTCTTTCCTACTATCGTTCCCTCTTCCCTCTTTCCTACTTCTCTTCCTTATCTTTCTCTCTCCTATATTCCTACTACATTCCCCTCTTCTTATTTCCCTTTCCTCTATCCTATGTTCTTCCTCTCTCCCTCCCTCTCTCTCTCTCCTCTTCCCCCTTTACTCTCCTCCCTTCTTACATTCTTCCCTCACCACCCATCATATAATCCTCTCTACTTCTTTCCCTTCCCTTCCCTTCCCTTGCCTCCCCTTCCATCATCACAACCTTCCCTCCCTCCTCCTCCCTCCCTCTCCTTCCCCTTTTCCTTCCCATGTAATATACCCACCCGTTTCTTTCCTCCCTCCTTCCCCTCATCACTCCTCCCCTCTTCCATCCTGGTCTCATTAGTCCCTCTGACCCCCCCCCCTTTCCCCCCCCAAACCCCCATTTTTCATCCCCTTCTCTTGTCCTCTTCTTTATTCCTCGTTTTACTCCTTCCCACGAGGCCCCTCTTATCTACTTTATTTTCCTGTTATCATATTTTCCTTATAATTCCCTCTTTCATCACTTTATACTTTTGTTCCACCTTCCTCTATTCTCCACTCCTCCTCTTCCTTCCTTCCTTTCCTCCCCTCTCTTGTCCCCTCCTTCCTCTATTCTCCACTCCTCTTCTTCCTACCCTGTCCCCTCCTTCCTCTATTCTCCACTCCTCCTCTTCCTTCCTTCCTTTACTCCCCTCTCTTGTCCCCTCCTTCCTCTATTCTCCACTCCTCTTCTTCCTACCCTGTCCCCTCCTTCCTCTATTCTCCACTCCTCCTCTTCCTTCCTTCCTTTACTCCCCTCTCTTGTCCCCTCCTTCCTCTATTCTCCACTCCTCTTCTTCCTACCCTGTCCCCTCCTTCCTCTATTCTCCACTCCTCCTCTTCCTTCCTTCCTTTCCTCCCCTCTCTTGTCCCCTCCTTCCTCTATTCTCCACTCCTCTTCTTCCTCTATTCTCCACTCCTCCTCTTCCTACCCTGTCCCCTCCATCCTTACCATTGCTCTGGTCAGTGTTCTCAAAGACCTTGTGTAACATCTTTCACACCCGCCATGACAAACAGGCAACACGCTGACTGGCACGGTACATACACACACACATCACGGTACACACACACACAACATCACGGTACACACACACACAACATCACGGTACACACACACAACATCACGGTACACACACACAACATCACGGTACACACACACATCACAGTACACACACACAACACAGTACACACACACAACACAACACAGTACACACACAACACAGTACACACACACATCACAGTACACACACACAGCATCACAGTACACACACACAACATCACAGTACACACACACAACATCACGATACATACACATCAGACATCAACTATCAATGTTTTTTTACGTGTGTTTGTGTTGTTAACTGACCTCTCACAGGACACATGTTCACACCTCTATAACCACAACGACACCAGCCACCCAAACCATTACAAACAACACCATAAACAAGTAAACCATAACAATAAGAGAAGGAGATAGCAGAGGCAGCTTTCCCTCACCTAAATAAAGCACTATGTAGCTATTTTTCTTACAGCCTTCCCTCACCTAAATAAAGCACAATGTAGCTATTTTTCTTACAGCCTTCCCTCACCTAAATGAAGCACATGTAGCTATTTTTCTTACAGCCTTCCCTCACCTAAATAAAGCACTATGTAGCTATTTTTCTTACAGCCTTCCCTCACCTAAATAAAGCACAATGTAGCTATTTTTCTTACAGCCTTCCCTCACCTAAATGAAGCACATGTAGCTATTTTTCTTACAGCCTTCCCTCACCTAAATAAAGCACTATGTAGCTATTTTTCTTACAGCCTTCCCTCACCTAAATAAAGCACAATGTAGCTATTTTTCTTACAGCCTTCCCTCACCTAAATGAAGCACATGTAGCTATTTTTCTTACAGCCTTCCCTCACCTAAATAAAGCACTATGTGGCTATTTTTCTTACAGCCTTCCCTCACCTAAATAAAGCACAATGTAGCTATTTTTCTTACAGCCTTCCCTCACCTAAATGAAGCACATGTAGCTATTTTTCTTACAGCCTTCCCTCACCTAAATAAAGCACTATGTAGCTATTTTTCTTACAGCCTTCCCTCACCTAAATAAAGCACAATGTAGCTATTTTTCTTACAGCCTTCCCTCACCTAAATGAAGCACATGTAGCTATTTTTCTTACAGCCTTCCCTCACCTAAATAAAGCACTATGTGGCTATTTTTCTTACAGCCTTCCCTCACCTAAATAAAGCACTATGTAGCTATTTTTCTTGCAGCCTTCCCTCACCTAAATAAAGCACTATGTGGCTATTTTTCTTACAGCCTTCTCTCACCTAAATGAAGCACATGTGGCTATTTTTCTTGAAGCCCTTATTAGTCCTAGTATAAATTTATATTTTCACTAATATAAATTAAATATAAAATTCCACTTAATTTCAATTTTAACTGATATGATCTATTTCTAGCTTCTCAGATAACAACTCTCTGTTTTGGGAGCAGTTATGCAAAAAAAAAAAAAAAAAAAAAAAAAAAAAAAGACAACATTGCAAACTTTGATTACCATATACTTTGCAAATGTATAAGATTTTTAATACTTACCAATTTATTCTTCTGATCCCAAACATCCTGAAAAAAAAGGAGAAAAATATTATAAAAAATCATAATCTAAAACCAGATTGAATGGTAACTCTTATAAATTTATATAAGTATCGTCATATATACAAACTCTATCTACATCTTCAATTGTATTATATTCTCAGTAATTGGACGGTGTTTCTGCCGATATTTATACCGGCTATTAATAAATATATAATGTTCAAAAATATACCACACCCAAAACACACACACACACACACAGGCTTTCTTTCCCTCTTAAATTCTCTGCTTCTTTATACTTCGATAATTTCTTCGTTTCTTTTCTTTCCTTTCTTCTAATAAACACTCCTCTTTCCCTCTTCTCCCTCCTTCTCTCTTTTCCTATTATTATGGTGTTCTCTGCGTCTTGTCCCTCTTCTCAGCTCCCATCTCTCTCTCTTTTCCACTGATTCTGTTTTTCTCGTCTCCTCCTTTCTTATCCCAGTACTTCTTCTCCCACACTTTCCCCCTCCTCATTCTACCCCTCTTTCACTTTCCATGTACCTTCCCTCTCCCTTCCTCCACACCTACCCCTCTTTCACCTCCCCTGTACCTTCCTTTTCACTTCCCCCACACCTCTCCCTGCTCATCTTACCTCCCCCCCCCCCCCATAGTACAGTACGTGACCTGACCTCCTCGGGCATCGGTGCATCACAAGATTTACGGTGGTGTAGGAAGTGTGGGGGGGTGGGGTGGATGGGGGGGGGGCTAGGGTCTGTTTGGTGGGGACAACACGCAATGGGTACTACTGAATTATTATGGTGGGGGTAAGGATGGGTGAAGAGAGGTTAGGATGGGATAGAAGAGGGGTTAGGGTGAGATAGAAGAGGGTGATGGGGTGAGGCATAAGAGGGGACAGGATGGGACAGAAAAGGGTGACGGGGGGAGACAGAAAAGGGTGATGGGTAGATAGGTATGATTAAGGGAAGAGAAAAAAAAAAGACGGAAATATGAGTAGAAAAGAAACTAATAAGATAAAGCAGAAATATTGACACATGAGATTAGAGAAAGAAGGATATTGTAAGGAAGGAAAGAAAGAAGTGAGATAGGAAGAGATGAAAGAATGAAAACAATAGCATTAAAAATATTACAGGAGAAAAAGAAGTGGTGTGTGCAAAAGAGGAAATAATGATGAATGGATAAGATAGGATAAGATAGGAGAGTAGAGAGGGAATTAGAAGGAAGAAGGAGGTGAGAAAGGAGAATGTAGATGATGGTGGAATGGCGAAGTAAAAGAAACATGATGAAAGAAGTAACAAAAGGAAAAGAATAAGAAATAGAAAGAGGGAAGAGGGAGAAGACTAGGAGAAGGTTTGAGAAGTGTGGTGAGTGTGTGTGTGTGTGTGTGTGTGTGTGAGAAAGGAGTCTGGGAAGAGAGAGAGAGAGAGAGAGAGAGAGAGAGAGAGAGAGAGAGCAGGGAGGGGAAGTGTGGACAAGCCTGGGAGCACGCGAATGTGGCAGGAAGAAGGGGGGGGGGGGAAGGGGGGCAGGAAAGAGGGTTTGTTGGTGAGAGGAAGGAAGGTCGAGAATGGAGAGAGACGATGGGGGAGGAGAGAGAGGTGAGTGGGAAGTGGAGAGAGAGGGAATGGGAAGTGGAGAGAGGGAGTGGGAAGTGAAGGGAGAGGGGAGTGAGAGGGTATAGTGAATAATGAGAACGTAAGAGGTGTGGAAAAAAGAGAGTGAGGGTAAAGGCAAAGTGTGTGAGAAGGGTAAGAGAAATGGTGTGAGGGGAAAAGAATGGTGGAAGTACGATATGAAGGGTGAGAGAGGATAAGGTAGGGGAATTTGGGAAGAGGGGAAGAACTACGAGTATTTGCTGGGAATGGGGAAGGCAGGGCATGAAGTGATGGGTGGGAGGGGATAAAGGGATGCAGGATGTGAGTGAGGTGAGGGGAGAGGATGGAGAGATGCAGGATGTGAGTGAGGTGAGGGGAGAGGTGGAGAGAGGCAGGATGTGAGTGATGGGAGGGAATGAAGGGATGCAGAATGAGAGGTGAGGGGAGAGAGGATGATGTGAAACAGAGAGACGTAATGAGGGGAGAGAGAATGATGTTGAACAGAGAGATGTAGTGAGGGGAGAGAGGATGATGTGAAACAGAGATTATGTAGTGAGGGGACATGTACAGTACAGTGGGGGTGAGGTAGGAAGTGGGGGGGGGGGTGTCTCGCGAGGGCTGGGTGAGGGAGGGGTCGAGGAGGCCTGGGAAGAGTTGACAAGAAAGGGGTGAATGAGTGAGTGAGTGAGGACCAACCACCACCACCACCAGAGGAGAAGACAGATCCGCTAAGACACGACGAGGGACAACAAGCAGGCTGACAGGACAGGGGTGACAGGCTGTAGGGTAGGTTGGTGGCTGGCGAAGGCTGGTATAGGGATAGGGTAGGATTGCTGACAGGTTGGTTGGTAGGGTAGGGTGGTAGGTAGCATGGTAGGGTAGGGTGGTAGGTAGTATGGTGGAGAGAGACGACTTAAAAGAGCTATGGAAGAAATATAAGACAGAAGAAGTGGTTGGAGAAAATGGTAAAGGAAGACATTTCGATAAAATAGAGGGAGTGTAAATGGGAAAGGCATAGAAGAGAAAATGAAAGAAAAAACGGAGAGGGATTGAGAGTAAATGAGGAAAAGAGGCAAAGTGAGCTGAAATGAGGCTGATGAGAGTAAGGGAATAAGAGAGAATATTAATGAGGGAGGATAACTGAAACGAAAAGAGTAGAAATACAAATGAAACAAGACATGAATGAGAAGAGTATAAAGGCATAGGTAGTGGAAAGGTAAAAGGGAAATGTAAAGGTAGAATGCATCACCACCACCAACACCCAAACCATTACATCACCACCAATACTGTTTCCAAGCCACTCACACTAACACCACACTTTCACCTCACGTCTAAATGACTCAAAAATATAGCTGCTTGCATTATTGCAGATAAAAGTATCGAACATTTCATGGAGAAAAGAAAGAAGCACACACACACACACACACACACACACACACACACACACACACATACACAAGACGATATAAAACCAGGTTAATGTAAGAAAGAGGGGAGGAGTTAGGGAAGGTGACTGGTCCGTTATTTGCCGTCCACCCCATCATTAACGGTGTCTAACTGAAGGTATTAAGGTGAAGTACAACCCAGGACCATCACGTGATTTATATAGCTAATTATACCCTATTAATTATACTCTGTTGGTCACTGTCTGGCGAAGGAGGAGGAGGAGGAGGAGGGTGGGAAAAGGAGGAGATGGTTGGGAAAACGGGGAAGAGGAGGAGGAGGAATACAAAGGAATACAAAGGAGGTACAGGCAACAGGAGACCCATAATGGTCTTTTACGAGGTTTTCTGTTTAACTACCTTAATCTAGACTATGTGTTAAAGGAAAGGATAGATAAAAGACAAGGCTCCTCCCCACCCACCATTCTCACCGGGTATCCCGATTGGGAAAACTGATAGAAAATAACACCTTGTGTGTTATTTAAAAAAAAAAAAAAAAGGAAATTTTATAGGAAAGTAGGAAAAGTGATTGAAGCCTAAGTCTATCATCTACTTATTAGCCTACTACTAAAAAAGAAATAAAACAGAACATTCTAAAAAATAATTCTTGAAAGATTTGTTGAAACGATGTTTAAATGTTTCTACTGTATTCGCTGCTACTACAGATGGCGGGAGTATATTACAACAGGTTACGACTCTGAAACTGACAAAGTTCTTTCGAAGTTCAGTGTTAAAACGTTGTTCTTATAATTTATAACGGTAGAGGAGGAGGAGGAGGAGGATAGGAAGAGGTGAAAGAAGAGAAAAGAAAAATAACTAAGGAAATTGAGTAATGAATAAAGGAGGAGGGATTGGATTGAAGAGAAGAATGAGAATAAAACACGAATATAGGTGGTGAGAGAGTGGAGACAGAATAATTATAGGAGAGAGGACTGGAAATTAGGTCAAGAGAGATTAGCAATAAAGGTAAGGTGAAGTAGAGAGAGAAGGTAAAGGAGGAGGTAAGGGAAAGTGGAGACAATGAATAAGGAGGTAAGGGAGAGGGAAGGCAAGGGCGAGGGTATGTGAGGTAGAGGAGGACATTAAAGGTTTGAGGGAGATTCACGAGCAACTATAATATGAACAAAAGAACGAGATGGAGTTGGTTATTACGAGCAAATATTCTACCAGCCTGGCACCACCGAAGACAACAACAACAACAACAACAACAACATTACAAACTATAGTACAAATACAAACGTAAAGGTGACAACAACAACAAGACTTTGGAATAGAAATATTGGGTAATAAAAAAAGAAAAAAAAAAGAGAGAGAGAGAGAGAGAGAGAGAGAGAGAGAGAGAGAGAGAGAGAGAGAGAGAGAGAGAGAGAGAGAGAGAGAGAGAGAGAGAGAGAGAGAGAGAGAGAGAGAGAGAGAGAGAGAGAAATATGGTGCAGATCAAGACTACCAACAACTAAGAACTTACGGGGGAAGTTTTGTGTCGGTAGTTCTGGAGCAAGTGAATCCTCCAAACAATTCCAAGCAACGGAACACCATTATTTTTGTTCATCTGGTCATGTTTCCTGGCATACTTTGGAGGAATCGAGGCACTCCAATTTACCAAAAAGAAACTCACCTCTTAACATGAAGTCGAAAGGTCCTACTACAACCTCCATGTTCTCTGTGAGTGTAAAGTACGCAAACAATTCTTAATGACACCCCGTACACACACACACATACACACACTCTTCTCTTTCCAACACTCCAGATACTTATTTTCCCTACCAACACACACACACACAGACACACACACCTAAGTCTTATCATTCTTGCTAACACACACACACACACACCTAAGTCTTATCATTCTTGCTAACACACACACACACACACACAGACACACACACCTAAGTCTTATCATTCTTACTAACACCCCCAACACCCTTACCCTCTAACTACCAATGTCCCCTATTAGAGTGAAACAGGTCTGCCCATTAGACAAACAAAGCCTCGTACACAACCCTACTATGCCCACAAATACCCGCTGCCCGACCTCCTATTTGTTTAACACGGCCTCGACAACCCTATACCCATACCCATACCCATACCCATACCCATACCCATACCCTACCCTACCCTACTCTACTCTATCCCCTTTATACCTACCTACCTACCTACCTATCTTACTTACCACCCAACCCTACCCTACTCTATCCCCTTTATACCTACCTACCTACCTACCTATCTTACTTACCACCCAACCCTACCCTATTCTATCCCCTTTATACCTACCTACCTACCTATCTTACTTACTACTGCCCCTAACCCACTTACCATACCTACCTATAGGATACCACTGCCCCTGCCTTCATCTCCTACCCACCACTATTACCATCACCACCACCCTTACCTTCCTTCCCCTCTTACCCACCTCCCTACTTCCCTACCAACCTACCAACACTGCTATAGCCTTTACTAATCCTACCCACAGAAGAGGTCCATATTATCACTGTTTCCCACACTCCTATATACCCTATACTAAAACACCCGTATCCCATCCACCTAAATTAAGAACCCTGTGATCGTGTATGAAAATTGGTGGTTTCTGATTCCTCCTGACTATGCCACGAAACAAGCTCCTTCCCTGTAGATGGTGTTTCGTGGCAGTGTTTTGGAGGACTCATTTACCTCCAATTTTTTTTATTATTACATCACAGGGTTCCTTAATGCCCACCTACCCAACACTATCCCACGTATTAAATTCCCTACGTTTATTGCCTCCCTTTCCCACCTGTTACCTACTTATCCCCTATTCCATCTGTTACATTTATCCTACTTATATATTTCCATTTCCTCGGTCCCTCTTAATTCCCATGTACTCTCACTGCTTCTGTCTCTCTTCGTTAACTCTTTATATCTTCCCCATCCCTCATATTCCACTCCACTTCCCCACCTCTCAACTAGCCACTACCTCACAATTATTCATCTCTCCCTTACCATCTCCCCCCGTTCCCCTTCCTCTTCCTTTTCCCACTACGCACTCCATGGAGCTAGCTCCATGACGCACTCCATCCCCAATTCTCTTCACTCTATCCCTTCCCAAACCTTTCCCATCAAACCAACTGCTCCCACCATCCTTTCTTCACCACATAATCACCTCAAACCAACCAACCAACCAACCCCTTACGCACACAGGTAAAAACACATACATACACACAGTACAAATATACCCATGCAATACCCTCACACACACATACACACACACACAGGGCAGCAGTATAATAAACAATGTCTACCCACCTCTACTATACACTACTCACGGTCCTAATTTGCATATGAAAACAAGAATGGGAATACAGGGCGGTGAGAATATAAACACACACTTGAAAAAAATACCCAAATACCCAGCAACATTCATGAATAACTAGTGGAGGTACTAGAGGTGAAGTGAAGGCCTTTCCAGTCTTAAACAAGAAGGCAAAAATAATAAACTACAAACATCTATGGCTACAAAATGAAGGGAAACTATAATTATACGTTCCTCGTTCTGTGGGTACCTGTACTACATATAGATATATAGTGAAATATAGACGGCTAAATAAATGGAGAGAGAAATAAATAAATAGAGAATGTGAGAGACAAGTCAGCTGATTACAGATAAACCACACAGAATGGATAAAAAACGATAATTGAGGCTTAGTTAAAATAAAATATAACAATACATGATAAGATACATAAAGATGATGCCCTAAGATATATCTATGTGCCAAGGTAAAAAATAACCCAACCAACGCTTAATGTTTTAACTTCATAAATATAATAATTCTGTTCACCACTTTATAATACTCAGGATCGACTAGTGAATGTGTGGTGCCTGTCTGTCTCTCTGTCTTTTTTTTACCTTCACTCTATTGGTGCCCTGGTACAGTACTTTCTATTTATAATGTGATAATTTGTATAATGAAGGGTTGGTTTTATCAGTCTGAGTCCTGAAAGATATTATTTACAAGACTGTCAACAATAGTATGACTTTCCTCATAGCAATAAGTAACCATTGATTACAGTAAAAACAATATGTTGATTATGTATAAACATAATATTCTTCTTTATTTACTTATGATCATAGATGGTCGACAATTTATTCTAATAAGCTGTAATCATATTATCTACTGATTTTAGAGGTTAGGCTAAGTCATCCTTGTCACAAACTACACAATGGCTGAATCTATTTTGTTGTGGTTCTTCCTCCCACGACTCATCCTAAACTCATCACCTCTAGACCTTCAGAGTACCTAATTTATATTCTCATCCCATCACTCCTCTCCGTCATCCCATTCATATTTCCTCATCCTTAATTAATCCCACACTACCCTTTCCTCAACAAGTCCCCCTCTCTCATCCTCGTCTCCATCCCATCCTCACTATCAAGGTTATATTCACCTCAGTACCATTCTACTTCTAATCCTCCATATCTATCCTTTTCCTATTCTTTACTTCAGGTGCTCTAATTAACCCTCGCAAAGACTAGTAGGTCTGTTGTTGTTGTTGTTGTGTTTGAAGATTCTCTGTATTCCTTTGTAACCCTCAAACTCACTCCCTATCCCTGCCTGGCTCTCGAGTACATATCCCATTCGTCCCTGTCCACTTTCAGTCCCTGTATCCCTCTTTTTATACTCTCTTTATCACATCCCAATCTCTTCCCGATATCAACAAAATCATCTCCTTTTACATACCGTCTCACCATTCCTAACATAAATATCCCTACCTCACACCCGGCGGTCTCATCCCCTAACTCCCCATTCCTCACCCCTACTCCTCCGTCACCCGTTCTCATCCCCTAACTCCCCATTCCTCACCCCTACTCCTCCGTCACCCGTCCACTCCCCAAAGCAGACCATTCCTCACGGCAGAAGGGCTGAAAAAAAATCCGTCGGTGGCCTGGAGTGCCGCTTATGGCTATCAAGATGAAGAAGAGCTGGATGCCTTAACAGGGGCGGTGTTAATGATAACCCATGGGCGCCAGGCTGATAAGGCACTCCAGATAACACCCAGTCACACCCACTCCTTCACAGCCACACATGGGAAAATGAATTCAGGAAGAGCGACAGTGGGAACCCCTTTAAAAAGACCTGTGAACTCTAGTACTCATTTATACACAAGAAATTAGAAGACATCTTAAACACCTTAGTATGTAACCTTAGTATGTAAACAACATATATCATACAATAGGAATGGCAGTAATCGAAGACTCTTTACGAAGATTGAGTTACAAGTAATGGGAACTTGCATGGAACCTCCATATTATACCTTCTCGAAAATACAAATTACAGTTACATGAAGCTGTTGTTGCACAACAGTGCAAAAGTTGTCAGACCGGTATGAGGGAGTCACACACAACACCTTCATGCAGACACAGAAAACATTATATGACACCTGTCAGTAAACCTTTAGGCCTAATACAGCAACAACATTCTCGTTATTATCTCTGTTTACTTTATGAATAAATAATCGAGTGTTACTGTTATGATGAGTAGCGTGACTAAGCAAGCATCGTCTTAGAAAAATACCGATATTCCGTGAATGGAAAATTGTTAGACAAGTGTAAGTATATAGGAATGAAACCAAGCCCTTCTATAAAGACACATCAGACTATTACTGTGGGAACATATTGTACTTCTTAATAACACTGATAAGAGTAATTCACAGGTAATATTCTTATAATGAACTCCTGGTAATCATAGACGAGTGACACGCAAACCTTTTATACACACACCTCAAAACGAACTGTATATACATGAAGCAAGAGATAAGCCACACGAGATTACCTTCATATAGACAAACTAAAAAACTAAAACACAGACAGAGAGGTTGTGGATCTATAAAAAATTGTCACACGCAACATCTTACAAAAATAAAATCCGTATGAAGAACGAGGGAAAAACTGGGTATCCAATCTGCTTCCAATTTACTTGAGATTTTGTAATTACAGATACACACATACGAGGGTAGTGATAATGGAAGAGGAGAAGGCCACGTATCTGTAATGGGATGTTGATACTTGAACTTTAATTACAACACACATGATTGCAAACTTGGAATGTATATTGGTGGATACATTGCAAAACAAAATCTACTAATTATTATAAAATAAATCCATTTAGAGAGATATTCGTAAATGAAAATATAAGGATTAAGATGATGAAGAATAATGTAAAATAATAAAAATGGATAATTCTATAAGAAATAAATAGTGGGGGGGGGGGGGAGTCACATTAAGGAGTATTTCGATAAGTTACACCTATTTAAATGACAACTCAGTATTCAGTTTTCATACAATATTTTCACGTGGTTGAGATAATCATTGCAGAATATCCACTTCGAGACTGTTTTTCCTTTATAATCGTCAATATTAAGGGGACAGAGGGCTTTGATTCCTCCAAATTATGCCAGGAAACAAAACCAGATGAACAATAATACTAGTGATTTGTTGTTCGAAATAGGCTGGAGGAAATTATTTGATCCAGATTTACCAATACTGTATACTCTCCCTAAATTAATGACCACGTGTGTGTAGTCTGAGGATAAATATACAGTATGTTGATTATCACTGACTAAGGAGCCAATTCTCTCATTATTAATTACTTCAGGTCTCCGAATATGGAAGAAACAATTCATTCAAATATAAGATATACAGTACTAAGATTATACATACACAGCAGAGGAGATAATTCCGTCTATCATTTGCCCATCAGTGTGTAAACGTGACCCAAACCTTTCCTAGGCATGTTTGGGGATAATAATTCCTCCAAAGTATTCCCAGCAACAGCCCATAACATTATCCTCGTTAATCTGGTCCTGTTTCCTGGCATAATATGGAGGAATCAAGACACTCCAATGAACTAAAACAAAACCTTAACCAAACCATACCCAAACCTCAATCCCCCTGCCCTCCTTTCTTCTGTCCCAATCCACCCCAGCCTCAGTTCAGGTATTCTCTACTTTCTCTCTTATACTGTCCACCATCTCGTCTCTTTTTAGTTTTATTCACGTTTCTAGGACAGACTTATTGGTTCTAAGCTGACGAGGCCAACCATAACCAGACAAACAAACACCCACTGCTGGTACTGAACCCTTGACAATAGGTATAGAAATGAGAGAGGTGTGAAGGTGTAGGACAGGGATAGGCTGTAGATGTGGATGGCAGGCAGGTGAGCTGTGAATATAAAGAGTGAGAGATGATAAACTTCGAAACGATAAGCGATGACAGAGTAATATATCAATGAAAAAGGTTAGAATACGAAGGGTTACTGAATGGAAGGGGAGGGAAGGAGACAGTAAGACAAGAGAAGGGTTGGGTTTGGGTAGGGGAGTATAGGCCAGGCCAGGCCAGGATAAGATCCATGGGATGCCCACTATACATCACAGAAAATGGCTATAATTACGTCGCGGGAGTTGCGCATGCCCGCCACCGCCTCCGTCCTGACCGCAAGTGGAAAGAACGTACAGTTGGAGGCAATATTCCTGTCGCATCACTCACTCAGCGCTCCTTGAAGGATAAAACATAAAGGCTAATAATTATCAATCACACACATACACCAAACAACATTACAATATCTAGGGTACAAATTAATAAACTTATCTTGGCTATCAGTTTACGAGTCTGTGAAGCATATATTACCAAACAACAGTACAATATCTAGGGTACAAATTAATAAACTTATCTTGGCTTCCAGTTTACGAGCCTGTAAAGCTTATATTTCCATACTACAAAAAGAATAATATACTTCATGACTTGACAGATATGGTGACACGACTTTTGACCTCAGACACTATGCCACGGTGGGACTGACTGACACCAAAACACACACACACACACACACAGGACACACACCACCCAACACTACACATAAATGAATGAGTGAGTCAAGTGTGAACATACATACATACAGACAGACAGATAGGCGTAGAAACAAACATGCTGGCAGGTGTTGGAGGAGCTTCGTGTTGTGTACTGGACGCGTGTCATGATGTAATAAATATGGTGTCATCGTTCAGAACATAAGTGAAAACCATTACTTGCTTTTCTTCTTTTTCTTAACAAAACCTGAAAGTTAGAGTGTGTTCCTTGATGGCTCCGGGCTACGTACCTCACAAAAGTGGTCACGGGGACTAAATGGGACACATTTTCAGCCAAAAGGGGAATTATTATTAAGGAACACATATTAACAATGAAAAAAGTGTCTGACACATCTAGGAACAAATAATTTTATGTGTCTTTTCAAAAGTGACAAAACTTATGACCAAAAAATATACAGGTGAACACATTGACAAGAAGCTTAGAAGAGGAGAGCAGGTGTGTGTGTGTGTGTGTGTGTGTGTGTGTGTGTGTGTGTGTGTGTGTGTGTGTGTGTGTGTGAGAAAATGTTAATATACCCTTCTCAGGAGGGAGATAGTGTATGGTAGTGATAAATCAGAATGTACTCTTCAATAGCTCCCCCTTATCTTCCTCCTCCTCCTCCTCCTCTTCCTTATATGTTTTCTTATTCTGTATGTTATCTTCTTTTCAATGTCCTCCTTCCTTTTCTTTTCCTTCTTTCTTTCTGTCTGTCATCTTTACTCTGCTACTCCCACTCTTACTCTTTTTATTTCTGATCTTACTCCTACTCCTCCTAGCCTTACTTTACTTCTTCTTTTTCTCATCTTTTTGTACCCCCCTTTCGAGTCCATCTTTATCTCTTCATTATCCACCTCTTCCCTTTCTTCTCTTTTTCCTCCCCTTCCCCTTCTCCTCCTCTCTATTCTCGTTCAATTTCCTCCTCCTCCTCTCCTTGTCTTCCTTCTCCTCTCCATTCTCGTTCCATTTCCTCCTCCTCCTCTTCTTCTTCTTCTCCTCCTCCTCCTCTCCTTCTCCTTCTCCATCCACCCTCTCCTCCCCTTGACCAGCCTCAGACCTTCCTATTCTCTGAGAAAGAATGGTCCCTTTTCATGGGTGGAGTGGGACCGTATCATTAGCTATGACAGCTCTGCCTCCCCCCCTCTCTCTCTAGTGCCCCCAGCTGGACGGACGGAGGGGTTGGGGGTGGGGGGTGGGGGGGGGGGGGGGGGTGGAAGTGGGGGAGGTGGGGATGGTGGTGGTGGTGGTGGAGGGGGAGGGGGAGGAGGTA
Organism: Petrolisthes manimaculis; assembly: GCA_034508575.1. Classification (NCBI taxonomy): domain Eukaryota; kingdom Metazoa; phylum Arthropoda; class Malacostraca; order Decapoda; family Porcellanidae; genus Petrolisthes; species Petrolisthes manimaculis. Next base: position 45,131 of record JAWZYT010003435.1, read on the forward strand.
GGGGTGGGAATACAAAGCAATACAAAGGACCTTCAAACAGAAACAGAGCTATTGGTTCTTGCAAGGTTGTTTGATTAGTGTCATATTTGTTGGTTTACGAGATTAATGTGAAGGAAATAGTAAATTACAAGCCTCTTCTTCACCCACCACTCCCTCCAACCGAACCTGGCAAGATGCAGTACTGAAATATTGGCATGTATATTTAGAAAAGTTGTGTTGAACTTGATTACCTAAAATGTATAATCACGCCAATCGCTTCCATGAATTCCTTTGAAGGAAATGAAAATATTACGATATTAACTGTCATCCTGATTTACAGAGACAAATTTTTACTCAATAAAGATAAGTGAAGAAGTGTACTATTGACATCAGGAATACGTACACACACACACTGTTGTTTTCGAGGGTTTTTATAACACATAGAAAATGGAAGACTACGTATAACTGCAATACAACATTATTTTTAAGTTTACTGTTTTGCAATCTCTGAGTAATTTGGTAGACCATTCATTGCAGTACTTCCAGAATAATAAATAATCTCTCTTTTCATAATTATAGCTTGTGTAAGAAATGATGTGGCCAACCGTACACCCTGGCCACTTACAGATTAACTTTTCGGGTGTAAGAAGTGTGAGACGAAGAGAATAAATGCAGTTTCGATTGTGTGACAACTTATGATACCGTGAAGAAAGAGGAGGAGGAGGAGGAGGAGGAGGAAAGAAGAAAAAGGAGGAGGAGGAGGAGGAGGAGGAGGAGGAGGAATACAAAGGACACTCAAACAGCAACATACCTACTGGTCCTTTCGAGGCTGCTTGATTTTGCTATTCTATCTAACCTACAAGAGTGAGGGAAAGTATAGCAAAGAAGAAGAAAAAGGAGGAGGAGGAGGAGGAGGAGGAGGAGGAGGAGGAGGAGGAGGAGGAGGAGGAGGAGGAGGAGGAGGAGGAGGAGGAGGAGGAAGTAGAAGAAGTAGAACGGACGGATGGACAAGATAGGAAAAAAAAACACAGACAAAAAGTTAGAGTGGAAGAAGAGGTGATGGAGAAGGTGAAGTGTATGGGAGGGACAGAAGAAGAAGAAGGAGGAGGAGGAAGAGAGGTGGACGAGAGATGTGAAGATGGGAAGAAGGAACTGACAAGGCTGAACGAGAAGAAAGAAGGTGAAGAGGGAACAGTCGGGGGAAAAAAAGTGAACCGATAGAAATAGTGAATAAAAGAGAGAATAGGGTACACACACGAGAGAAAGGAAGGAAGGGTAAAAAGAGAGAGGGGGAAGGAAGGAAGGAAGGAAGGGTAAAAAAAATAGAAAGTGGGGAAAAAATGAAAGATGTAAAGAAATCGTGAAGAGGAAGGGAAGGGCAAAAAAATGGATGATACAGAAGATGAAAACTAAGAAACAAAATATTGATAAGAAATGTAACTGACTGACTGACACACACACACACACACACACACACACAGAAAGGAAACAGCCAAATAATTACATAAATATTTATAGAGAAATAACAAATATTAGAAAGACAAATGGTCCAAGAAAGGGATAGAAAAATGAGGAGGTAAGCACATTGACCTTCTGCCTCCCACGGACGGGATGTAGGAAGAAAAGGGTATCCTGTCGCCTGGAATAGTTTGGAGGAATCATTCGCTCCACATTTACCACATTTACGCGTTGTACAGTCAAGAGCACAAATAAGTATACAGCTCTGGTTGATGCTTCGAAAAGTCCAATTCACCAACAAACAAATTCCAATGGAGATCTTATTGTGTATTTATTTACTGTCTCTCTAGGTCTAGGTATTCGAAGCACACCTGTATACTTATTAGTGCTCGTGACTGTACAGTATAATTATAGATTTGCTGAAGCCAGACGTGGGAGAAAACCTGAGTGCAGCAGGTGGGAAGGCCTTAATGTGGTAATTAATTAGGAAGCACCTGACGTTCCTACACACACACACACCTGTAATTATAGGCATACCTGTAATTATAGGCATACCGAGTAGAGTCATCGGCGCAGAAGCTCAAATTTATGACGTCTATGAAAACATAATAATTACCTCCGCCTTCAAAATTGAGACAAAGGTTAGGTAGGATGTTGAGAAGTTATTACAGTACAGTAGGCTAATCTAACCTAATCTAATCTAACCTAACCTAACCTAACCTAACCTATCTTATCCTAACCTAATCTAATCTAACCAAAGCTATCCTAACCTAACCTAACCTAATATAACCTAACCTAACCTAATCTAATCTAACCAAACCTAACCTATTTTTTTTTATTTTTTTTTATGGAGGTGAACAGTGTCGTGGTAAATATTTTTTTCTTTTAGAATAGATAGTGGCAACATTTACACTCACATGAACAAGATAAAAACAATAGAAGCATCTCCTTGACTATCAATAGGGAAAAACAAAATCATGAAAATATTACCCTTATCCCGACAAATTGTACAGTTCACGTTTGATGTGGGTTGGTTATTTTGAAAGTTTAATTAACCATTCAAATTCAGCTCCCAGTTTGGAATAAAGTACAAGTGTGGAAATACAACAGACCCTCATTGTTGTCGTGTTTACTACAACGTATTATCAATTAGAGCAAAACAAGTTACCTACAAGTTTTCAGTAATATATATTCACTCCAGCTAAAAAAGTGGTATCTACTCGTTCAGATATTTCCAGTTTGAAGGAAGATTCAAAGACTAATTACATTTATTTGTCCAACTGTACAGCCTCGCCCAATAATTCACAAACAATACCCGACATCATATTATTCCGACCACCCACCCGACACTTTATGGCGATAATAAACTTTTGGTATAGTACATTGGAGTGTCTTGATTCCTCCAATAAATACCATTAAACAGGGCCATGTTAAAAAAAATAATGGTGGCCTGTAGCTTGGAATAGTTTGGAGGAATCAGATGTACAGTTGACCACAGAAATTCATATACAGAGCATTGGTTAAAAGGGATATTTATTCTGCACATATTGTAGGCATTATTCTGCTGACTGATTCAAGCATAACCCAAATAACATTACTAAAAGTGTTTGGTGTTGGAAACTTCATGTACTAAATTTTCTAGTTGTTACGAACCCTTGATGTCACAGTGGTGTATACGAATTACTGAGTCCGACTGTACATCTCCATTAACAAGTATTTTGGAACCTCAGCCCAACGTTACCCTTGTTATTATTATTATTATTGTTGTTCACCACAGACAAGGCACCAATGACCATATACAGGACTGGTTCAGAATATACCGGCGGCATGCAGGGAGGGTCAGACAAGTGAGTGTTGCGCTAAGCATCTAAGAAGAACCGGTGTAGGATTTCATCATTGTGAGTAAAGCCTAGGTCACACATTCCCGAACTGGAGTCCGAATGCATCCCGAAGTGACTTCGGGATGAATTCGGGCATGTTCAGAGAACTTTTTCAAGGTCAAGTTTTCATCGGTATGTATTCGGTATGTATTCGGTATGCATTCGAAACGCACTTTCGAATGCATACCGAATACATACCGAAGTCATACCGAAGTCATTCCGAATCGAAACCGAAGTTTGAAATTCAAAATATAATGTGTTGTTTTCGTTCCGAAATCAAACCGAATACAAACCGAATGCAAACAGATGCCATACCGAATGCAAACCGAACCCCACCCGATTGCCAACCGAAGTCTGACAGATTGTATATATAGTTGGTGTACACTATATTGTTACTATTATATTATATTATATTATATTATATTACTCTCTCTCTCTCTCTATCACTCTATTTATTTATTTATTCTGTGTGTGTGTATGAATGTATTATTCTCTGTGTGTGTGTGTATGTATGTATTATTCTCTCTGTGTGTGTATGTATTATTCTGTGTGTGTGTGTGTGTGTATGTATTATTCTGTGTGTGTGTGTATGTATGTATTATTCTCTGTGTGTGTGTATGTAAGTATAATTCTGTGTGTGTGTGTGTATGTATGTATTATTCTCTCTCTCTGTGTGTGTATGTATGTATTAATCTGTGTGTGTGTGTGTATGTATGTATTATTCTGTGTGTGTGTGTGTGTGTGTGTGTGTATGTATGTATTATTCTCTGTGTGTGTGTTTATGTACTATTCTGTGTGTGTGTATGTATGTATGTATTATTCTCTGTGTGTGTGTATGTATGCATAATTCTGTGTGTGTGTGTATGTATGTATTATTCTCTCTTTCTCTCTGTGTATGTATGTATAATTCTCTCTCTGTGTGTGTATGTATGTATAATTCTGTGTGTGTGTGTGTATGTATGTATTATTCTCTCTCTGTGTGTGTGTATGTATGTATAATTATCTATGTGTGTGTATGTATGTATTATTCTGTGTGTGTGTGTATGTATGTATTATTCTCTCTGTGTGTGTAAGTATGTATTATTATCTGTGTGTGTGTATGTATGTATGTATGTATTCTGTGTGTGTGTGTGTGTGTGTGTGTGTGTGTATGTATGTATGTATGTATGTATGTATGTGTATATGTGTATGATGCTACTCCCCCTCTCTCCAACGGCCAAAATTCAAACCGAATACAAACCGAATGCAAACCGAATGCAAACCGAATGCAAACAGATGCCATACCGAATGTTCCGAAGTATTCCCGAATAGTTTACGAATATATCCCGATCTCTCCCCGAATTTTTGCCCATTCCGAATTGGTTCCGAATGTTTCATGCAACACCAAACATTCGGGAAGCTTTCCGATTCAATCCCGAACTTTTGCAAATGGCCCCGAACCATTCCCGAACTCTTCCCGAACACCCCGAATCATTGCCCGAATGCATCCCGAATACAAACCGAACACACTTCGGGATGCATTCGGACTCGAGTTCGGGTATGTGTGACCCTAGTATAACTGTGAAGACAATAATAATAATAGGTTTACACACTCTGACATATACAGTGCTATTAGTTTCGAGTCTGGGTAAATCTGGTGTGCTTCCCTTCCACCTTTCTTAACACTTGCTAGGTTTCTCCTCATTCATCCTCTAAGTCATGTTTCATTCGGTAATGTGCTGGAATATGCTCATGCAAATTTAGAGACACGTAGATCTGTGTATATGACACAACATATCGGGTGTACAGCATTCTACGCAAAGTTCAGGCAATATATTGATAATGATTCGACTCCCAGCACACTAACTGACGAATAACTTGTGAGTATACCTAACCTTATTATTATTATTATTATTATTATCATTATTATTATTATTATTATTATTATATAGTATTTATATTTTTATTATATACACAACATTCCAAGCAAAATGCCGTAAAAGATATTTAAGCAGATAAATAGACAGAGATGGACAGATATTACCCCTGGAGTAAATAAATCAAATATCTCTGGCTTTATAACTCGACAGAGTAAAAACAAAAATACAGTCATGTCCGAATATTATTATTACCTAGAAAAAACTTTACGACAAAATGTAGCGATAACATTGCAAAGGAATGTTATGAGAATGTGTATGAAAGAGCCGAAGTTGGGGGGGGGGGGGACGGAGGGGGCCAGGGGGGTGTATAGGGGTGTTAAGGTTTAAGAGGAGGGTATGGGGCTATAGTCTATGGGGTGGGGTGCGAGGGAGGGTGGAGGGTGGTTCTGTCTTTCCCCATTGGCATGAGAGGAGAGTGTAGTAGTTTCTCTTGTTTTGATAATATAACTTGAAGAGATTTATAGTTGTGTGTATATGGGTACTACCCTGACAAAGTGATAGTGTGAGGGAGAAAATATGGAAGGTAAGGGGAGTCAGGTGAGATATAATAAGGATGGGGAGTAGAAAGTTGTGGAATTAGGTGAAAGACAAAGAGGGGAGGTGGGAAGAGAAGCAGAATGGAAAGGTGGTGGTCGTGAGAAGAGAGATGATGGTGGTGGAAGTGGAGAGTGGAGAGGTGGTGGTGGTGGTGGTGGTGGTGGAGCTGGTGAGTGGAGAGGAGGTGGTGGTGGAGGGGGAGGAGTAGACCCAGAACTAAAAGATCATCCATTAGTTGTGTACATCAGACAGGATATCATCAACACAAACCCTCCCTAAACTGGCCGCTACCCTACCCCCATCTTACCCTAGCCCAGTCTGTCCTAGCCCTGTCCCATCCTGTCCCACTCTGACCCATCTTACCCTCACCCATTTATTTCCATTCCTGTCCCATCCTGTCCTACCCTATCCCATCTTACCCTCGCCCATTTATTCCCATTCCTGTCCCACTTTGACCCATCTTACCTTAGCTCATTCATTCCCATCCCTGTCCCATCCTGTCCCAGCCCTCCTTGCCCCATCCCTACTCATCCTGAACTGGCTCTCCCCTTCTCTCCTATCCCATCCTGCCCACTTGGTCCTCCTCATTCCTATAGTCTGATTTTCCCTCTTCACATAATTATTAACAACTCCACATCTATCTCATCACAAACACAAGACATGCTGTACCATGCTGTGTTCCACCCTCCTCACTTGGCAGCCTCATTTTCCTAAACTTGGACTTCATCTTACATCTATCTCAATCTATTATATTCTGTTGCTCATTCCTCTCTACAACACAACATCCCCTTGCTGTCCTATCCCCTCCTCTCTCTTCGTCAGCTCTTCTCTCCTCCAGCCTCTTCATATTTTTTATTTTCCTATTCCTTTCCTTCCTCTTACTCTCCTATCATTTTCCTTCTCGTTTGCATCCTGACCATTTTTCCTCTCTCACACCTCTTTCCTACCTGTTCCTTCCTTACCCTTCCTTCTCCATATCCCTTTTACCCCACCCCCTTACCCTCCTTCCTTCTGTGCCCCTTTCCCTGTCCTTCCATCCATCCCTACCCTACTCTACCTACCCCTGCTACCGCTCCCGGGCCGTCCCTCCTATCCCTATCCACCCATTCAGTCCACAAGTTCTACACACTCCATCTTCCTTCCCTGTCCACTTACTCATCTCATTCACTGCCCTTACCCTCTCAGATTCCTCTAACCCACCTCCCTGCCCACCTCATCATTTTACCTCTATCAATCTCAATCACTCGGCTAAACTGTTTATATCATTATCTACTTGCCTGCCTGTCTGTCTGTCTGTGTGTGTGTGTGTCTGCCTGCCTGCCTACCCACATTTCAACATACCTTTCTATCTACTCGCATACCTTTTTACTTGCCTTCTTACTCAGTTTCCTATCTACTCACTTGCCTACCTGCCTACCTACTCAATTTCCTCTCTACTTACCTATCTACCTACCTACCTACCTACTCAATTTCCTCTCTACTTACATATCTACCTACCTACTCAATTTCCTATCTACTTACCTGCCTACCTGCCTATCTACCTACCTACTTACTCAATTTCCTATCTACTCACATTCCTACCTACTAACCTACCTGCATGCCTACCTACTAACCTAATAAAAATTCCTCACCATCACTTTGACCATTACACCTCCAACTACCATAACTACCACAACCACCATTTACTCCACCTACCAATCACAACCAACCACCTACCAATCACAACCACCACCCGTGCCCAATCACTAACCCTCCTCTAGATGAACAGTTAACCATTTCTAATCATAAACACCGCCGCCTCTACCAATCACCCCCCCCCCCCCACCAGTGATGCCAACCTAAAAAATCCAGGTATATTTATATTAATCTTAGAGGAAGATTTGCTTGGTGAATTGAAAGGTCACTGAATCTTCCAAACTATTCCACAAAACAGTTCCCCTATTGATATATATCATGAGGGGATTGTTAGGAGGAACCAGTAGCCTTCCAAGTTGTACTATAATTATTACAATACAAATGTCAACACTTCATCATTTAATGTCCACTATATTCTGACTTATATTATGAACGTATGTACGACTGAAGCGAAATTATGATGACGGATTTATATTCATGAGCAAAAAAAATATCAGTGATCATTCCAATATATCCATGTTTTTATTAGCTGAAGCAACACTATATTCTGTTCAAAACTTGTGTTCCTTTTGGCCTCTTATGCTTAGATACATAGATAGATAGATAGAAATAGATAGATATATAGACAGATAGAAATAGCGATAGATAGACATGCAGATAGAAATAGCTAGATAGATAGAGGCTAATGGAACACAAATTTTGAACAGACTATAACATACAACACTTGAGTCACACAGCCATCCTGCAACTCAACTAACGGTGATAAACAGAACCCATTTTGTACATACATGATTCCCAACCAATATTCCGACAGACAGGAATAACTATTAATTTTTTTTCCCGGTTCTGAATAAATGTGTGTTAAATGTCGGGTACAATACTTCTCTTTCACATGTTAATTTAACCAGAAATAAGGAGCTTCCCAAAATTTAGACCCGTGAATTACTAACACTTTTGGATTTTATATAGATTTAAAAGCATGATGATGAAGGTTACTACTGCTCTCTGTAACTGTAAAAAAAAAAAAACACACACTTTGACTGACAGATAAATAGAAGAAATCTATCTATTACTTCAGTGAGCGGTGACAGTCCTTAAGGGGAGGGTATAGTTTGGACATTTTTGGAGATAATGATTACTTCAAACTCTTCTCAGCAACAAAACACCATTATTTTTGTTTATCTGGTCCTGTTTCCTGGCATATTTTGGAGGAATCAAGGCACTCCAATGTACCAAATGTCTCCTTAAAGCAGTTCAATCAATTTATCAGTTCAAACCCATATATCTCTACCTTCCCTCGTAACTCCTTCCCTGTCCATCATAACAACCACAACTACCACTATCACCACAACCCACCAACCACCTCAGCCACTCAATCATACCCTGGGACTACCAATCAGACTCCCGACAACACATCAGCTCCAATCAGTTACCACCACCCATCAGATCTTACCAACAACTGAAATCAGAGGGAAGCAATGCTACTATTCATTACCACTACTATCAATCACTATTCATTACCACTACTATCCATCACTATTTATTACCACCACTATTCATTACCACTACTATCCACCACTATCCTATTCATTACCATCACTATACTACCACCAAATTCTACGAACTTTACTATCGACACCATCTACTACTACTACTACTACTACTACTACTACTACTACTACTACTACTACTACTACTACTACTACTACTACAACTACTACTACTACTACTACTATATTATACCGCTATAGCCACAATCACTACTATCATTAACCACTATTATTAACCCCACCACCAACAACCACCACCATCAACAACACCACTACCACCACATTATACTTTTACAACCACAATTAATACTAACCACTAACCACTACTAAACATCACCCCACAATCCCTACCACAACTACCACCACCATCACCACCATTACCAAACTCCCTCCCTCTCTGTCTTCCTCTCTCCACCACCAACCACTACTAAGCCTTACCCCTACAACCATCACCATCACCATCACCACCAAAGTCCTTCTCTTCCTCCCTCTCTCCACCAGCAACCCCCCTCCCTCTCTCCCTCTCTCTCCACCACCAACTCTCCCTCTCTCCCTCTCTCTCCACCACCAACTCTCCCTCTCTCCCTCTCTCTCCACCACCAACTCTCCCTCTCTCCCTCTCTCTCCACCAGCAACCCCCTCCCTCTATCCCTCTCTCCACCACCAACCCCCCTCCCTCTCTCCCTCTCTCTCCACTAGCAACCCCCTCCCTTTCTCCCTTCTCAGCCGATGCCTAAGTAACACCATGAGCGGGCTACCCCTTCACCACCATCAGGGAGGAACCTTGCAATTGCAGTTAAAAGGGTGTTATTACTGTTGACCACTCTAGACGACCAGCCCCAACCCTAGCCCCAGTCCCAGTCCTAGCCCCATCGTTCATCATGTAGCCAAGGTCACCTAACCTATACCCTAACCCCTGGGAACACGGTGGGAGGGGGTTCAATGGGGAGGGAGGGAGGGATGGGGGTATAGTGGGATGGGTTGGGGGATGGGATGGGATATAGTGGTATATATGGGTTGGGGGAAGGATGGGGTTTAGTAGGATGTGTTGGTATGAGGTAGGAAGAGAGTGTGGGATGAGTTAGGTTGTGGTATAGTGGGTTGGGTTGGAATTGGTTGTGTTGTGTTGGGTTGGGATATGGTAGAGGGGAATGGGTTGGGTTGAGGTCGAATGGGTTGGGTTGGGTTGAAGTCGAATGGGTTGGGTTGGGTTGACATGCGGTAAAGTGGAATGGATTGAGTTGATGTAGAATGAGAATGTGGGATGGCTTGGGTTGAGAAGGATGAGAGTGTGTTGGACGAATTGAGATGGATTAGAATAGGTTAGGATGGGGTAGAGTGGGTAAATGGGATGGGGTAGGATGAGAGAGTGTGGGATGAGTTGGAGTAAGGTGGGATAGGTTGGTATAGGATAGGGAAGAATAGAGATGATAAAGAAATGAATGAATAGGAAAGATGAAGGAGGAGAGACTAAATGGAGGATGTAATGTTAACAAGTTTTATAAAGAAAGAAGTAGAGGGAGTGGATGAAAAAAAAACGAGGAAAACCAACAAAATAATAGAGAGTTAACGGAGGAGAGGAAAGGGAGAGTAAGAACTAAGGAGGGATGTAAATGGAAGGAAAGAGAAACAGAGGAGAGGGATATGGGAGAAGAATGAGGAGAGTAAGAAAGAGCAGGTGAGGAAACCGAGGGAATTTTTGAGTAAAGAAAAAGAAAAGAGGTGAAAAGAGAAAAACGAATGAGTGGGATAGGGAAGGAGGGAGGAATTAGAAGGAAAGGAGGGAGAAACACAGTGAAATAAAGAGAATAGATGTGTAGGGTAGGGAAGAGAAGGAAACGAGAGGACAGAGAAGAGAAGGAAAGGAGAGAAGAGGGAAGAGAGGGAAAGGAGAGGAGAGGGAAGAGAAAGAAGAGGAGAGGGAGAGAAGGAAAGGAGAGAAGTGGGAAAGGAGGGAAAGTCGAGGAGAGGGAAGAGAAGAGAAGGAAAGGAGAGAAGAGAAGGAAAGGAGAGAAGAAGGAAGAGAGGGAAAGGAGATAAGAAGGAATAGAAAGAAGAGGAAAGGGAAGAGAAAGAGAAGGAAAGGAAAAGAGATAAAAGGGAAGAGAATGAAGGGGTGAGAGGGCAGCAGAGAGGGTCAGCCATGTGGTAGGAAAAGTGACATCTCGTGTTTATACCTCAGCTTGTAATGTGTTGTCTCGTCTGTGTCTCACGCAACTATACACCCACCTCCCCTCCCCCTCCCCCCCTACCTCTACCTCTACTACTACTACCACTACTACCACAACAACTACTGGCCTCCTTTACCACTACCCTCTTCATTATTAACATTACCACTTATGACTCCTTCATTTCCACTAATACCACTGCTACTACTACTCCTACTACTACTACTACTACTGATACTACTACTGGTATTATTACTACTAGCACTACTACCACTGCCTCCTTTACCACTACCGTATTCATCATCAACATTACCACCACTTATGACTCCTCCATCTCCACTACTACTACTACTACTACTACTACTACACTACTACTACTACTATACCTCCTTTACCACTACCACTACTGCCTTGTTCACCACTACTGTGTTCATTATCACACCACTAAGTTCTATGTTCATCACGAAACTTTATATGTTCAATCACGAAACTTTATTTGATCATCACGAAACAATAATAATATATACTTTCGCTCCAAACCGGATTGTGGCAAGGAAGAATCACCCTTGTATCACCAGGTCAGTGAGGCTCTCCATCCATCTTTTCTCCATTATGTATCGTACAGCCTTCTTGACCTTGTGTGGATTTAGTTACGAGACCTTTTAAGATACACAAGGTAAAATAAAAAAAAATAAAAAAATAAATAAAGAGAGAGAGAGAGAGAGAGAGAGAGAGAGAGAGAGAGAGAGAGAGAGAGAGAGAGAGAGAGAGAGAGAGAGAGAGAGAGAGAGAGAGAGGAGAAGAGAGAGAGAGAGAGAGAGAGAGAGAGAGAGAGAGAGAGAGAGAGAGAGAGAGAGAGAGAGAGAGAGAGAGAGAGAGAGAGAGAGAGAGAGAGAGAAGGGGGAAAAAAACTAATCCAACGCTCCTGTGAAACTAAAAATTAAATCTGCATCACCTTCCTCCCATAAGGACCACAATAACGAGCCATCTTCTGCTGATTATCAACCTTAGTGCACCAGGAACAGTAAAGCACCTTCATCACCCCAACGTCTAATAGCGTAGCAGTGAGGGAAACACCATGAAAACGATAAGGATCAATAAAGTTGAATTTGCTGTTGTTAGAGGTGGGACAGAGAGCCTTAGTGCATGTGTAGGGTTACGTGATGTAGTTAGGTAAGGTTAGGTTGGGTTAGAGTTACGGGATGTATAGGTTAGGTTAGATTAGGTTAGGATGGGTTGGGTTAGGGAATGTATAGGTTAGGTTACGTTAGGTTAGGTTAGGTTAGGTTAGAGTTACGGGAGGTTACGTTAGGTTAGGTTAGGTTAGGTTAGGTTAGGTTAGAGTTACGGGAGGTTAGGTTAGGTTAGGTTAGGGTTAAGGGATATATAGGTACCTAGGCCTTTTGCGGTGTGTGTAACAGTGGTTGTGGTTGTTTAAAGTTAAGGAGGTGTTGCTTCTTGTGGGTTAGGGGAAGGAAAGGGGAGGAGAGAACAAAAAAGGAAGGGAAAAAGGACACAAAGAACAAGGAAAAAAGAGAGAGGTAAAAAAGGCGATATGTAGGCGGAATAAAGGAAAGAAAAAAATGCCCGAGATGAAGAAGAAAGGAAAAAAGGAAAGAAAAACTATAAGGAGGAGGAATGAGGGAAAGAAGAAAAGTACAACATACAGAGATGAGATAGAAAGTAGGAATACAACCCAAGAATAAAGAAAGAAACGCCTAAAGTGAGATAAAAGAGGCTTTCTCAGTGAGCTCTCCCCAATTAAATTATAACAACCTTTTTCTCTCACACGTCTCTAACCTTTTTTTTTTTTTTTACTTTTTCTAATCCCATACAAAAGAAAGCAAAACTGTAGAAAGAAGCATGTAAAGAAGTCAGAACTAACAACATTAATAATAAATCAGAGAAACCTACAAAATAATAGAGAAAATATAAACAAAAGATGGAACTTCTATCATCCACACAAACAAACAAATGCACAAGACTCGTACAACATAATATTATAAAGCCAAGGGACAGAAGAATAACAAAACTCATCCTCTATAAGACTCACAATAATATCAAGCCATGCATCACCTGGGTACTTAATGGGGAACTAAACTCTGATCTTTGCTACAGTATGAGTAATTCTGATGGCTAAGATGTCATTGCTGTGTTATTCCTTTTAAGGGGGGAAGGGCAGTGTTGGTAAATTTTAGAGTAGCTTAATTGATTCCACCAAATTATTTCAGGCAACAGGGTACCGTTATTTTTATTCATATGATCTTGTTTTCTGGCATATTTTGGAGGAATCAAGGCACTCCATTGTATGTACCAAAAGTGTATTACCTCCTTAATACATAAGAAAGAATAGTTGATGCACACCTCCTCCTCTTCTCTACTCTTCCATCCTCTGCTACCTCTGCTCTTTGTTCAACTCTCACCCCCTACCTACCTACCCCTCCCTCTATGCTACCCTTCTTTCTGTACAACTCTCACCCCCTACCTACCTACCCCTCCCTCTATGCTACCCTTCCTTTCTGTACAACTCTCACCCCTACCTACCTACCCCTCCTCTATGCTACCCTTCCTTTCTGTACAACTCTCACCCCCTACCTACCTACCCCTCCCTCTATGCTACCCTTCCTTTCTGTACAACTCTCACCCCCTACCTACCTACCCCTCCCTCTATGCTACCCTTCCTTTCTGTACAACTCTCAC
>JAWZYT010003436.1:0-129236 GCA_034508575.1 Petrolisthes manimaculis
TGCCTGAAAATTGAAATTTTTCTAGCACAGTACAAATCGACTTTTTGGGCCAAAAAAACGTGTTTTAGCATTTTTTTGCCTGAAAATTGAAATTTTTCTAGCACTGTACAAATCGACTTTTTGGGCCAAAAAAACGTGTTTTTGCATTTTTTTTGCCTGAAAATTGAAATTTTTCTAGCACTGTACAAATCGACTTTTTGGGCCAAAAAAACGTGTTTTTGCATTTTTTTTGCCTGAAAATTGAAATTTTTCTAGCACAGTACAAATCGACTTTTTGGGCCAAAAAAACGTGTTTTAGCATTTTTTTTGCCTGAAAATCGAAATTTTTCTAGCACAGTACAAATCGACTTTTTGGGCCAAAAAAACGTGTTTTAGCATTTTTTTTGCCTGAAAATTGAAATTTTTCTAGCACTGTACAAATCAACTTTTGGGGCCAAAAAAACGTGTTTTAGCATTTTTATTGCCTGAAAATTGAATTTTTTCTAGGACAGTACAAATCGACTTTTTGGGCCAAAAAAACGTGTTTTAGCATTTTTTTTGCCTGAAAATTGAAATTTTTCTAGCACTGTACAAATCGACTTTTTGGGCCAAAAAAACGTGTTTTAGCATTTTTTTTGCCTGAAAATTGAATTTTTTCTAGCACTGTACAAATCGACTTTTTGGGCCAAAAAAACGTGTTTTTGCATTTTTTTTGCCTGAAAATTGAAATTTTTCTAGCACAGTACAAATCGACTTGTTGGGCCAAAAAAACGTGTTTTTGCATTTTTTTTGCCTGAAAATTGAAATTTTTCTAGCACAGTACAAATCGACTTTTTGGGCCAAAAAAACGTGTTTTAGCATTTTTTTTGCCTGAAAATTGAAATTTTTCTAGCACAGTACAAATCGACTTTTGGGGCCAAAAAAACGTGTTTTAGCATTTTTTTTTGCCTGAAAATTGAAATTTTTCTAGCACAGTACAAATCGACTTTTTGGGCCAAAAAAACGTGTTTTAGCATTTTTTTTGCCTGAAAATTGAAATTTTTCTAGCACAGTACAAATCGACTTTTTGGGCCAAAAAAACGTGTTTTAGCATTTTTTTTGCCTGAAAATTGAATTTTTTTTAGCACAGTACAAATCGACTTTTTGGGCCAAAAAAACGTGTTTTTGCATTTTTTTTGCCTGAAAATTGAAATTTTTCTAGCACAGTACAAATCGACTTTTTGGGCCAAAAAAACGTGTTTTTGCATTTTTTTTGCCTGAAAATTGAAATTTTTCTAGCACTGTACAAATCGACTTTTTGGGCCAAAAAAACGTGTTTTTGCATTTTTTTTGCCTGAAAATTGAAATTTTTCTAGCACAGTACAAATCGACTCTTTGGGCCAAAAAAAAGTGTTTTTGCATTTTTTTTGCCTGAAAATTGAAATTTTTCTAGCACAGTACAAATCGACTTGTTGGGCCAAAAAAACGTGTTTTTGCATTTTTTTTGCCTGAAAATTGAAATTTTTCTAGCACAGTACAAATCGACTTTTTGGGCCAAAAAAACGTGTTTTAGCATTTTTTTTGCCTGAAAATTGAAATTTTTCTAGCACAGTACAAATCGACTTTTGGGGCCAAAAAAACGTGTTTTAGCATTTTTTTTTGCCTGAAAATTGAAATTTTTCTAGCACAGTACAAATCGACTTTTTGGGCCAAAAAAACGTGTTTTAGCATTTTTTTTGCCTGAAAATTGAAATTTTTCTAGCACAGTACAAATCGACTTTTTGGGCCAAAAAAACGTGTTTTAGCATTTTTTTTGCCTGAAAATTGAATTTTTTTTAGCACAGTACAAATCGACTTTTTGGGCCAAAAAAACGTGTTTTTGCATTTTTTTTGCCTGAAAATTGAAATTTTTCTAGCACAGTACAAATCGACTTTTTGGGCCAAAAAAACGTGTTTTTGCATTTTTTTTGCCTGAAAATTGAAATTTTTCTAGCACTGTACAAATCGACTTTTTGGGCCAAAAAAACGTGTTTTTGCATTTTTTTTGCCTGAAAATTGAAATTTTTCTAGCACAGTACAAATCGACTCTTTGGGCCAAAAAAACGTGTTTTTGCATTTTTTTTGCCTGAAAATTGAAATTTTTCTAGCACAGTACAAATCGACTTTTTGGGCCAAAAAAACGTGTTTTAGCATTTTTTTTGCCTGAAAATTGAAATTTTTCTAGCACTGTACAAATCGACTTTTTGGGCCAAAAAAACATGTTTTTGCATTTTTTTTGCCTGAAAATTGAAATTTTTCTAGCACTGTACAAATCGACTTTTTGGGCCAAAAAAACGTGTTTTTGCATTTTTTTTGCCTGAAAATTGAAATTTTTCTAGCACAGTACAAATCGACTTTTTGGGCCAAAAAAACGTGTTTTTGCATTTTTTTTGCCTGAAAATTGAAATTTTTCTAGCACAGTACAAATCGACTTTTTGGGCCAAAAAAACGTGTTTTAGCATTTTTTTTGCCTGAAAATTGAAATTTTTCTAGCACTGTACAAATCGACTTTTGGGGCCAAAAAAACGTGTTTTAGCATTTTTTTTGCCTGAAAATTGAAATTTTTCTAGCACAGTACAAATCGACTTTTTGGGCCAAAAAAACGTGTTTTAGCATTTTTTTTGCCTGAAAATTGAATTTTTTTTAGCACAGTACAAATCGACTTTTTGGGCCAAAAAAACGTGTTTTAGCATTTTTTTTGCCTGAAAATTGAAATTTTTCTAGCACTGTACAAATCGACTTTTTGGGCCAAAAAAACGTGTTTTTGCATTTTTTTTGCCTGAAAATTGAAATTTTTCTAGCACTGTACAAATCGACTTTTTGGGCCAAAAAAACGTGTTTTTGCATTTTTTTTGCCTGAAAATTGAAATTTTTCTAGTACTGTACAAATCGACTTTTTGGGCCAAAAAAACGTGTTTTAGCATTTTTTTTGCCTGAAAATTGAATTTTTTTTAGCACAGTACAAATCGACTTTTTGGGCCAAAAAAACGTGTTTTTGCATTTTTTTTGCCTGAAAATTGAAATTTTTCTAGCACAGTACAAATCGACTTTTTGGGCCAAAAAAACGTGTTTTTGCATTTTTTTTGCCTGAAAATTGAAATTTTTCTAGCACTGTACAAATCGACTTTTTGGGCCAAAAAAACGTGTTTTTGCATTTTTTTTGCCTGAAAATTGAAATTTTTCTAGCACAGTACAAATCGACTTTTTGGGCCAAAAAAACGTGTTTTTGCATTTTTTTTGCCTGAAAATTGAATTTTTTCTAGCACAGTACAAATCGACTTTTTGGGCCAAAAAAACGTGTTTTTGCATTTTTTTTGCCTGAAAATTGAAATTTTTCTAGCACTGTACAAATCGACTTTTTGGGCCAAAAAAACGTGTTTTTGCATTTTTTTTGCCTGAAAATTGAAATTTTTCTAGCACAGTACAAATCGACTTTTTGGGCCAAATAAACGTGTTTTTGCATTTTTTTTGCCTGAAAATTGAAATTTTTCTAGCACAGTACAAATCGACTTTTTGGGGCCAAAAAAACGTGTTTTAGCATTTTTTTTGCCTGAAAATTGAAATTTTTCTAGCACAGTACAAATCGACTTTTTGGGCCAAAAAAACGTGTTTTAGCATTTTTTTTGCCTGAAAATTGAATTTTTTTTAGCACAGTACAAATCGACTTTTTGGGCCAAAAAAACGTGTTTTTGCATTTTTTTTGCCTGAAAATTGAAATTTTTCTAGCACTGTACAAATCGACTTTTTGGGCCAAAAAAACGTGTTTTTGCATTTTTTTTGCCTGAAAATTGAAATTTTTCTAGCACTGTACAAATCGACTTTTTGGGCCAAAAAAACGTGTTTTAGCATTTTTTTTGCCTGAAAATTGAAATTTTTTTAGCACAGTACAAATCGACTTTTTGGGCCAAAAAAACGTGTTTTTGCATTTTTTTTGCCTGAAAATTGAAATTTTTCTAGCACAGTACAAATCGACTTTTTGGGCCAAAAAAACGTGTTTTTGCATTTTTTTTGCCTGAAAATTGAAATTTTTCTAGCACTGTACAAATCGACTTTTTGGGCCAAAAAAACGTGTTTTTGCATTTTTTTTGCCTGAAAATTGAAATTTTTCTAGCACAGTACAAATCGACTTTTTGGGCCAAAAAAACGTGTTTTAGCATTTTTTTTGCCTGAAAATTGAAATTTTTCTAGCACAGTACAAATCGACTTTTTGGGCCAAAAAAACGTGTTTTTGCATTTTTTTTGCCTGAAAATTGAAATTTTTCTAGCACAGTACAAATCGACTTTTTGGGCCAAAAAAACGTGTTTTTGCATTTTTTTTGCCTGAAAATTGAAATTTTTCTAGCACAGTACAAATCGACTTTTGGGGCCAAAAAAACGTGTTTTAGCATTTTTTTTGCCTGAAAATTGAAATTTTTTTAGCACAGTACAAATCGACTTTTTGGGCCAAAAAAACGTGTTTTAGCATTTTTTTTGCCTGAAAATTGAAATTTTTCTAGCACTGTACAAATCGACTTTTTGGGCCAAAAAAACGTGTTTTTGCATTTTTTTTGCCTGAAAATTGAAATTTTTCTAGCACAGTACAAATCGACTTTTTGGGTCAAAAAAACGTGTTTTTGCCTTTTTTTTGCCTCAAAATTGAATTTTTTTTAGCACAGTACAAAATCGACTTTTTGGGCCAAAAAAACGTGTTTTAGCATTTTTTTTGCCTGAAAATTGAAATTTTTCTAGCACTGTACAAATCGACTTTTTGGGCCAAAAAAACGTGTTTTAGCATTTTTTTTGCCTGAAAATTGAAATTTTTCTAGCACAGTACAAATCGACTTTTTGGGCCCAAAAAACATGTTTTAGCATTTTTTTTGCCTGAAAATTGAAATTTTTCTAGCACAGTACAAATCGACTTTTTGGGCCAAAAAAACGTGTTTTAGCATTTTTTTTGCCTGAAAATTGAAATTTTTCTAGCACAGTACAAATCGACTTTTTGGGCCAAAAAAACGTGTTTTAGCATTTTTTTTGCCTGAAAATTGAAATTTTTCTAGCACAGTACAAATCGACTTTTTGGGCCAAAAAAACGTGTTTTTGCATTTTTTTTGCCTGAAAATTGAAATTTTTCTAGCACAGTACAAATCGACTTTTTGGGCCAAAAAAACGTGTTTTAGCATTTTTTTTGCCTGAAAATTGAAATTTTTCTAGCACTGTACAAATCGACTTTTTGGGCCAAAAAAACGTGTTTTTGCATTTTTTTTGCCTGAAAATTGAAATTTTTCTAGCACAGTACAAATCGACTTTTTGGGCCAAAAAAACGTGTTTTTGCATTTTTTTTGCCTGAAAATTGAAATTTTTCTAGCACAGTACAAATCGACTTTTTGGGCCAAAAAAACGTGTTTTAGCATTTTTTTTGCCTGAAAATTGAAATTTTCTAGCACAGTACAAATCGACTTTTTGGGCCAAAAAAACGTGTTTTAGCATTTTTTTTGCCTGAAAATTGAATTTTTTTTAGCACAGTACAAATCGACTTTTTGGGCCAAAAAAACGTGTTTTTGCATTTTTTTTGCCTGAAAATTGAAATTTTTCTAGCACTGTACAAATCGACTTTTTGGGCCAAAAAAACGTGTTTTTGCATTTTTTTTGCCTGAAAATTGAAATTTTTCTAGCACTGTACAAATCGACTTTTTGGGCCAAAAAAACGTGTTTTAGCATTTTTTTTGCCTGAAAATTGAATTTTTTTTAGCACAGTCCAAATCGACTTTTTGGGCCAAAAAAACGTGTTTTTGCATTTTTTTTGCCTGAAAATTGAATTTTTTCTAGCACAGTACAAATCGACTTTTTGGGCCAAAAAAACGTGTTTTAGCATTTTTTTTGCCTGAAAATTGAAATTTTTCTAGCACTGTACAAATCGACTTTTTGGGCCAAAAAAACGTGTTTTTGCATTTTTTTTGCCTGAAAATTGAAATTTTTCTAGCACAGTACAAATCGACTTTTTGGGCCAAAAAAACGTGTTTTAGCATTTTTTTTGCCTGAAAATTGAATTTTTTTTAGCACAGTACAAATCGACTTTTTGGGCCAAAAAAACGTGTTTTTGCATTTTTTTTGCCTGAAAATTGAAATTTTTCTAGCACAGTACAAATCGACTTTTTGGGCCAAAAAAACGTGTTTTAGCATTTTTTTTGCCTGAAAATTGAAATTTTTCTAGCACAGTACAAATCGACTTTTTGGGCCAAAAAAACGTGTTTTTGCATTTTTTTTGCCTGAAAATTGAAATTTTTCTAGCACTGTACAAATCGACTTTTTGGGCCAAAAAAACGTGTTTTTGCATTTTTTTTGCCTGAAAATTGAAATTTTTCTAGCACAGTACAAATCGACTTTTTGGGCCAAAAAAAACGTGTTTTAGCATTTTTTATGCCTGAAAATTGAAATTTTTCTAGCACAGTACAAATCGACTTTTAGGGCCAAAAAAACGTGTTTTAGCATTTTTTTTGCCTGAAAATTGAAATTTTTCTAGCACAGTACAAATCGACTTTTTGGGCCAAAAAAACGTGTTTTAGCATTTTTTTTGCCTGAAAATTGAATTTTTTTTAGCACACTACAAATCGACTTTTTGGGCCAAAAAAACGTGTTTTTGCATTTTTTTTGCCTGAAAATTGAAATTTTTCTAGCACTGTACAAATCGACTTTTTGGGCCAAAAAAACGTGTTTTAGCATTTTTTTTGCCTGAAAATTGAAATTTTTCTAGCACAGTACAAATCGACTTTTTGGGCCAAAAAAACGTGTTTTAGCATTTTTTTTGCCTGAAAATTGAAATTTTTCTAGCACAGTACAAATCGACTTTTTGGGCCAAAAAAACGTGTTTTTGCATTTTTTTTGCCTGAAAATTGAAATTTTTCTAGCACAGTACAAATCGACTTTTTGGGCCAAAAAAACGTGTTTTTGCATTTTTTTTGCCTGAAAATTGAAATTTTTCTAGCACAGTACAAATCGACTTTTGGGGCCAAAAAAACGTGTTTTAGCATTTTTTTTGCCTGAAAATTGAAATTTTTCTAGCACAGTACAAATCGACTTTTTGGGCCAAAAAAACGTGTTTTAGCATTTTTTTTGCCTGAAAATTGAATTTTTTCTAGCACAGTACAAATCGACTTTTTGGGCCAAAAAAAACGTGTTTTAGCATTTTTTTTGCCTGAAAATTGAAATTTTTCTAGCACAGTACAAATCGACTTTTTGGGCCAAAAAAACGTGTTTTTGCATTTTTTATGCCTGAAAATTGAAATTTTTCTAGCACAGTACAAATCGACTTTTTGGGCCAAAAAAACGTGTTTTTGCATTTTTTTTGCCTGAAAATTGAAATTTTTCTAGCACAGTACAAATCGACTTTTGGGGCCAAAAAAACGTGTTTTAGCATTTTTTTTTGCCTGAAAATTGAAATTTTTCTAGCACAGTACAAATCGACTTTTGGGGCCAAAAAAACGTGTTTTAGCATTTTTTTTTGCCTGAAAATTGAAATTTTTCTAGCACAGTACAAATCGACTTTTTGGGCCAAAAAAACGTGTTTTTGCATTTTTTTTGCGTGAAAATTGAATTTTTTCTAGCACAGTACAAATCGACTTTTTGGGCCAAAAAAACGTGTTTTAGCATTTTTTTTGCCTGAAAATTGAAATTTTTCTAGCACAGTACAAATCGACTTTTTGGGCCAAAAAAACGTGTTTTAGCATTTTTTTTGCCTGAAAATTGAAATTTTTCTAGCACAGTACAAATCGACTTTTTGGGCCAAAAAAACGTGTTTTAGCATTTTTTTTGCCTGAAAATTGAATTTTTTTTAGCACAGTACAAATCGACTTTTTGGGCCAAAAAAACGTGTTTTTGCATTTTTTTTGCCTGAAAATTGAAATTTTTCTAGCACAGTACAAATCGACTTTTTGGGCCAAAAAAACGTGTTTTAGCATTTTTTTTGCCTGAAAATTGAAATTTTTCTAGCACAGTACAAATCGACTTTTTGGGCCAAAAAAACGTGTTTTTGCATTTTTTTTGCCTGAAAATTGAAATTTTTCTAGCACAGTACAAATCGACTTTTTGGGCCAAAAAAACGTGTTTTTGCATTTTTTTTGCCTGAAAATTGAAATTTTTCTAGCACAGTACAAATCGACTTTTTGGGCCAAAAAAACGTGTTTTAGCATTTTTTTTGCCTGAAAATTGAAATTTTTCTAGCACAGTACAAATCGACTTTTTGGGCCAAAAAAACGTGTTTTTGCATTTTTTTTGCCTGAAAATTGAAATTTTTCTAGCACTGTACAAATCGACTTTTTGGGCCAAAAAAACGTGTTTTTACATTTTTTTTGCCTGAAAATTGAAATTTTTCTAGCACTGTACAAATGGACTTTTTGGGCCAAAAAAACGTGTTTTTGCATTTTTTTTGCCTGAAAATTGAAATTTTTCTAGCACTGTACAAATCGACTTTTTGGGCCAAAAAAACGTGTTTTAGCATTTTTTTTGCCTGAAAATTGAATTTTTTCTAGCACAGTACAAATCGACTTTTTGGGCCAAAAAAACGTGTTTTTGCATTTTTTTTTGCCTGAAAATTGAAATTTTTCTAGCACTGTACAAATCGACTTTTTGGGCCAAAAAAACGTGTTTTTGCATTTTTTTTGCCTGAAAATTGAAATTTTTCTAGCACTGTACAAATCGACTTTTTGGGCCAAAAAAACGTGTTTTAGCATTTTTTTTGCCTGAAAATTGATTTTTTTTTAGCACAGTACAAATCGACTTTTTGGGCCAAAAAAACGTGTTTTTGCATTTTTTTTGCCTGAAAATTGAAATTTTTCTAGCACAGTACAAATCGACTTTTTGGGCCAAAAAAACGTGTTTTTGCATTTTTTTTGCCTGAAAATTGAAATTTTTCTAGCACTGTACAAATCGACTTTTTGGGCCAAAAAAACGTGTTTTTGCATTTTTTTTGCCTGAAAATTGAATTTTTTCTAGCACAGTACAAATCGACTTTTGGGGCCAAAAAAACGTGTTTTAGCATTTTTTTTGCCTGAAAATTGAAATTTTTCTAGCACAGTACAAATCGACTTTTTGGGCCAAAAAAACGTGTTTTAGCATTTTTTTTGCCTGAAAATTGAATTTTTTTTAGCACAGTACAAATCGACTTTTTGGGCCAAAAAAACGTGTTTTTGCATTTTTTTTGCCTGAAAATTGAAATTTTTCTAGCACAGTACAAATCGACTTTTTGGGCCAAAAAAACGTGTTTTAGCATTTTTTTTGCCTGAAAATTGAAATTTTTCTAGCACTGTACAAATCGACTTTTTGGGCCAAAAAAACGTGTTTTTGCATTTTTTTTGCCTGAAAATTGAAATTTTTCTAGCACAGTACAAATCGACTTTTTGGGCCAAAAAAAACGTGTTTTAGCATTTTTTATGCCTGAAAATTGAAATTTTTCTAGCACAGTACAAATCGACTTTTAGGGCCAAAAAAACGTGTTTTAGCATTTTTTTTGCCTGAAAATTGAAATTTTTCTAGCACAGTACAAATCGACTTTTTGGGCCAAAAAAACGTGTTTTAGCATTTTTTTTGCCTGAAAATTGAATTTTTTTTAGCACACTACAAATCGACTTTTTGGGCCAAAAAAACGTGTTTTTGCATTTTTTTTGCCTGAAAATTGAAATTTTTCTAGCACTGTACAAATCGACTTTTTGGGCCAAAAAAACGTGTTTTAGCATTTTTTTTGCCTGAAAATTGAAATTTTTCTAGCACTGTACAAATCGACTTTTTGGGCCAAAAAAACGTGTTTTAGCATTTTTTTTGCCTGAAAATTGAAATTTTTCTAGCACAGTACAAATCGACTTTTTGGGCCAAAAAAACGTGTTTTTGCATTTTTTTTGCCTGAAAATTGAAATTTTTCTAGCACAGTACAAATCGACTTTTTGGGCCAAAAAAACGTGTTTTTGCATTTTTTTTGCCTGAAAATTGAAATTTTTCTAGCACAGTACAAATCGACTTTTGGGGCCAAAAAAACGTGTTTTAGCATTTTTTTTGCCTGAAAATTGAAATTTTTCTAGCACAGTACAAATCGACTTTTTGGGCCAAAAAAACGTGTTTTAGCATTTTTTTTGCCTGAAAATTGAATTTTTTCTAGCACAGTACAAATCGACTTTTTGGGCCAAAAAAACGTGTTTTAGCATTTTTTTTGCCTGAAAATTGAAATTTTTCTAGCACAGTACAAATCGACTTTTTGGGCCAAAAAAACGTGTTTTTGCATTTTTTTTGCCTGAAAATTGAATTTTTTCTAGCACAGTACAAATCGACTTTTTGGGCCAAAAAAACGTGTTTTTGCATTTTTTTTGCCTGAAAATTGAAATTTTTCTAGCACAGTACAAATCGACTTTTGGGGCCAAAAAAACGTGTTTTAGCATTTTTTTTTGCCTGAAAATTGAAATTTTTCTAGCACAGTACAAATCGACTTTTTGGGCCAAAAAAACGTGTTTTTGCATTTTTTTTGCCTGAAAATTGAATTTTTTCTAGCACAGTACAAATCGACTTTTTGGGCCAAAAAAACGTGTTTTTGCATTTTTTTTGCCTGAAAATTGAAATTTTTCTAGCACAGTACAAATCGACTTTTTGGGCCAAAAAAACGTGTTTTAGCATTTTTTTTGCCTGAAAATTGAAATTTTTCTAGCACAGTACAAATCGACTTTTTGGGCCAAAAAAACGTGTTTTTGCATTTTTTTTGCCTGAAAATTGAAATTTTTCTAGCACTGTACAAATCGACTTTTTGGGCCAAAAAAACGTGTTTTTACATTTTTTTTGCCTGAAAATTGAAATTTTTCTAGCACTGTACAAATGGACTTTTTGGGCCAAAAAAACGTGTTTTTGCATTTTTTTTGCCTGAAAATTGAAATTTTTCTAGCACTGTACAAATCGACTTTTTGGGCCAAAAAAACGTGTTTTAGCATTTTTTTTGCCTGAAAATTGAAATTTTTCTAGCACAGTACAAATCGACTTTTTGGGCCAAAAAAACGTGTTTTTGCATTTTTTTTGCCTGAAAATTGAAATTTTTCTAGCACTGTACAAATCGACTTTTTGGGCCAAAAAAACGTGTTTTTGCATTTTTTTTGCCTGAAAATTGAAATTTTTCTAGCACTGTACAAATCGACTTTTTGGGCCAAAAAAACGTGTTTTAGCATTTTTTTTGCCTGAAAATTGATTTTTTTTTAGCACAGTACAAATCGACTTTTTGGGCCAAAAAAACGTGTTTTTGCATTTTTTTTGCCTGAAAATTGAAATTTTTCTAGCACAGTACAAATCGACTTTTTGGGCCAAAAAAACGTGTTTTTGCATTTTTTTTGCCTGAAAATTGAAATTTTTCTAGCACTGTACAAATCGACTTTTTGGGCCAAAAAAACGTGTTTTTGCATTTTTTTGCCTGAAAATTGAAATTTTTCTAGCACAGTACAAATCGACTTTTGGGGCCAAAAAAACGTGTTTTAGCATTTTTTTTGCCTGAAAATTGAAATTTTTCTAGCACAGTACAAATCGACTTTTTGGGCCAAAAAAACGTGTTTTAGCATTTTTTTTGCCTGAAAATTGAATTTTTTTTAGCACAGTACAAATCGACTTTTTGGGCCAAAAAAACGTGTTTTTGCATTTTTTTTGCCTGAAAATTGAAATTTTTCTAGCACAGTACAAATCGACTTTTTGGGCCAAAAAAACGTGTTTTAGCATTTTTTTTGCCTGAAAATTGAAATTTTTCTAGCACAGTACAAATCGACTTTTTGGGCCAAAAAAACGTGTTTTAGCATTTTTTTTGCCTGAAAATTGAAATTTTTCTAGCACAGTACAAATCGACTTTTTGGGCCAAAAAAACGTGTTTTAGCATTTTTTTTGCCTGAAAATTGAATTTTTTTTTAGCACAGTACAAATCGACTTTTTGGGCCAAAAAATGTGTTTTTGCATTTTTTTTGCCTGAAAATTGAAATTTTTCTAGCACTGTACAAATCGACTTTTTGGGCCAAAAAAACGTGTTTTAGCATTTTTTTTGCCTGAAAATTGAAATTTTTCTAGCACTGTACAAATCGACTTTTTGGGCCAAAAAAACGTGTTTTAGCATTTTTTTTGCCTGAAAATTGAATTTTTTTTAGCACAGTACAAATCGACTTTTTGGGCCAAAAAAACGTGTTTTAGCATTTTTTTTGCCTGAAAATTGAAATTTTTCTAGCACAGTACAAATCGACTTTTTGGGCCAAAAAAACGTGTTTTTGCATTTTTTTTGCCTGAAAATTGAAATTTTTCTAGCACTGTACAAATCGACTTTTTGGGCCAAAAAAACGTGTTTTTGCATTTTTTTTGCCTGAAAATTGAATTTTTTTTAGCACAGTACAAATCGACTTTTTGGGCCAAAAAATGTGTTTTTGCATTTTTTTTGCCTGAAAATTGAAATTTTTCTAGCACTGTACAAATCGACTTTTTGGGCCAAAAAAACGTGTTTTAGCATTTTTTTTGCCTGAAAATTGAAATTTTTCTAGCACTGTACAAATCGACTTTTTGGGCCAAAAAAACGTGTTTTAGCATTTTTTTTGCCTGAAAATTGAATTTTTTTTAGCACAGTACAAATCGACTTTTTGGGCCAAAAAAACGTGTTTTAGCATTTTTTTTGCCTGAAAATGGTAATTTTTCTAGCACAGTACAAATCGACTTTTTGGGCCAAAAAAACGTGTTTTAGCATTTTTTTTGCCTGAAAATTGAAATTTTTCTAGCACAGTACAAATCGACTTTTTGGGCCAAAAAAACGTGTTTTAGCATTTTTTTTGCCTGAAAATTGAAATTTTTCTAGCACTGTACAAATCGACTTTTTGGGCCAAAAAAACGTGTTTTAGCATTTTTTTTGCCTGAAAATTGAAATTTTTCTAGCACTGTACAAATCGACTTTTTGGGCCAAAAAAACGTGTTTTAGCATTTTTTTTGCCTGAAAATTGAATTTTTTTTAGCACAGTACAAATCGACTTTTTGGGCCAAAAAAACGTGTTTTTGTATTTTTTTTGCCTGAAAATTGAAATTTTTCTAGCACAGTACAAATCGACTTTTTGGGCCAAAAAAACGTGTTTTTGCATTTTTTTTGCCTGAAAATTGAAATTTTTCTAGCACTGTACAAATCGACTTTTTGGGCCAAAAAAACGTGTTTTTGCATTTTTTTTGCCTGAAAATTGAAATTTTTCTAGCACAGTACAAATCGACTTTTTGGGCCAAAAAAACGTGTTTTTGCATTTTTTTTGCCTGAAAATTGAAATTTTTCTAGCACTGTACAAATCGACTTTTTGGGCCAAAAAAACGTGTTTTTGCATTTTTTTTGCCTGAAAATTGAAATTTTTCTAGCACAGTACAAATCGACTTTTTGGGCCAAAAAAACGTGTTTTTGCATTTTTTTTGCCTGAAAATTGAAATTTTTCTAGCACTGTACAAATCGACTTTTTGGGCCAAAAAAACGTGTTTTTGCATTTTTTTTGCCTGAAAATTGAAATTTTTCTAGCACAGTACAAATCGACTTTTTAGGCCAAAAAAACGTGTTTTAGCATTTTTTTTGCCTGAAAATTGAAATTTTTCTAGCACAGTACAAATCGACTTTTTGGGCCAAAAAAACGTGTTTTAGCATTTTTTTTGCCTTAAAATTGAATTTTTTTTAGCACAGTACAAATCGACTTTTTGGGCCAAAAAAACGTGTTTTAGCATTTTTTTTGCCTGAAAATTGAATTTTTTTTAGCACAGTACAAATCGACTTTTTGGGCCAAAAAAACGTGTTTTAGCATTTTTTTTGCCTGAAAATTGAAATTTTTCTAGCACTGTACAAATCGACTTTTTGGGCCAAAAAAACGTGTTTTTGCATTTTTTTTGCCTGAAAATTGAAATTTTTCTAGCACTGTACAAATCGACTTTTTGGGCCAAAAAAACGTGTTTTTGCATTTTTTTTGCCTGAAAATTGAAATTTTTCTAGTACTGTACAAATCGACTTTTTGGGCCAAAAAAACGTGTTTTAGCATTTTTTTTGCCTGAAAATTGAATTTTTTTTAGCACAGTACAAATCGACTTTTTGGGCCAAAAAAACGTGTTTTTGCATTTTTTTTGCCTGAAAATTGAAATTTTTCTAGCACAGTACAAATCGACTTTTTGGGCCAAAAAAACGTGTTTTTGCATTTTTTTTGCCTGAAAATTGAAATTTTTCTAGCACTGTACAAATCGACTTTTTGGGCCAAAAAAACGTGTTTTTGCATTTTTTTTGCCTGAAAATTGAAATTTTTCTAGCACAGTACAAATCGACTTTTTGGGCCAAAAAAACGTGTTTTTGCATTTTTTTTGCCTGAAAATTGAATTTTTTCTAGCACAGTACAAATCGACTTTTTGGGCCAAAAAAACGTGTTTTTGCATTTTTTTTGTCTGAAAATTGAAATTTTTCTAGCACTGTACAAATCGACTTTTTGGGCCAAAAAAACGTGTTTTTGCATTTTTTTTGCCTGAAAATTGAAATTTTTCTAGCACAGTACAAATCGACTTTTTGGGCCAAATAAACGTGTTTTTCCTTTTTTTTTGTCTGAAAATTGAAATTTTTCTAGCACAGTACAAATCGACTTTTTGGGGCCAAAAAAACGTGTTTTAGCATTTTTTTTGCCTGAAAATTGAAATTTTTCTAGCACAGTACAAATCGACTTTTTGGGCCAAAAAAACGTGTTTTAGCATTTTTTTTGCCTGAAAATTGAATTTTTTTTAGCACAGTACAAATCGACTTTTTGGGCCAAAAAAACGTGTTTTTGCATTTTTTTTGCCTGAAAATTGAAATTTTTCTAGCACTGTACAAATCGACTTTTTGGGCCAAAAAAACGTGTTTTTGCATTTTTTTTGCCTGAAAATTGAAATTTTTCTAGCACTGTACAAATCGACTTTTTGGGCCAAAAAAACGTGTTTTAGCATTTTTTTTGCCTGAAAATTGAAATTTTTTTAGCACAGTACAAATCGACTTTTTGGGCCAAAAAAACGTGTTTTTGCATTTTTTTTGCCTGAAAATTGAAATTTTTCTAGCACAGTACAAATCGACTTTTTGGGCCAAAAAAACGTGTTTTTGCTTTTTTTTTGCCTGAAAATTGAAATTTTTCTAGCACTGTACAAATCGACTTTTTGGGCCAAAAAAACGTGTTTTTGCATTTTTTTTGCCTGAAAATTGAAATTTTTCTAGCACAGTACAAATCGACTTTTTGGGCCAAAAAAACGTGTTTTAGCATTTTTTTTGCCTGAAAATTGAAATTTTTCTAGCACAGTACAAATCG
Organism: Petrolisthes manimaculis; assembly: GCA_034508575.1. Lineage (NCBI taxonomy): Eukaryota > Metazoa > Arthropoda > Malacostraca > Decapoda > Porcellanidae > Petrolisthes > Petrolisthes manimaculis. Next base: position 15,294 of record JAWZYT010003436.1, read on the forward strand.
ACTTTTTGGGCCAAAAAAACGTGTTTTTGCATTTTTTTTGCCTGAAAATTGAAATTTTTCTAGCACAGTACAAATCGACTTTTTGGGCCAAAAAAACGTGTTTTTGCATTTTTTTTGCCTGAAAATTGAAATTTTTCTAGCACAGTACAAATCGACTTTTGGGGCCAAAAAAACGTGTTTTAGCATTTTTTTTGCCTGAAAATTGAAATTTTTCTAGCACAGTACAAATCGACTTTTTGGGCCAAAAAAACGTGTTTTAGCATTTTTTTTGCCTGAAAATTGAATTTTTTCTAGCACAGTACAAATCGACTTTTTGGGCCAAAAAAACGTGTTTTAGCATTTTTTTTGCCTGAAAATTGAAATTTTTCTAGCACAGTACAAATCGACTTTTTGGGCCAAAAAAACGTGTTTTTGCATTTTTTTTGCCTGAAAATTGAAATTTTTCTAGCACAGTACAAATCGACTTTTTGGGCCAAAAAAACGTGTTTTTGCATTTTTTTTGCCTGAAAATTGAAATTTTTCTAGCACAGTACAAATCGACTTTTGGGGCCAAAAAAACGTGTTTTAGCATTTTTTTTTGCCTGAAAATTGAAATTTTTCTAGCACAGTACAAATCGACTTTTTGGGCCAAAAAAACGTGTTTTTGCATTTTTTTTGCCTGAAAATTGAAATTTTTCTAGCACAGTACAAATCGACTTTTTGGGCCAAAAAAACGTGTTTTAGCATTTTTTTTGCCTGAAAATTGAAATTTTTCTAGCACAGTACAAATCGACTTTTTGGGCCAAAAAAACGTGTTTTAGCATTTTTTTTGCCTGAAAATTGAAATTTTTCTAGCACAGTACAAATCGACTTTTTGGGCCAAAAAAACGTGTTTTTGCATTTTTTTTGCCTGAAAATTGAAATTTTTCTAGCACAGTACAAATCGACTTTTTGGGCCAAAAAAACGTGTTTTTGCATTTTTTTTGCCTGAAAATTGAAATTTTTCTAGCACAGTACAAATCGACTTTTGGGGCCAATAAAAACGTGTTTTAGCATTTTTTTTGCCTGAAAATTGAAATTTTTCTAGCACAGTACAAATCGACTTTTTGGGCCAAAGAAACGTGTTTTTGCATTTTTTTTGACTGAAAATTGAAATTTTTCTAGCACAGTACAAATCGACTTTTTGGGCCAAAAAAACGTGTTTTTGCATTTTTTTTGCCTGAAAATTGAAATTTTTCTAGCACTGTACAAATCGACTTTTTGGGCCAAAAAAACGTGTTTTAGCATTTTTTTTGCCTGAAAATTGAAATTTTTCTAGCACTGTACAAATCGACTTTTTGGGCCAAAAAAACGTGTTTTAGCATTTTTTTTGCCTGAAAATTGAATTTTTTTTAGCACAGTACAAATCGACTTTTTGAGCCAAAAAAACGTGTTTTAGCATTTTTTTTACCTGAAAATTGAAATTTTTCTAGCACAGTACAAATCGACTTTTTGGGCCAAAAAAACGTGTTTTAGCATTTTTTTTGCCTGAAAATTGAAATTTTTCTAGCACAGTACAAATCGACTTTTTGGGCCAAAAAAACGTGTTTTAGCATTTTTTTTGCCTGAAAATTGAAATTTTTCTAGCACAGTACAAATCGACTTTTTGGGCCAAAAAAACGTGTTTTAGCATTTTTTTTGCCTGAAAATTGAAATTTTTCTAGCACTGTACAAATCGACTTTTTGGGCCAAAAAAACGTGTTTTTGCATTTTTTTTGCCTGAAAATTGAAATTTTTCTAGCACAGTACAAATCGACTTTTTGGGCCAAATAAACGTGTTTTTGCATTTTTTTTGCCTGAAAATTGAAATTTTTCTAGCACAGTACAAATCGACTTTTTGGGCCAAAAAAACGTGTTTTAGCATTTTTTTTGCCTGAAAATTGAAATTTTTCTAGCACAGTACAAATCGACTTTTTGGGCCAAAAAAACGTGTTTTAGCATTTTTTTTGCCTGAAAATTGAATTTTTTTAGCACAGTACAAATCGACTTTTTGGGCCAAAAAAACGTGTTTTTGCATTTTTTTTGCCTGAAAATTGAAATTTTTCTAGCACTGTACAAATCGACTTTTTGGGCCAAAAAAACATGTTTTTGCATTTTTTTTGCCTGAAAATTGAAATTTTTCTAGCACTGTACAAATCGACTTTTTGGGCCAAAAAAACGTGTTTTAGCATTTTTTTTGCCTGAAAATTGAATTTTTTTTAGCACAGTACAAATCGACTTTTTGGGCCAAAAAAACGTGTTTTTGCATTTTTTTTGCCTGAAAATTGAAATTTTTCTAGCACAGTACAAATCGACTTTTTGGGCCAAAAAAACGTGTTTTAGCATTTTTTTTGCCTGAAAATTGAAATTTTTCTAGCACAGTACAAATCGACTTTTTGGGCCAAAAAAACGTGTTTTTGCATTTTTTTTGCCTGAAAATTGAAATTTTTCTAGAACAGTACAAATCGACTTTTTGGGCCAAAAAAACGTGTTTTAGCATTTTTTTTGCCTGAAAATTGAAATTTTTCTAGCACAGTACAAATCGACTTTTTGGGCCAAAAAAACGTGTTTTTGCATTTTTTTTGCCTGAAAATTGAAATTTTTCTAGCACAGTACAAATCGACTTTTTGGGCCAAAAAAACGTGTTTTTGCATTTTTTTTGCCTGAAAATTGAAATTTTTCTAGCACAGTACAAATCGACTTTTTGGGCCAAAAAAACGTGTTTTAGCATTTTTTTTGCCTGAAAATTGAAATTTTTCTAGCACAGTACAAATCGACTTTTTGGGCCAAAAAAACGTGTTTTTGCATTTTTTTTGCCTGAAAATTGAAATTTTTCTAGCACTGTACAAATCGACTTTTTGGGCCAAAAAAACGTGTTTTTACATTTTTTTTGCCTGAAAATTGAAATTTTTCTAGCACTGTACAAATGGACTTTTTGGGCCAAAAAAACGTGTTTTTGCATTTTTTTTGCCTGAAAATTGAATTTTTTCTAGCACTGTACAAATCGACTTTTTGGGCCAAAAAAACGTGTTTTAGCATTTTTTTTGCCTGAAAATTGAAATTTTTCTAGCACAGTACAAATCGACTTTTTGGGCCAAAAAAACGTGTTTTTGCATTTTTTTTGCCTAAAAATTGAAATTTTTCTAGCACTGTACAAATCGACTTTTTCGGCCAAAAAAACGTGTTTTTGCATTTTTTTTGCCTGAAAATTGAAATTTTTCTAGCACTGTACAAATCGACTTTTTGGGCCAAAAAAACGTGTTTTAGCATTTTTTTTGCCTGAAAATTGATTTTTTTTTAGCACAGTACAAATCGACTTTTTGGGCCAAAAAAACGTGTTTTTGCATTTTTTTTTGCCTGAAAATTGAAATTTTTCTAGCACAGTACAAATCGACTTTTTGGGCCAAAAAAACGTGTTTTTGCATTTTTTTTGCCTGAAAATTGAAATTTTTCTAGCACTGTACAAATCGACTTTTTGGGCCAAAAAAACGTGTTTTTGCATTTTTTTTGCCTGAAAATTGAAATTTTTCTAGCACAGTACAAATCGACTTTTGGGGCCAAAAAAACGTGTTTTAGCATTTTTTTTGCCTGAAAATTGAAATTTTTCTAGCACAGTACAAATCGACTTTTTGGGCCAAAAAAACGTGTTTTAGCATTTTTTTTGCCTGAAAATTGAATTTTTTTTAGCACAGTACAAATCGACTTTTTGGGCCAAAAAAACGTGTTTTTGCATTTTTTTTGCCTGAAAATTGAAATTTTTCTAGCACAGTACAAATCGACTTTTTGGGCCAAAAAAATGTGTTTTAGCATTTTTTTTGCCTGAAAATTGAAATTTTTCTAGCACAGTACAAATCGACTTTTTGGGCCAAAAAAACGTGTTTTAGCATTTTTTTTGCCTGAAAATTGAAATTTTTCTAGCACAGTACAAATCGACTTTTTGGGCCAAAAAAACGTGTTTTAGCATTTTTTTTGCCTGAAAATTGAATTTTTTTTAGCACAGTACAAATCGACTTTTTGGGCCAAAAAATGTGTTTTTGCATTTTTTTTGCCTGAAAATTGAAATTTTTCTAGCACTGTACAAATCGACTTTTTGGGCCAAAAAAACGTGTTTTAGCATTTTTTTTGCCTGAAAATTGAAATTTTTCTAGCACTGTACAAATCGACTTTTTGGGCCAAAAAAACGTGTTTTAGCATTTTTTTTGCCTGAAAATTGAATTTTTTTTAGCACAGTACAAATCGACTTTTTGGGCCAAAAAAACGTGTTTTAGCATTTTTTTTGCCTGAAAATTGAAATTTTTCTAGCACAGTACAAATCGACTTTTTGGGCCAAAAAAACGTGTTTTTGCATTTTTTTTGCCTGAAAATTGAAATTTTTCTAGCACTGTACAAATCGACTTTTTGGGCCAAAAAAACGTGTTTTTGCATTTTTTTTGCCTGAAAATTGAAATTTTTCTAGCACAGTACAAATCGACTTTTTGAGCCAAAAAAACGTGTTTTAGCATTTTTTTTGCCTGAAAATTGAAATTTTTCTAGCACAGTACAAATCGACTTTTTGGGCCAAAAAAACGTGTTTTAGCATTTTTTTTGCCTGAAAATTGAAATTTTTCTAGCACAGTACAAATCGACTTTTTGGGCCAAAAAAACGTGTTTTAGCATTTTTTTTGCCTGAAAATTGAATTTTTTTTAGCACAGTACAAATCGACTTTTTGGGCCAAAAAATGTGTTTTTGCATTTTTTGCGCCTGAAAATTGAAATTTTTCTAGCACTGTACAAATCGACTTTTTGGGCCAAAAAAACGTGTTTTAGCATTTTTTTTGCCTGAAAATTGAAATTTTTCTAGCACTGTACAAATCGACTTTTTGGGCCAAAAAAACGTGTTTTAGCATTTTTTTTGCCTGAAAATTGAATTTTTTTTAGCACAGTACAAATCGACTTTTTGGGCCAAAAAAACGTGTTTTAGCATTTTTTTTGCCTGAAAATTGAAATTTTTCTAGCACAGTACAAATCGACTTTTTGGGCCAAAAAAACGTGTTTTTGCATTTTTTTTGCCTGAAAATTGAAATTTTTCTAGCACAGTACAAATCGACTTTTTGGGCCAAAAAAACGTGTTTTTGCATTTTTTTTGCCTGAAAATTGAAATTTTTCTAGCACTGTACAAATCGACTTTTTGGGCCAAAAAAACGTGTTTTTGCATTTTTTTTGCCTGAAAATTGAAATTTTTCTAGCACAGTACAAATCGACTTTTTGGGCCAAAAAAACGTGTTTTTGCATTTTTTTTGCCTGAAAATTGAAATTTTTCTAGCACTGTACAAATCGACTTTTTGGGCCAAAAAAACGTGTTTTTGCATTTTTTTTGCCTGAAAATTGAAATTTTTCTAGCACAGTACAAATCGACTTTTTGGGCCAAAAAAACGTGTTTTAGCATTTTTTTTGCCTGAAAATTGAAATTTTTCTAGCACAGTACAAATCGACTTTTTGGGCCAAAAAAACGTGTTTTAGCATTTTTTTTGCCTGAAAATTGAAATTTTTCTAGCACTGTACAAATCGACTTTTTGGGCCAAAAAAACGTGTTTTAGCATTTTTTTTGCCTGAAAATTGAAATTTTTCTAGCACTGTACAAATCGACTTTTTGGGCCAAAAAAACGTGTTTTAGCATTTTTTTTGCCTGAAAATTGAATTTTTTTTAGCACAGTACAAATCGACTTTTTGGGCCAAAAAAACGTGTTTTTGTATTTTTTTTGCCTGAAAATTGAAATTTTTCTAGCACAGTACAAATCGACTTTTTGGGCCAAAAAAACGTGTTTTTGCATTTTTTTTGCCTGAAAATTGAAATTTTTCTAGCACTGTACAAATCGACTTTTTGGGCCAAAAAAACGTGTTTTTGCATTTTTTTTGCCTGAAAATTGAAATTTTTCTAGCACAGTACAAATCGACTTTTTGGGCCAAAAAAACGTGTTTTTGCATTTTTTTTGCCTGAAAATTGAAATTTTTCTAGCACTGTACAAATCGACTTTTTGGGCCAAAAAAAGTGTTTTTGCATTTTTTTTGCCTGAAAATTGAAATTTTTCTAGCACAGTACAAATCGACTTTTTGGGCCAAAAAAACGTGTTTTTGCATTTTTTTTGCCTGAAAATTGAAATTTTTCTAGCACTGTACAAATCGACTTTTTGGGCCAAAAAAACGTGTTTTTGCATTTTTTTTGCCTGAAAATTGAAATTTTTCTAGCACAGTACAAATCGACTTTTTGGGCCAAAAAAACGTGTTTTAGCATTTTTTTTGCCTGAAAATTGAAATTTTTCTAGCACAGTACAAATCGACTTTTTGGGCCAAAAAAACGTGTTTTAGCATTTTTTTTGCCTGAAAATTGAATTTTTTTTAGCACAGTACAAATCGACTTTTTGGGCCAAAAAAATGTGTTTTAGCATTTTTTTTGCCTGAAAATTGAAATTTTTCTAGCACTGTACAAATCGACTTTTTGGGCCAAAAAAACGTGTTTTTGCATTTTTTTTGCCTGAAAATTGAAATTTTTCTAGCACTGTACAAATCGACTTTTTGGGCCAAAAAAACGTGTTTTTGCATTTTTTTTGCCTGAAAATTGAAATTTTTCTAGCACAGTACAAATCGACTTTTTGGGCCAAAAAAACGTGTTTTAGCATTTTTTTTGCCTGAAAATTGAATTTTTTTTAGCACAGTACAAATCGACTTTTTGGGCCAAAAAAACGTGTTTTTGCATTTTTTTTGCCTGAAAATTGAAATTTTTCTAGCACAGTACAAATCGACTTTTTGGGCCAAAAAAACGTGTTTTTGCATTTTTTTTGCCTGAAAATTGAAATTTTTCTAGCACTGTACAAATCGACTTTTTGGGCCAAAAAAACGTGTTTTAGCATTTTTTTTTGCCTGAAAATTGAAATTTTTCTAGCACAGTACAAATCGACTTTTGGGGCCAAAAAAACGTGTTTTAGCATTTTTTTTGCCTGAAAATTGAAATTTTTCTAGCACAGTACAAATCGACTTTTTGGGCCAAAAAAACATGTTTTAGCATTTTTTTTGCCTGAAAATTGAATTTTTTTTAGCACAGTACAAATCGACTTTTTGGGCCAAAAAAACGTGTTTTAGCATTTTTTTTGCCTGAAAATTGAAATTTTTCTAGCACTGTACAAATCGACTTTTTGGGCCAAAAAAACGTGTTTTTGCATTTTTTTTGCCTAAAAATTGAAATTTTTCTAGCACTGTACAAATCGACTTTTTGGGCCAAAAAAACGTGTTTTAGCATTTTTTTTGCCTGAAAATTGAAATTTTTCTAGCACAGTACAAATCGACTTTTTGGGCCAAAAAAACGTGTTTTAGCATTTTTTTTGCCTGAAAATTGAAATTTTTCTAGCACAGTACAAATCGACTTTTTGGGCCAAAAAAACGTGTTTTTGCATTTTTTTTGCCTGAAAATTGAAATTTTTCTAGCACAGTACAAATCGACTTTTTGGGCCAAAAAAACGTGTTTTTGCATTTTTTTTGCCTGAAAATTGAAATTTTTCTAGCACTGTACAAATCGACTTTTTGGGCCAAAAAAACGTGTTTTTGCATTTTTTTTGCCTGAAAATTGAAATTTTTCTAGCACAGTACAAATCGACTTTTTGGGCCAAAAAAACGTGTTTTAGCATTTTTTTTGCCTGAAAATTGAAATTTTTCTAGCACAGTACAAATCGACTTTTGGGGCCAAAAAAACGTGTTTTTGCATTTTTTTTGCCTGAAAATTGAAATTTTTCTAGCACAGTACAAATCGACTTTTTGGGCCAAAAAAACGTGTTTTAGCATTTTTTTTGCTTGAAAATTGAAATTTTTCTAGGACAGTACAAATCGACTTTTTGGGCCAAAAAAACGTGTTTTTGCATTTTTTTTGCCTGAAAATTGAAATTTTTCTAGCACTGTACAAATCGACTTTTTGGGCCAAAAAAACGTGTTTTAGCATTTTTTTTGCCTGAAAATTGACATTTTTCTAGCACAGTACAAATCGACTTTTTGGGCCAAAAAAACGTGTTTTAGCATTTTTTTTGCCTGAAAATTGAAATTTTTCTAGCACAGTACAAATCGACTTTTTGGGCCAAAAAAACGTGTTTTAGCATTTTTTTTTCCTGAAAATTGAAATTTTTCTAGCACAGTACAAATCGACTTTTTGGGCCAAAAAAACGTGTTTTTGCATTTTTTTTGCCTGAAAATTGAAATTTTTCTAGCACTGTACAAATCGACTTTTTGGGCCAAAAAAACGTGTTTTAGCATTTTTTTTGCCTGAAAATTGAAATTTTTCTAGCACAGTACAAATCGACTTTTTGGGCCAAAAAAACGTGTTTTTGCATTTTTTTTGCCTGAAAATTGAAATTTTTCTAGCACAGTACAAATCGACTTTTTGGGCCAAAAAAACGTGTTTTAGCATTTTTTTTGCCTGAAAATTGAAATTTTTCTAGCACAGTACAAATCGACTTTTTGGGCCAAAAAAACGTGTTTTAGCATTTTTTTTGCCTGAAAATTGAAATTTTTCTAGCACAGTACAAATCGACTTTTTGGGCCAAAAAAACGTGTTTTAGCATTTTTTTTGCCTGAAAATTGAATTTTTTTTAGCACAGTACAAATCGACTTTTTGGGCCAAAAAAACGTGTTTTAGCATTTTTTTTGCCTGAAAATTGAAATTTTTCTAGCACAGTACAAATCGACTTTTTGGGCCAAAAAAACGTGTTTTTGCATTTTTTTTGCCTGAAAATTGAAATTTTTCTAGCACTGTACAAATCGACTTTTTGGGCCAAAAAAACGTGTTTTAGCATTTTTTTTGCCTGAAAATTGAAATTTTTCTAGCACAGTACAAATCGACTTTTTGGGCCAAAAAAACGTGTTTTAGCATTTTTTTTGCCTGAAAATTGAAATTTTTCTAGCACAGTACAAATCGACTTTTTGGGCCAAAAAAACGTGTTTTAGCATTTTTTTTGCCTGAAAATTAAAATTTTTCTAGCACAGTACAAATCGACTTTTTGGGCCAAAAAAACGTGTTTTAGCATTTTTTTTGCCTGAAAATTGACATTTTTCTAGCACAGTACAAATCGACTTTTTTGGCCAAAAAAACGTGTTTTAGCATTTTTTTTGCCTGAAAATTGAAATTTTTCTAGCACAGTACAAATCGACTTTTTGGGCCAAAAAAACGTGTTTTAGCATTTTTTTTGCCTGAAAATTGAAATTTTTCTAGCACAGTACAAATCGACTTTTTGGGCCAAAAAAACGTGTTTTAGCATTTTTTTTGCCTGAAAATTGAAATTTTTCTAGCACAGTACAAATCGACTTTTTGGGCCAAAAAAACGTGTTTTAGCATTTTTTTTGCCTGAAAATTGAATTTTTTCTAGCACAGTACAAATCGACTTTTTGGGCCAAAAAAACGTGTTTTAGCATTTTTTTTGCCTGAAAATTGAAATTTTTCTAGCACAGTACAAATCGACTTTTTGGGCCAAAAAAACGTGTTTTAGCATTTTTTTTGCCTGAAAATTGAAATTTTTCTAGCACAGTACAAATCGACTTTTTGGGCCAAAAAAACGTGTTTTAGCATTTTTTTTGCCTGAAAATTGAAATTTTTCTAGCACAGTACAAATCGACTTTTTGGGCCAAAAAAACGTGTTTTAGCATTTTTTTTGCCTGAAAATTGAAATTTTTCTAGCACAGTACAAATCGACTTTTTGGGCCAAAAAAACGTGTTTTAGCATTTATTTTGCCTGAAAATTGAAATTTTTCTAGCACAGTACAAATCGACTTTTTGGGCCAAAAAAACGTGTTTTAGCATTTTTTTTGCCTGAAAATTGAAATTTTTCTAGCATAGTACAAATCGCTTCTGAGACCCAAAAAACTCGATTTTTCGGTGTTTTTAGGCTAAATTTGGGATATAAACGGGTATCGAAGATGCATGCACAAATCGACTTTTTGGGCCAAAAAAACGTGTTTTAGCATTTTTTTTGCCTGAAAATTGAAATTTTTCTAGCACAGTACAAATCGACTTTTTGGGCCAAAAAAACGTGTTTTAGCATTTTTTTTGCCTGAAAATTGAAATTTTTCTAGCACAGTACAAATCGACTTTTTGGGCCAAAAAAACGTGTTTTAGCATTTTTTTTGCCTGAAAATTGAAATTTTTCTAGCACAGTACAAATCGACTTTTTGGGCCAAAAAAACGTGTTTTAGCATTTTTTTTGCCTGAAAATTGAATTTTTTCTAGCACAGTACAAATCGACTTTTTGGGCTAAAAAAACGTGTTTTAGCATTTTTTTTGCCTGAAAATTGAAATTTTTCTAGCACAGTACAAATCGACTTTTTGGGCCAAAAAAACGTGTTTTAGCATTTTTTTTGCCTGAAAATTGAAATTTTTCTATCACAGTACAAATCGACTTTTTGGGCCAAAAAAACGTGTTTTAGCATTTTTTTTGCCTGAAAATTGAAATTTTTCTAGCACAGTACAAATCGACTTTTTGGGCCAAACAAAACGTGTTTTAGCATTTTTTTTGCCTGAAAATTGAAATTTTTCTAGCACAGTACAAATCGACTTTTTGGGCCAAAAAAACGTGTTTTAACATTTTTTTTGCCTGAAAATTGAAATTTTTCTAGCACAGTACAAATCGACTTTTTGGGCCAAAAAAACGTGTTTTAGCATTTTTTTTGCCTGAAAATTGAAATTTTTCTAGCACAGAACAAATCGACTTTTTGGGCCAAAAAAACGTGTTTTAGCATTTTTTTTGCCTGAAAATTGAAATTTTTCTAGCACAGTACAAATCGACTTTTTGGGCCAAAAAAACGTGTTTCAGCATTTTTTTTGCCTGAAAATTGAAATTTTTCTAGCACAGTACAAATCGACTTTTTGGGCCAAAAAAACGTGTTTTAGCATTTTTTTTGCCTGAAAATTGAAATTTTTCTAGCACAATACAAATCGACTTTTTGGGCCAAAAAAACGTGTTTTAGCATTTTTTTTGCCTGAAAATTGAAATTTTTCTAGCACAGTACAAATCGACTTTTTGGGCAAAAAAAACGTGTTTTAGCATTTTTTTTGCCTGAAAATTGAAATTTTTCTAGCACAGTACAAATCGACTTTTTGGGCCAAAAAAACGTGTTTTAGCATTTTTTTTGCCTGAAAATTGAATTTTTTCTAGCACAGTACAAATCGACTTTTTGGGCCAAAAAAACGTGTTTTAGCATTTTTTTTGCCTGAAAATTGAATTTTTTCTAGCACAGTACAAATCGACTTTTTGGGCCAAAAAAACGTGTTTTAGCATTTTTTTTGCCTGAAAATTGAAATTTTTCTAGCACAGTACAAATCGACTTTTTCGGCCAAAAAAACGTGTTTTAGCATTTTTTTTGCCTGAAAATTGAAATTTTTCTAGCACAGTACAAATCGACTTTTTGGGCCAAAAAAACGTGTTTTAGCATTTTTTTCGCCTGAAAATTGAAATTTTTCTAGCACAGTACAAATCGACTTTTTGGGCCAAAAAAACGTGTTTTAGCATTTTTTTTGCCTGAAAATTGAAATTTTTCTAGCACAGTACAAATCGACTTTTTGGGCCAAAAAAACGTGTTTTAGCATTTTTTTTGCCTGAAAATTGAAATTTTTCTAGCACAGAACAAATCGCTTCTGAGACCCAAAAAACTCGATTTTTCGGTGTTTTTAGGCTAAATTTGGGATATAAACGGGTATCGAAGATGCAAGCACAAATCGACTTTTTGGGCCAAAAAAACGTGTTTTAGCATTTTTTTTGCCTGAAAATTGAAATTTTTCTAGCACAGTACAAATCGACTTTTTGGGCCAAAAAAACGTGTTTTAGCATTTTTTTTGCCTGAAAATTGAAATTTTTCTAGCACAGTACAAATCGACTTTTTGGGCCAAAAAAACGTGTTTTAGCATTTTTTTTGCCTGAAAACTGAAATTTTTCTAGCACAGTACAAATCGACTTTTTGGGCCAAAAAAACGTGTTTTAGCATTTTTTTTGCCTGAAAATTGAAATTTTTCTAGCACAGTACAAATCGACTTTTTGGGCCAAAAAAACGTGTTTTAGCATTTTTTTTGCCTGAAAATTGAAATTTTTCTAGCACAGTACAAATCGACTTTTTGGGCCAAAAAAACGTGTTTTAGCATTTTTTTTGCCTGAAAATTGAAATTTTTCTAGCACAGTACAAATCGACTTTTTGGGCCAAAAAAACGTGTTTTAGCATTTTTTTTGCCTGAAAATTGAAATTTTTCCAGCACAGTACAAATCGACTTTTTGGGCCAAAAAAACGTGTTTTAGCATTTTTTTTGCCTGAAAATTGAAATTTTTCTAGCACAGTACAAATCGACTTTTTGAGCCAAAAAAACGTGTTTTAGCATTTTTTTTGCCTGAAAATTGAAATTTTTCTAGCACAGTACAAATCGACTTTTTGGGCCAAAAAAACGTGTTTTAGCATTTTTTTTGCCTGAAAATTGAAATTTTTCTAGCACAGTACAAATCGACTTTTTGGGCCAAAAAAACGTGTTTTAGCATTTTTTTTGCCTGAAAATTGAAATTTTTCTAGCACAGTACAAATCGACTTTTTGGGCCAAAAAAACGTGTTTTAGCATTTTTTTTGCCTGAAAATTGAAATTTTTCTAGCACAGTACAAATCGACTTTTTGGGCCAAAAAAACGTGTTTTAGCATTTTTTTTGCCTGAAAATTGAAATTTTTCTAGCACAGTACAAATCGACTTTTTGGGCCAAAAAAACGTGTTTTAGCATTTTTTTTGCCTGAAAATTGAAATTTTTCTAGCACAGTACAAATCGACTTTTTGGGCCAAAAAAATGTGTTTTAGCATTTTTTTTGCCTGAAAATTGAAATTTTTCTAGCACAGTACAAATCGACTTTTTGGGCCAAAAAAACGTGTTTTAGCATTTTTTTTGCCTGAAAATTGAAATTTTTCTAGCACAGTACAAATCGACTTTTTGGGCCAAAAAAACGTGTTTTAGCATTTTTTTGCCTGAAAATTGAAATTTTTCTAGCACAGTACAAATCGACTTTTTGGGCCAAAAAAACGTGTTTTAGCATTTTTTTTGCCTGAAAATTGAAATTTTTCTAGCACAGTACAAATCGACTTTTTGGGCCAAAAAAACGTGTTTTAGCATTTTTTTTGCCTGAAAATTGAATTTTTTCTAGCACAGTACAAATCGACTTTTTGGGCCAAAAAAACGTGTTTTAGCATTTTTTTTGCCTGAAAATTGATTTTTTTCTAGCACAGTACAAATCGACTTTTTGGGCCAAAAAAACGTGTTTTAGCATTTTTTTTGCCTGAAAATTGAAATTTTTCTAGCACAGTACAAATCGCTTCTGAGACCCAAAAAACTCGATTTTTCGGTGTTTTTAGGCTAAATTTGGGATATAAACGGGTATCGAAGATGCATGCACAAATCGACTTTTTGGGCCAAAAAAACGTGTTTTAGCATTTTTTTTGCCTGAAAATTGAATTTTTTCTAGCACAGTACAAATCGACTTTTTGGGCCAAAAAAACGTGTTTTAGCATTTTTTTTGCCTGAAAATTGAAATTTTTCTAGCACAGTACAAATCGACTTTTTGGGCCAAAAAAACGTGTTTTAGCATTTTTTTTGCCTGAAAATTGAAATTTTTCTAGCACAGTACAAATCTACTTTTTGGGCCAAAAAAACGTGTTTTAGCATTTTTTTTGCCTGAAAATTGAAATTTTTCTAGCACAGTACAAATCGCTTCTGAGACCCAAAAAACTCGATTTTTCGGTGTTTTAGGCTAAATTTGGGATATAAACGGGTATCGAAGATGCATGCACAAATCGACTTTTTGGGCCAAAAAAACGTGTTTTAGCATTTTTTTTGCCTGAAAATTGAAATTTTTCTAGCACAGTACAAATCGACTTTTTGGGCCAAAAAAACGTGTTTTAGCTTTTTTTTTGCCTGAAAATTGAAATTTTTCTAGCACAGTACAAATCGACTTTTTGGGCCAAAAAAACGTGTTTTAGCATTTTTTTTGCCTGAAAATTGAAATTTTTCTAGCACAGTACAAATCGCTTCTGAGACCCAAAAAACTCGATTTTTCGGTGTTTTTAGGCTAAATTTGGGATATAAACGGGTATCGAAGATGCATGCACAAATCGACTTTTTGGGCCAAAAAAACGTGTTTTAGCATTTTTTTTGCCTGAAAATTGAAATTTTTCTAGCACAGTACAAATCGATTTTTTGGGCCAAAAAAATGTGTTTTAGCATTTTTTTTGCCTGAAAATTGAAATTTTTCTAGCACAGTACAAATCGACTTTTTGGGCCAAAAAAACGTGTTTTAGCATTTTTTTTGCCTGAAAATTGAAATTTTTCTAGCACAGTACAAATCGACTTTTTGGGCCAAAAAAAAGTGTTTTAGCATTTTTTTTGCCTGAAAATTGAAATTTTTCTAGCACAGTACAAATCGCTTCTGAGACCCAAAAAACTCGATTTTTCGGTGTTTTTAGGCTAAATTTGGGATATAAACGGGTATCGAAGATGCATGCACAAATCGACTTTTTGGGCCAAAAAAACGTGTTTTAGCATTTTTTTTGCCTGAAAATTGATATTTTTCTAGCACAGTACAAATCGACTTTTTGGGCCAAAAAAACGTGTTTTAGCATTTTTTTTGCCTGAAAATTGAAATTTTTCTAGCACAGTACAAATCGACTTTTTGGGCCAAAAAAACGTGTTTTAGCATTTTTTTTGCCTGAAAATTGAAATTTTTCTAGCACAGTACAAATCGCTTCTGAGACCCAAAAAACTCGATTTTTCGGTGTTTTAAGGCTAAATTTGGGATATAAACGGGTATCGAAGATGCATGCACAAATCGACTTTTTGGGCCAAAAAAACGTGTTTTAGCATTTATTTTGCCTGAAAATTGAAATTTTTCTAGCACAGTACAAATCGACTTTTTGGGCCAAAAAAACATGTTTTAGCATTTTTTTTGCCAGAAAATTGAAATTTTTCTAGCACAGTACAAATCGACTTTTTGGGCCAAAAAAACGTGTTTTAGCATTTTTTTTGCCTGAAAATTGAAATTTTTCTAGCACAGTACAAATCGCTTCTGAGACCCAAAAAATTCGATTTTTCGGTGTTTTTAGGCTAAATTTGGGATATAAACGGGTATCGAAGATGCATGCACAAATCGACTTTTTGGGCCAAAAAAACGTGTTTTAGCATTTTTTTTGCCTGAAAATTGAATTTTTTCTAGCACAGTACAAATCGACTTTTTGGGCCAAAAAAACGTGTTTTAGCATTTTTTTTGCCTGAAAATTGAAATTTTTCTAGCACAGTACAAATCGACTTTTTGGGCCAAAAAAATGTGTTTTAGCATTTTTTTTGCCTGAAAATTGAAATTTTTCTAGCACAGTACAAATCGACTTTTTGGGCCAAAAAAACGTGTTTTAGCATTTTTTTTGCCTGAAAATTGAAATTTTTCTAGCACAGTACAAATCGCTTCTGAGACCTAAAAAACTCGAATTTTCGGTGTTTTTAGGCTAAATTTGGGATATAAACGGGTATCGAAGATGCATGCACAAATCGACTTTTTGGGCCAAAAAAACGTGTTTTAGCATTTTTTTTGCCTGAAAATTGAAATTTTTCTAGCACAGTACAAATCGACTTTTTGGGCCAAAAAAACGTGTTTTAGCATTTTTTTTGCCTGAAAATTGAAATTTTTCTAGCACAGTACAAATCGACTTTTTGGGCCAAAAAAACGTGTTTTAGCATTTTTTTTGCCTGAAAATTGAAATTTTTCTAGCACAGTACAAATCGACTTTTTGGGCCAAAAAACGTGTTTTAGCATTTTTTTTGCCTGAAAATTGAAATTTTTCTAGCACAGTACAAATCGACTTTTTGGGCCAAAAAAACGTGTTTTAGCATTTTTTTTGCCTGAAAATTGAAATTTTTCTAGCACAGTACAAATCGACTTTTTGGGCCAAAAAAACGTGTTTTAGCATTTTTTTTGCCTGAAAATTGAAAGTTTTCTAGCACAGTACAAATCGACTTTTTGGGCCAAAAAAACGTGTTTTAGCATTTTTTTTGCCTGAAAATTGAAATTTTTCTAGCACAGTACAAATCGACTTTTTGGGCCAAAAAAACGTGTTTTAGCATTTTTTTTGCCTGAAAATTGAAAGTTTTCTAGCACAGTACAAATCGACTTTTTGGGTCAAAAAAACGTGTTTTAGCATTTTTTTTGCCTGAAAATTGAAATTTTTCTAGCACAGTACAAATCGACTTTTTGGGCCAAAAAAACGTGTTTTAGCATTTTTTTTGCCTGAAAATTGAAATTTTTCTAGCACAGTACAAATCGACTTTTTGGGCCAAAAAAATGTGTTTTAGCATTTTTTTTGCCTGAAAATTGAAATTTTTCTAGCACAGTACAAATCGACTTTTTGGGCCAAAAAAATGTGTTTAAGCATTTTTTTTGCCTGAAAATTGAAATTTTTCTAGCACAGTACAAATCGCTTCTGAGACCCAAAAAACTCGAATTTTCGGTGTTTTTAGGCTAAATTTGGGATATAAACGGGTATCGAAGATGCATGCACAAATCGACTTTTTGGGCCAAAAAAACGTGTTTTAGCATTTTTTTTGGATGAAAATTGAAATTTTTCTAGCACAGTACAAATCGACTTTTTGGGCCAAAAAAACGTGTTTTAGCATTTTTTTTGCCTGAAAATTGAAATTTTTCTAGCACAGTACAAATCGACTTTTTGGGCCAAAAAAACGTGTTTTAGAATTTTTTTTGCCTTAAAATTGAAATTTTTCTAGCACAGTACAAATCGACTTTTTGGGCCAAAAAAACGTGTTTTAGCATTTTTTTTGCCTGAAAATTGAAATTTTTCTAGCACAGTACAAATCGACTTTTTGGGCAAAAAAAACGTATTTTAGCATTTTTTTTGCCTGAAAATTGAAAGTTTTCTAGCACAGTACAAATCGACTTTTTGGGCCAAAAAAACGTGTTTTAGCATTTTTTTTGCCTGAAAATTGAAATTTTTCTAGCACAGTACAAATCGACTTTTTGGGCCAAAAAAATGTGTTTTAGCATTTTTTTTGCATGAAAATTGAAATTTTTCTAGCACAGTACAAATCGACTTTTTGGGCCAAAAAAACGTGTTTTAGCATTTTTTTTGCCTGAAAATTGAAATATTTCTAGCACAGTACAAATCGCTTCTGAGACCCAAAAAACTCGATTTTTCGGTGTTTTTAGGCTAAATTTAGGATATAAACGGGTATCAAAGATGCATGCACAAATCGACTTTTTGGGCCAAAAAAACGTGTTTTAGCATTTTTTTTGCCTGAAAATTGAAATTTTTCAAGCACAGTACAAATCGACTTTTTGGGCCAAAAAAACGTGTTTTAGCATTTTTCTTGCCTGAAAATTGAAATTTTTCTAACACAGTACAAATCGTCTTTTTGGGCCAAAAAACGTGTACTAGCATTTTTTTTGCATGAAAATTGAAATTTTTCTAGCACAGTACAAATCGACTTTTTGGGCCAAAAAAACGTGTTTTAGCATTTTTTTTGCCTGAAAATTGAAATTTTTCTAGCACAGTACAAATCGACTTTTTGGGCCAAAAAAACGTGTTTTAGCATTTTTTTTGCCTGAAAATTGAAATTTTTCTAGCACAGTACAAATCGCTTCTGAGACCCAAAAAACTCGATTTTTCGGTGTTTTTAGGCTAAATTTGGGATATAAACGGGTATCGAAGATGCATGCACAAAACGACTTTTTGGGCCAAAAAAACGTGTTTTAGCATTTATTTTGCCTGAAAATTGAAATTTTTCTAGCACAGTACAAATCGACTTTTTGGGCCAAAAAAACATGTTTTAGCATTTTTTTTGCCAGAAAATTGAAATTTTTCTAGCACAGTACAAATCGACTTTTTGGGCCAAAAAAACGTGTTTTAGCATTTTTTTTGCCTGAAAATTGAAATTTTTCTAGCACAGTACAAATCGCTTCTGAGACCCAAAAAATTCGATTTTTCGGTGTTTTTAGGCTAAATTTGGGATATAAACGGGTATCGAAGATGCATGCACAAATCGACTTTTTGGGCCAAAAAAACGTGTTTTAGCATTTTTTTTGCCTGAAAATTGAAATTTTTCTAGCACAGTACAAATCGACTTTTTGGGCCAAAAAAACGTGTTTTAGCATTTTTTTTGCCTGAAAATTGAAATTTTTCTAGCACAGTACAAATCGACTTTTTGGGCCAAAAAAATGTGTTTTAGCATTTTTTTTGCCTGAAAATTGAAATTTTTCTAGCACAGTACAAATCGACTTTTTGGGCCAAAAAAACGTGTTTTAGCATTTTTTTTGCCTGAAAATTGAAATTTTTCTAGCACAGTACAAATCGCTTCTGAGACCTAAAAAACTCGAATTTTCGGTGTTTTTAGGCTAAATTTGGGATATAAACGGGTATCGAAGATGCATGCACAAATCGACTTTTTGGGCCAAAAAAACGTGTTTTAGCATTTTTTTTGCCTGAAAATTGAAATTTTTCTAGCACAGTACAAATCGATTTTTTGGGCCAAAAAAACGTGTTTTAGCATTTTTTTTGCCTGAAAATTGAAATTTTTCTAGCACAGTACAAATCGACTTTTTGAGCCAAAAAAACGTGTTTTAGCATTTTTTTTGCCTGAAAATTGAAATTTTTCTAGCACAGTACAAATCGACTTTTTGGGCCAAAAAACGTGTTTTAGCATTTTTTTTGCCTGAAAATTGAAATTTTTCTAGCACAGTACAAATCGACTTTTTGGGCCAAAAAAACGTGTTTTAGCATTTTTTTTGCCTGAAAATTGAAATTTTTCTAGCACAGTACAAATCGACTTTTTGGGCCAAAAAAACGTGTTTTAGCATTTTTTTTGCCTGAAAATTGAAATTTTTCTAGCACAGTACAAATCGACTTTTTGGGCCAAAAAAACGTGTTTTAGCATTTTTTTTGCCTGAAAATTGAAATTTTTCTAGCACAGTACAAATCGACTTTTTGGGCCAAAAAAACGTGTTTTAGCATTTTTTTTGCCTGAAAATTGAAAGTTTTCTAGCACAGTACAAATCGACTTTTTGGGTCAAAAAAACGTGTTTTAGCATTTTTTTTGCCTGAAAATTGAAATTTTTCTAGCACAGTACAAATCGACTTTTTGGGCCAAAAAAACGTGTTTTAGCATTTTTTTTGCCTGAAAATTGAAATTTTTCTAGCACAGTACAAATCGACTTTTTGGGCCAAAAAAATGTGTTTTAGCATTTTTTTTGCCTGAAAATTGAAATTTTTCTAGCACAGTACAAATCGACTTTTTGGGCCAAAAAAATGTGTTTAAGCATTTTTTTTGCCTGAAAATTGAAATTTTTCTAGCACAGTACAAATCGCTTCTGAGACCCAAAAAACTCGAATTTTCGGTGTTTTTAGGCTAAATTTGGGATATAAACGGGTATCGAAGATGCATGCACAAATCGACTTTTTGGGCCAATAAAACGTGTTTTAGCATTTTTTTTGGATGAAAATTGAAATTTTTCTAGCACAGTACAAATCGACTTTTTGGGCCAAAAAAACGTGTTTTAGCATTTTTTTTGCCTGAAAATTGAAATTTTTCTAGCACAGTACAAATCGACTTTTTGGGCCAAAAAAACGTGTTTTAGAATTTTTTTTGCCTTAAAATTGAAATTTTTCTAGCACAGTACAAATCGACTTTTTGGGCCAAAAAAACGTGTTTTAGCATTTTTTTTGCCTGAAAATTGAAATTTTTCTAGCACAGTACAAATCGACTTTTTGGGCCAAAAAAACGTATTTTAGCATTTTTTTTGCCTGAAAATTGAAAGTTTTCTAGCACAGTACAAATCGACTTTTTGGGCCAAAAAAACGTGTTTTAGCATTTTTTTTGCCTGAAAATTGAAATTTTTCTAGCACAGTACAAATCGACTTTTTGGGCCAAAAAAATGTGTTTTAGCATTTTTTTTGCATGAAAATTGAAATTTTTCTAGCACAGTACAAATCGACTTTTTGGGCCAAAAAAACGTGTTTTAGCATTTTTTTTGCCTGAAAATTGAAATTTGTCTAGCACAGTACAAATCGCTTCTGAGACCCAAAAAACTCGATTTTTCGGTGTGTTTAGGCTAAATTTGGGATATAAACGGGTATCGAAGATGCATGCACAAATCGACTTTTTGGGCCCAAAAAACGTGTTTTAGCATTTTTTTTGCCTGAAAATTTAAATTTTTCTAGCACAGTACAAATCGCTTCTGAGACCCAAAAAACTCATTTTTTCGGTATTTTTAGGCTAAATTTGGGATATAAACGGGTATCGAAGATGCATGCACAAATCGACTTTTGGGGGCAAAAAAACGTGTTTTAGCATTTTTTTTGCCTGAAAATTGATTTTTTTCTAGAACAGTGTAGACATGTACAAATCGCTTCTGAGACCCAAAAAACTCGATTTTTCGGTGTTTTTAGGCTAAATTTGGGATATAAACGGGTATCGAAGATGCATGCACAAATCGACTTTTTGGGCCAAAAAAACGTGTTTTAGCATTTCTTTTGCCTGAAAATTGAATTTTTTCTAGAACAGTGTAGACATGTACAAATCGCTTCTGAGACCCATAAAACTCGACTTTTCGGTTTTTTTGGCTAAATTTGGGATATAAACGGGTATCGTTGATGCATGCACAAATCGACTTTTTGGCCCAAAAAACGTGTTTTAGCATTTTTTTTACCTGAAAATTGAAATTTTTCTAGCACAGTACAAATCACTTCTGAGACCCAAAAAACTCGATTTTTCGGTGTTTTTAAGCTAAATTTGGGATATAAACGGGTATCGAAGATGCATGCACAAATCGACTTTTTGGGCCCAAAAACGTGTTTTAGCATTTTTTTTGCCTGAAAATTGAAATTTTTCTAGCACAGTACAAATCGCTTCTGAGACCCAAAAAATTCGATTTTTCGGTGTTTTTAGGCTAAATTTGGGATATAAACGGGTATCGAAGATGCATGCACAAATCGACTTTTTGGGCCAAAAAAACGTGTTTTAGCATTTTTTTTGCCTGAAAATTGAAATTTTTCTAGCACAGTACAAATCGACTTTTTGGGCCAAAAAAACGTGTTTTAGCATTTTTTTTGCCTGAAAATTGAAATTTTTCTAGCACAGTACAAATCGACTTTTTGGGCCAAAAAAATGTGTTTTAGCATTTTTTTTGCCTGAAAATTGAAATTTTTCTAGCACAGTACAAATCGACTTTTTGGGCCAAAAAAACGTGTTTTAGCATTTTTTTTGCCTGAAAATTGAAATTTTTCTAGCACAGTACAAATCGCTTCTGAGACCTAAAAAACTCGAATTTTCGGTGTTTTTAGGCTAAATTTGGGATATAAACGGGTATCGAAGATGCATGCACAAATCGACTTTTTGGGCCAAAAAAACGTGTTTTAGCATTTTTTTTGCCTGAAAATTGAAATTTTTCTAGCACAGTACAAATCGATTTTTTGGGCCAAAAAAACGTGTTTTAGCATTTTTTTTGCCTGAAAATTGAAATTTTTCTAGCACAGTACAAATCGACTTTTTGAGCCAAAAAAACGTGTTTTAGCATTTTTTTTGCCTGAAAATTGAAATTTTTCTAGCACAGTACAAATCGACTTTTTGGGCCAAAAAACGTGTTTTAGCATTTTTTTTGCCTGAAAATTGAAATTTTTCTAGCACAGTACAAATCGACTTTTTGGGCCAAAAAAACGTGTTTTAGCATTTTTTTTGCCTGAAAATTGAAATTTTTCTAGCACAGTACAAATCGACTTTTTGGGCCAAAAAAACGTGTTTTAGCATTTTTTTTGCCTGAAAATTGAAAGTTTTCTAGCACAGTACAAATCGACTTTTTGGGCCAAAAAAACGTGTTTTAGCATTTTTTTTGCCTGAAAATTGAAATTTTTCTAGCACAGTACAAATCGACTTTTTGGGCCAAAAAAACGTGTTTTAGCATTTTTTTTGCCTGAAAATTGAAAGTTTTCTAGCACAGTACAAATCGACTTTTTGGGTCAAAAAAACGTGTTTTAGCATTTTTTTTGCCTGAAAATTGAAATTTTTCTAGCACAGTACAAATCGACTTTTTGGGCCAAAAAAACGTGTTTTAGCATTTTTTTTGCCTGAAAATTGAAATTTTTCTAGCACAGTACAAATCGACTTTTTGGGCCAAAAAAATGTGTTTTAGCATTTTTTTTGCCTGAAAATTGAAATTTTTCTAGCACAGTACAAATCGACTTTTTGGGCCAAAAAAATGTGTTTAAGCATTTTTTTTGCCTGAAAATTGAAATTTTTCTAGCACAGTACAAATCGCTTCTGAGACCCAAAAAACTCGAATTTTCGGTGTTTTTAGGCTAAATTTGGGATATAAACGGGTATCGAAGATGCATGCACAAATCGACTTTTTGGGCCAATAAAACGTGTTTTAGCATTTTTTTTGGATGAAAATTGAAATTTTTCTAGCACAGTACAAATCGACTTTTTGGGCCAAAAAAACGTGTTTTAGCATTTTTTTTGCCTGAAAATTGAAATTTTTCTAGCACAGTACAAATCGACTTTTTGGGCCAAAAAAACGTGTTTTAGAATTTTTTTTGCCTTAAAATTGAAATTTTTCTAGCACAGTACAAATCGACTTTTTGGGCCAAAAAAACGTGTTTTAGCATTTTTTTTGCCTGAAAATTGAAATTTTTCTAGCACAGTACAAATCGACTTTTTGGGCCAAAAAAACGTATTTTAGCATTTTTTTTGCCTGAAAATTGAAAGTTTTCTAGCACAGTACAAATCGACTTTTTGGGCCAAAAAAACGTGTTTTAGCATTTTTTTTGCCTGAAAATTGAAATTTTTCTAGCACAGTACAAATCGACTTTTTGGGCCAAAAAAACGTGTTTTAGCATTTTTTTTGCCTGAAAATTGAAATTTTTCTAGCACAGTACAAATCGACTTTTTGGGCCAAAAAACGTGTTTTAGCATTTTTTTTGCCTGAAAATTGAAATTTTTCTAGCACAGTACAAATCGACTTTTTGGGCCAAAAAAACGTGTTTTAGCATTTTTTTTGCCTGAAAATTGAAATTTTTCTAGCACAGTACAAATCGACTTTTTGGGCCAAAAAAACGTGTTTTAGCATTTTTTTTGCCTGAAAATTGAAAGTTTTCTAGCACAGTACAAATCGACTTTTTGGGCCAAAAAAACGTGTTTTAGCATTTTTTTTGCCTGAAAATTGAAATTTTTCTAGCACAGTACAAATCGACTTTTTGGGCCAAAAAAACGTGTTTTAGCATTTTTTTTGCCTGAAAATTGAAAGTTTTCTAGCACAGTACAAATCGACTTTTTGGGTCAAAAAAACGTGTTTTAGCATTTTTTTTGCCTGAAAATTGAAATTTTTCTAGCACAGTACAAATCGACTTTTTGGGCCAAAAAAACGTGTTTTAGCATTTTTTTTGCCTGAAAATTGAAATTTTTCTAGCACAGTACAAATCGACTTTTTGGGCCAAAAAAATGTGTTTTAGCATTTTTTTTGCCTGAAAATTGAAATTTTTCTAGCACAGTACAAATCGACTTTTTGGGCCAAAAAAATGTGTTTAAGCATTTTTTTTGCCTGAAAATTGAAATTTTTCTAGCACAGTACAAATCGCTTCTGAGACCCAAAAAACTCGAATTTTCGGTGTTTTTAGGCTAAATTTGGGATATAAACGGGTATCGAAGATGCATGCACAAATCGACTTTTTGGGCCAATAAAACGTGTTTTAGCATTTTTTTTGGATGAAAATTGAAATTTTTCTAGCACAGTACAAATCGACTTTTTGGGCCAAAAAAACGTGTTTTAGCATTTTTTTTGCCTGAAAATTGAAATTTTTCTAGCACAGTACAAATCGACTTTTTGGGCCAAAAAAACGTGTTTTAGAATTTTTTTTGCCTTAAAATTGAAATTTTTCTAGCACAGTACAAATCGACTTTTTGGGCCAAAAAAACGTGTTTTAGCATTTTTTTTGCCTGAAAATTGAAATTTTTCTAGCACAGTACAAATCGACTTTTTGGGCCAAAAAAACGTATTTTAGCATTTTTTTTGCCTGAAAATTGAAAGTTTTCTAGCACAGTACAAATCGACTTTTTGGGCCAAAAAAACGTGTTTTAGCATTTTTTTTGCCTGAAAATTGAAATTTTTCTAGCACAGTACAAATCGACTTTTTGGGCCAAAAAAATGTGTTTTAGCATTTTTTTTGCATGAAAATTGAAATTTTTCTAGCACAGTACAAATCGACTTTTTGGGCCAAAAAAACGTGTTTTAGCATTTTTTTTGCCTGAAAATTGAAATTTTTCTAGCACAGTACAAATCGCTTCTGAGACCCAAAAAACTCGATTTTTCGGTGTTTTTAGGCTAAATTTAGGATATAAACGGGTATCAAAGATGCATGCACAAATCGACTTTTTGGGCCAAAAAAACGTGTTTTAGCATTTTTTTTGCCTGAAAATTGAAATTTTTCTAGCACAGTACAAATCGACTTTTTGGGCCCATAAAACGTGTTTTAGCATTTTTTTGGCCTGAAAATTGAAATTTGTCTAGCACAGTACAAATCGCTTCTGAGACCCAAAAAACTCGATTTTTCGGTGTGTTTAGGCTAAATTTGGGATATAAACGGGTATCGAAGATGCATGCACAAATCGACTTTTTGGGCCCAAAAAACGTGTTTTAGCATTTTTTTTGCCTGAAAATTTAAATTTTTCTAGCACAGTACAAATCGCTTCTGAGACCCAAAAAACTCATTTTTTCGGTATTTTTAGGCTAAATTTGGGATATAAACGGGTATCGAAGATGCATGCACAAATCGACTTTTGGGGGCAAAAAAACGTGTTTTAGCATTTTTTTTGCCTGAAAATTGATTTTTTTCTAGAACAGTGTAGACATGTACAAATCGCTTCTGAGACCCAAAAAACTCGATTTTTCGGTGTTTTTAGGCTAAATTTGGGATATAAACGGGTATCGAAGATGCATGCACAAATCGACTTTTTGGGCCAAAAAAACGTGTTTTAGCATTTCTTTTGCCTGAAAATTGAATTTTTTCTAGAACAGTGTAGACATGTACAAATCGCTTCTGAGACCCATAAAACTCGACTTTTCGGTTTTTTTGGCTAAATTTGGGATATAAACGGGTATCGTTGATGCATGCACAAATCGACTTTTTGGCCCAAAAAACGTGTTTTAGCATTTTTTTTACCTGAAAATTGAAATTTTTCTAGCACAGTACAAATCACTTCTGAGACCCAAAAAACTCGATTTTTCGGTGTTTTTAAGCTAAATTTGGGATATAAACGGGTATCGAAGATGCATGCACAAATCGACTTTTTGGGCCCAAAAACGTGTTTTAGCATTTTTTTTGCCTGAAAATTTAAATTTTTCTAGCACAGTACAAATCGCTTCTGAGACCCAAAAAACTCGATTGTTCGGTGTTTTTAGGCTAAATTTGGGATATAAACGGGTATCGAAGATGCATGCACAAATCGACTTTTTGGGCCCAAAAAACGTGTTTTAGCTTTTTTTTTGCCTGAAAATTGAAATTTTTCTAGCACAGTACAAATCGCTTCTGAGACCCAAAAAACTCGATTTTTCGGTGTTTTTAGACTAAATTTGGGATATAAACGGGAATCGAAGATGCATGCACAAATCGACTTTTTGGGCCAAAAAAACGTGTTTTAGCATTTTTTTTGCCTGAAAATTGAATTTTTTTTAGAACAGTGTAGACATGTACAAATCGCTTCTGAGACCCAAAAAACTCGATTTTTCGGTGTTTTTAGGCTAAATTTGGGATATAAACGGGTATCGAATATGCATGCACAAATCGACTTTTTGGGCCAAAAAAACGTGTTTTAGCATTTCTTTTGCCTGAAAATTTATTTTTTTCTAGAACAGTGTAGACATGTACAAATCGCTTCTGAGACCCATAAAACTCGACTTTTCGTTTTTTTTGGCTAAATTTGGGATATAAACGGGTATCGATGATGCATGCACAAATCGACTTTTTGGGCCCAAAAAACGTGTTTTAGCATTTTTTTTGCCTGAAAATTGAAATTTGTCTAGCACAGTATAAATCACTTCTGAGACCCAAAAAACTCGATTTTTCGGTGTTTTTAGGCTAAATTTGGGATATAAACGGGAATCGAAGATGCATGCACAAATCGACTTTTTGGGCCAAAAAAAACGTGTTTTAGCATTTTTTTTGCCGGAAAATTTATTTTTTTCTAGAACAGTGTAGACATGTACAAATCGCTTCTGAGACCCAAAAAACTCGATTTTTCGGTGTTTTTAGGCTAAATTTGGGATATAAACGGGTATCGAAGATGCATGCACAAATCGACTTTTTGGGCCAAAAAAACGTGTTTTAGAATTTTTTTTGCCTGAAAATTGAATTTTTTCTAGCACAGTACAAATCGCTTCTGAGACCCAAAAAACTCGATTTTTCGGTGTTTTTAGGCTAAATTTGGGATATAAACGGGTATCGAAGATGCATGCACAAATCGACTTTTTGGGTCAAAGAAAGGTGTTTTAGCATTTTTTTTGCCTGAAAATTGAATTTTTTCTAGAACAGTATAGACATGTACAAATCGCTTCTGTGACCCAAAAAACTCGATTTTCGGTGTTTTTAGGCTATATTTGGGATATAAACGGGTATCGAAGATGCATGCACAAATCGACTTTTTGGGCCAAAAAAACGTGTTTTAGCATTTTTTTTGCCTGAAAATTGATTTTTTTCTAGAACAGTGTAGACATGTACAAATCGCTTCTGAGACCCAAAAAACTCGATTTTTCGGTGTTTTTAGGCTAAATTTGGGATATAAACGGGTATCGAAGATGCATGCACAAATCGACTTTTTGGGCCAAAAAAACGTGTTTTAGCATTTTTTTTGCCTGAAAATTGAATTTTTTCTAGAACAGTGTAGACATGTACAAATCGCTTCT
Source organism: Petrolisthes manimaculis (assembly GCA_034508575.1). Taxonomy (NCBI): domain Eukaryota; kingdom Metazoa; phylum Arthropoda; class Malacostraca; order Decapoda; family Porcellanidae; genus Petrolisthes; species Petrolisthes manimaculis. Next base: position 42,264 of record JAWZYT010003436.1, read on the forward strand.
GAGACTCAAAAAACTCGATTTTTCGGTGTTTTTAGGCTAAATTTGGGATGTAAACGGGTATCAAAGATGCATGCACAAATCGACTTTTTGGGCCAAAAAAACGTGTTTTAGCATTTTTTTTGCCTGAAAATTGAAATTTTTCTATCACAGTACAAATCGCTTCTGTGACCCAAAAAACTCGATTTTTCGGTGTTTTTAGGCTAAATTTGGGATATAAACGGGTATCGAAGATGCATGCACAAATCAACTTTTTGGGCCAAAAAAACGTGTTTTAGCATTTTTTTTGCCTGAAAATTGATTTTTTTCTAGAACAGCGTAGACATGTACAAATCGCTTCGGAGACCCAAAAAACTTGATTTACCGGTGTTTTTAGGCTAAATTCGGGATATAAACGGGTATCGAAGATGCATGCACAAATCGACTTTTTGGGCCCAAAAAACGTGTTTTAGCATTTTTTTTGCCGGAAAATTTATTTTTTTCTAGAACAGTGTAGACATGTACAAATCGCTTCTGAGACCCAAAAAACTCGATTTTTCGGTGTTTTTAGGCTAAATTTGGGATATAAACGGGTATCGAAGATGCATGCACAAATCGACTTTTTGGGCAAAAAAAACGTGTTTTAGCATTTTTTTTGCCTGAAAATTGATTTTTTTCTAGAACAGCGTAAACATGTACAAATCGCTTCTGTGACCCAAAAAACTCGATTTTTCGGTTTTTTTAGGCTAAATTTGGGATATAAACGGGTATCGAAGATGCATGCACAAATCGACTTTTTGGGCCAAAAAAACGTGTTTTAGCATTTTTTTTGCCTGAAAATTGAATTTTTTCTAGAACAGCGTAAACATGTACAAATCGCTTCTGAGACCCAAAAAACTCGATTTTTCGGTGTTTTTAGGCTAAATTCGGGATATAAACGGGTATCGAAGATGCATGCACAAATCGACTTTTTGGGCCAAAAAACGTGTTTTAGCATTTTTTTTGCCTGAAAATTGATTTTTTTCTAGCACAGTACAAATCGCTTCTGAGACCCAAAAAACTCGATTTTTCGGTGTTTTTAGGCTAAATTTGGGATATAAACGGGTATCGAAGATGCATGCACAAATCGACTTTTTGGGCCAAAAAAACGTTTTTTTAGAATTTTTTTTGCCTGAAAATTGAAATTTTTCTAGCACAGTACAAATCGCTTCTGAGACCCAAAAAACTCGATTTTTCGGTGTTTTTAGGCTAAATTTGGGATATAAACGGGTATCGAAGATGCATGCACAAATCGACTTTTTGGGCCAAAAAAACGTGTTTTAGCATTTTTTTTGCCTGAAAATTGAAATTTTTCTAGCACAGTACAAATCGCTTCTGAGACCCAAAAAACTCGATTTTTCGGTGTTTTTAGGCTAAATTTGGGATATAAACGGGTATCGAAGATGCATGCACAAATCGACTTTTTGGGCCCAAAAAACGTGTTTTAGCATTTTTTTTGCATGAAAATTGAAACTTTTCTAGCACAGTGTAAACAAGTTCAAATCGCTTTTGAGACCCAAAAAACTCGATTTTTCGGTGTTTTTAGGCTAAATTTGGGATATAAACGGGTATCGAAGATGCATGCACAAATCGACTTTTTGGGGCAAAAAAACGTGTTTTAGCATTTTTTTTGCCTGAAAATTGATTTTTTTCTAGAACAGTGTAGACATGTACAAATCGCTTCTGAGACCCAAAAAACTCGATTTTTCGGTGTTTTAAGGCTAAATTTGGGATATAAACGGGTATCGAAGATGCACGCACAAATCGACTTTTTGGGCCAAAAAACGTGTTTTAGCATTTTTTTTGCCTGAAAATTGATTTTTTTCTAGCACAGTACAAATCGCTTCTGAGACCCAAAAAACTCGATTTTTCGGTGTTTTTAGGCTAAATTTGGGATATAAACGGGTATCGAAGATGCATGCACAAATCGACTTTTTGGGCCAAAAAAACGTTTTTTTAGAATTTTTTTTGACTGAAAATTTAAATTTTTCTAGCACAGTACAAATCGCTTCTGAGACCCAAAAAACTCGATTTTTCGGTGTTTTTAGGCTAAATTTGGGATATAAACGGGTATCGAAGATGCATGCACAAATCGACTTTTTGGGTCAAAGAAAGGTGTTTTAGCATTTTTTTTGCCTGAAAATTGATTTTTTTCTAGAACAGTATAGACATGTACAAATCGCTTCTGTTACCCAAAAAACTCGATTTTTCGGTGTTTTTAGGCTATATTTGGGATATAAACGGGTATCGAAAATGCATGCACAAATCGACTTTTTGGGTCAAAAAAACGTGTTTTAGCATTTTTTTTGCCTGAAATTTAATTTTTTTCTAGAACAGTGTAGACATGTACAAATCTCTTCTGAGACCCAAAAAACTCGATTTTTCGGTGTTCTTAGGCAAAATTTGGGATATAAACGGGTATCGAAGATGCATGCACAAATCGACTTTTTGGGCCAAAAAAACGTATTTTAGCATTTTTTTTGCCTGAAAATTGATTTTTTTCTAGAACAGTGTAGACATGTACAAATCGCTTCTGAGACCCAAAAAACTCGATTTTTCGGTGTTTTTAGGCTAAATTTGGGATATAAACGAGTATCGAAGATGCATGCGCAAATCGACTTTTTGGGCCCAAAAAACGTGTTTTAGCATTTTTTTTGCCTGAAAATTGAAATTTTTGTAGCACAGTACAAATCGCTTCTGAGACCCAAAAACTCGATTTTTCGGTGTTTTTAGGCTAAATTTGGGATATAAACGGGTATCGAAGATGCATGCACAAATCGACTTTTTGGGCCAAAAAAACGTGTTTTAGCATTTTTTTTGCCTGAAAATTGAAATTTTTCTAGCACAGTACAAATCGCTTCTGAGACCCAAAAAACTCGATTTTTCGGTGTTTTTAGGCTAAATTTGGGATATAAACGGGTATCGAAGATGCATGCACAAATCGACTTTTTGGGCCCAAAAAACGTGTTTTAGCATTTTTTTTGCCTGAAAATTGAAATTTTTCTAGCACAGTGTAAACAAGTTCAAATCGCTTTTGAGACCCAAAAAACTCGATTTTTCGGTGTTTTTAGGCTAAATTTGGGATATAAACGGGTATCGAAGATGCATGCACAAATCGACTTTTTGGGGCAAAAAAACGTGTTTTAGCATTTTTTTTGCCTGAAAATTGATTTTTTTCTAGAACAGCGTAGACATGTACAAATCGCTTCTGAGACCCAAAAAACTCGATTTTTCGGTGTTTTAAGGCTAAATTTGGGATATAAACGGGTATCGAAGATGCATGCACAAATCGACTTTTTGGGCCAAAAAAACGTGTTTTAGCATTTTTTTTGCCTGAAAATTGATTTTTTTTCTAGAACAGTGTAGACATGTACAAATCGCTTCTGAGACCAAAAAAACTCGATTTTCGGTGTTTTTAGGCTAAATTTGGGATATAAACGGGTATCGAAGATGCATGCACAAATCGACTTTTTGGGCCCAAAAAACGTGTTTTAGCATTTTTTTTGCCTGAAAATTGAAATTTTTCTAGCACAGTGTAAACAAGTTCAAATCGCTTTTGAGATCCAAAAAACTCGACTTTTCGGTGTTTTTAGGCTAAATTTGGGATATAAACGGGTATCGAAGATGCATGCACAAATCGACTTTTTGGGCCAAAAAAACGTGTTTTAGCATTTTTTTTGCCTGAAAATTGATTTTTTTCTAGAACAGCGTAGACATGTACAAATCGCTTCTGAGACCCAAAAAACTCGATTTTTCGGTGTTTTAAGGCTAAATTTGGGATATAAACGGGTATCGAAGATGCATGCACAAATCGACTTTTTGGGCCAAAAAAACGTGTTTTAGCATTTTTTTTGCCTGAAAATTGATTTTTTTTCTAGAACAGTGTAGACATGTACAAATCGCTTCTGAGACCAAAAAAACTCGATTTTCGGTGTTTTTAGGCTAAATTTGGGATATAAACGGGTATCGAAGATGCATGCACAAATCGACTTTTTGGGCCAAAAAAACGTGTTTTAGCATTTCTTTTGCCTGAAAATTGATTTTTTTCTAGAACAGCGTAAACATGTACAAATCGCTTCTGTGACCCAAAAAACTCGATTTTTCGTTTTTTTTTAGGCTAAATTTAGGATATAAACGGGTATCGAAGATGCATGCACAAATCGACTTTTTGGGCCAAAAAAACGTGTTTTAGCATTTTTTGTGCCTGAAAATTGATTTTTTTCTAGAACAGTGTAGACATGTACAAATCGCTTTTGAGATCCAAAAAACTCGACTTTTCGGTGTTTTTAGGCTAAATTTGGGATATAAACGGGTATCGAAGATGCATGCACAAATCGACTTTTTGGGCCAAAAAAACGTGTTTTAGCATTTTTTTTGCCTGAAAATTGATTTTTTTCTAGAACAGCGTAGACATGTACAAATCGCTTCTGAGACCCAAAAAACTTGATTTACCGGTGTTTTTAGGCTAAATTCGGAATATAAACGGGTATCGAAGATGCATGCACAAATCGACTTTTTGGGCCCAAAAAATGTGTTTTAGCATTTCTTTTGCCGGAAAATTTATTTTTTTCTAGAACAGTGTAGACATGTACAAATCGCTTCTGAGACCCAAAAAACTCGATTTTTCGGTGTTTTTAGGCTAAATTTGGGATATAAACGGGTATCAAAGATGCATGCACAAATCGACTTTTTGGGCCAAAAAAACGTGTTTTAGCATTTTTTTTGCCTGAAAATTGATTTTTTTCTAGAACAGCGTAAACATGTACAAATCGCTTCTGAGACCCAAAAAACTCGATTTTTCGGTGTTTTTAGGCTAAATTCGGGATATAAACGGGTATCGAAGATGCATGCACAAATCGACTTTTTGGGCCCAAAAAACGTGTTTTAGCATTTTTTTTGCCTGAAAATTGATTTTTTTCTAGCACAGTACAAATCGCTTCTGAGACCCAAAAAACTCGATTTTTCGGTGTTTTTAGGCTAAAATTGGGATATAAACGGGTATCGAAGATGCATGCACAAATCGACTTTTTGGGCCAAAAAAACGTGTTTTAGAATTTTTTTTGCCTGAAAATTTAAATTTTTCTAGCACAGTACAAATCGCTTCTGAGACCCAAAAAACTCGATTTTTCGGTGTTTTTAGGCTAAATTTGGGATATAAACGGGTATCGAAGATGCATGCACAAATCGACTTTTTGGGTCAAAGAAAGGTGTTTTAGCATTTTTTTTGCCTGAAAATTGATTTTTTTCTAGAACAGTATAGACATGTACAAATCGTTTCTATGACCCAAAAAACTCGATTTTTCGGTGTTTTTAGGCTATATTTGGGATATAAACGGGTATCGAAGATGCATGCACAAATCGACTTTTTGGGTCAAAAAAACGTGTTTTAGCATTTTTTTTGCCTGAATTTTTTTTTTTTTCTAGAACAGTGTATACATGTACAAATCGCTTCTGAGACAAAAAAAACTCGATTTTTCGGTGTTCTTAGGCAAAATTTGGGATATAAACGGGTATCGAAGATGCATGCACAAATCGACTTTTTGGGCCAAAAAAACGTGTTTTAGCATTTTTTTTGCCTGAAAATTGATTTTTTTCTAGAACAGTGTAGACATGTACAAATCGCTTCTGAGACCCAAAAAACTCGATTTTTCGGTGTTTTTAGGCTAAATTTGGGATATAAACGAGTATCGAAGATGCATGCACAAATCGACTTTTTGGGCCCAAAAAACGTGTTTTAGCATTTTTTTTGCCTGAAAATTGAAATTTTTGTAGCACAGTACAAATCGCTTCTGAGACCCAAAAAACTCGATTTTTCGGTGTTTTTAGGCTAAATTTGGGATATAAACGGGTATCGAAGATGCATGCACAAATCAACTTTTTGGGCCAAAAAAACGTGTTTTAGCATTTTTTTTGCCTGAAAATTGATTTTTTTCTAGAACAGCGAAGACATGTACAAATCGCTTCTGAGACCCAAAAAACTCGATTTTTCGGTGTTTTTAGGTTAAAATCGGGATAGAAACGGGTATCGAAGATGCATGCACAAATCGACTTTTTCGGCCCAAAAAACGTGTTTTAGCATTTTTTTTGCCTGAAAATTGAAATTTTTCTGGCACAGTACAAATCGCTTCTGAGACCCAAAAAACTCGATTTTTCGGTGTTTTTAGGCTAAATTTGGGATATAAACGGGTATCGAAGATGCATGCACAAATCGACTTTTTGGGCCAAAAAAACGTGTTTTAGCATTTTTTTTGCCTGAAAATTGATTTTTTTCTAGAACAGTATAGACATGTACAAATCGCTTCTGAGACCCAAAAAACTCGATTTTTCGGTGTTTTTAGGCTATATTTGGGATATAAACGGGTATCGAAGATGCATGCACAAATCGACTTTTTGGGCCAAAAAAACGTGTTTTAGCATTTTTTTTGCCTGAAAATTGAATTTTTTCTAGAACAGTGTAGACATGTACAAATCGCTTCTGATACCCAAAAAACTCGATTTTTCGGTGTTTTTAGGCTAAATTTGGGATATAAACGGGTATCGAAGATACATGCACAAATCGACTTTTTGGGCCCAAAAAACGTGTTTTAGCATTTTTTTTGCCTGAAAATTGAAATTTTTCTAGCACAGTACAAATCGCTTCTGAGACCCAAAAAACTCGATTTTTCGGTGTTTTTAGGCTAAATTTGGGATGTAAACGGGTATCGAAGATGCATGCACAAATCGACTTTTTGGGCCAAAAAAACATGTTTTAGCATTTTTTTTGCCTGAAAATTGAAATTTTTCTAGCACAGTACAAATTGCTTCTGAGACCCAAAAAACTCGATTTTTCGGTGTTCTAGGCTAAATTTGGGATATAAACGGGTATCGAAGATGCATGCACAAATCGACTTTTTGGGCCAAAACAACGTGTTTTAGCATTTTTTTTGCCTGAAAATTGATTTTTTTTCTAGAACAGTGTAAAAATGTACAAATCGCTTCTGAGACCCAAAAAACTCGATTTTTCGGTGTTTTTAGGCTAAATTTGGGATATAAATGGGTATCGAAGATGCATGCACAAATCGACTTTTTGGGCCCAAAAAACGTGTTATAGCATTTTTTTTGGCTGAAAATTGATTTTTTTCTTGAACAGTGTAGACATGTACAAATCGCTTCTGAGACCCAAAAAAACTCGATTTTTCGGAGTTTTTAGGCTAAATTTGGGATATAAACGGGTATCGAAGATGCATGCACAAATCGACTTTTTGGGCCAAAAAAACGTGTTTTAGCATTTTTTTTGCCTGAAAATTGATTTTTTTCTAGAACAGTGTAGACATGTACAAATCGCTTCTGAGACCCAAAAAACTCGATTTTTCGGTGTTTTTAGGCTAAATTTGGGATATAAACGGGTATCGAAGATGCATGCACAAATCAACTTTTGGGGCCGTAAAAACGTGTTTTAGCATTTTTTTTGCCTGAAAATTGATTTTTTTCTAGAACAGCGTAGACATGTACAAATCGCTTCTGAGACCCAAAAAACTCGATTTTTCGGTGTTTTTAGGTTAAAATCGGGATATAAACGGGTATCGAAGATGCATGCACAAATCGACTTTTTGGGCCCATAAAACGTGTTTTAGCATTTTTTTTGCCTGAAAATTGAAATTTTTCTGGCACAGTACAAATCGCTTCTGAGACCCAAAAAACTCGATTTTTCGGTGTTTTTAGGCTAAATTTGGGATATAAACGGGTATCGAAGATGCATGCACAAATCGACTTTTTGGGCCAAAAAAACGTGTTTTAGCATTTTTTTTGCCTGAAAATTGATTTTTTTCTAGAACAGTATAGACATGTACAAATCGCTTCTGAGACCCAAAAAACTCGATTTTTCGGTGTTTTTAGGCTAAAATTGGGATATAAACGGGTATCGAAGATGCATGCACAAATCGACTTTTTGGGCCAAAAAAACGTGTTTTAGAATTTTTTTTGCCTGAAAATTTAAATTTTTCTAGCACAGTACAAATCGCTTCTGAGACCCAAAAAACTCGATTTTTCGGTGTTTTTAGGCTAAATTTGGGATATAAACGGGTATCGAAGATGCATGCACAAATCGACTTTTTGGGTCAAAGAAAGGTGTTTTAGCATTTTTTTTGCCTGAAAATTGATTTTTTTCTAGAACAGTATAGACATGTACAAATCGTTTCTATGACCCAAAAAACTCGATTTTTCGGTGTTTTTAGGCTATATTTGGGATATAAACGGGTATCGAAGATGCATGCACAAATCGACTTTTTGGGTCAAAAAAACGTGTTTTAGCATTTTTTTTGCCTGAATTTTTTTTTTTTTCTAGAACAGTGTATACATGTACAAATCGCTTCTGAGACAAAAAAAACTCGATTTTTCGGTGTTCTTAGGCAAAATTTGGGGATATAAACGGGTATCGAAGATGCATGCACAAATCGACTTTTTGGGCCAAAAAAACGTGTTTTAGCATTTTTTTTGCCTGAAAATTGATTTTTTTCTAGAACAGTGTAGACATGTACAAATCGCTTCTGAGACCCAAAAAACTCGATTTTTCGGTGTTTTTAGGCTAAATTTGGGATATAAACGAGTATCGAAGATGCATGCACAAATCGACTTTTTGGGCCCAAAAAACGTGTTTTAGCATTTTTTTTGCCTGAAAATTGAAATTTTTGTAGCACAGTACAAATCGCTTCTGAGACCCAAAAAACTCGATTTTTCGGTGTTTTTAGGCTAAATTTGGGATATAAACGGGTATCGAAGATGCATGCACAAATCAACTTTTTGGGCCAAAAAAACGTGTTTTAGCATTTTTTTTGCCTGAAAATTGATTTTTTTCTAGAACAGCGAAGACATGTACAAATCGCTTCTGAGACCCAAAAAACTCGATTTTTCGGTGTTTTTAGGTTAAAATCGGGATAGAAACGGGTATCGAAGATGCATGCACAAATCGACTTTTTCGGCCCAAAAAACGTGTTTTAGCATTTTTTTTGCCTGAAAATTGAAATTTTTCTGGCACAGTACAAATCGCTTCTGAGACCCAAAAAACTCGATTTTTCGGTGTTTTTAGGCTAAATTTGGGATATAAACGGGTATCGAAGATGCATGCACAAATCGACTTTTTGGGCCAAAAAAACGTGTTTTAGCATTTTTTTTGCCTGAAAATTGAATTTTTTCTAGAACAGTATAGACATGTACAAATCGCTTCTGAGACCCAAAAAACTCGATTTTTCGGTGTTTTTAGGCTATATTTGGGATATAAACGGGTATCGAAGATGCATGCACAAATCGACTTTTTGGGCCAAAAAAACGTGTTTTAGCATTTTTTTTGCCTGAAAATTGAATTTTTTCTAGAACAGTGTAGACATGTACAAATCGCTTCTGATACCCAAAAAACTCGATTTTTCGGTGTTTTTAGGCTAAATTTGGGATATTAAACGGGTATCGAAGATACATGCACAAATCGACTTTTTGGGCCCAAAAAACGTGTTTTAGCATTTTTTTTGCCTGAAAATTGAAATTTTTCTAGCACAGTACAAATCGCTTCTGAGACCCAAAAAACTCGATTTTTCGGTGTTTTTAGGCTAAATTTGGGATGTAAACGGGTATCGAAGATGCATGCACAAATCGACTTTTTGGGCCAAAAAAACATGTTTTAGCATTTTTTTTGCCTGAAAATTGAAATTTTTCTAGCACAGTACAAATTGCTTCTGAGACCCAAAAAACTCGATTTTTCGGTGTTCTAGGCTAAATTTGGGATATAAACGGGTATCGAAGATGCATGCACAAATCGACTTTTTGGGCCAAAACAACGTGTTTTAGCATTTTTTTTGCCTGAAAATTGATTTTTTTTCTAGAACAGTGTAAAAATGTACAAATCGCTTCTGAGACCCAAAAAACTCGATTTTTCGGTGTTTTTAGGCTAAATTTGGGATATAAATGGGTATCGAAGATGCATGCACAAATCGACTTTTTGGGCCCAAAAAACGTGTTATAGCATTTTTTTGGCTGAAAATTGATTTTTTTCTTGAACAGTGTAGACATGTACAAATCGCTTCTGAGACCCAAAAAAACTCGATTTTTCGGAGTTTTTAGGCTAAATTTGGGATATAAACGGGTATCGAAGATGCATGCACAAATCGACTTTTTGGGCCAAAAAAACGTGTTTTAGCATTTTTTTTGCCTGAAAATTGATTTTTTTCTAGAACAGTGTAGACATGTACAAATCGCTTCTGAGACCCAAAAAACTCGATTTTTCGGTGTTTTTAGGCTAAATTTGGGATATAAACGGGTATCGAAGATGCATGCACAAATCAACTTTTGGGGCCGTAAAAACGTGTTTTAGCATTTTTTTTGCCTGAAAATTGATTTTTTTCTAGAACAGCGTAGACATGTACAAATCGCTTCTGAGACCCAAAAAACTCGATTTTTCGGTGTTTTTAGGTTAAAATCGGGATATAAACGGGTATCGAAGATGCATGCACAAATCGACTTTTTGGGCCCATAAAACGTGTTTTAGCATTTTTTTTGCCTGAAAATTGAAATTTTTCTGGCACAGTACAAATCGCTTCTGAGACCCAAAAAACTCGATTTTTCGGTGTTTTTAGGCTAAATTTGGGATATAAACGGGTATCGAAGATGCATGCACAAATCGACTTTTTGGGCCCAAAAAACGTGTTTTAGCATTTTTTTTGCCTGAAAATTGATTTTTTTCTAGAACAGTATAGACATGTACAAATCGCTTCTGAGACCCAAAAAACTCGATTTTTCGGTGTTTTTAGGCTATATTTGGGATCTAAACGGGTATCGAAGATGCATGCACAAATCGACTTTTTGGGCCAAAAAAACGTGTTTTAGCATTTTTTTTGCCTGAAAATTGATTTTTTTCTAGAACAGTGTAGACATGTACAAATCGCTTCTGATACCCAAAAAACTCGATTTTTCGGTGTTTTTAGGCTAAATTTGGGATATAAACGGGTATCGAAGATGCATGCACAAATCGACTTTTTGGGCCCAAAAAACGTGTTTTAGCATTTTTTTTGCCTGAAAATTGAAATTTTTCTAGCACAGTACAAATCGCTTCTGAGACCCAAAAAACTCGATTTTTCGGTGTTTTTAGGCTAAATTTGGGATGTAAACGGGTATCGAAGATGCATGCACAAATCGACTTTTTGGGCCCAAAAAACGTGTTTTAGCTTTTTTTTTGCCTGAAAATTGAAATTTTTCTAGCACAGTACAAATTACTTCTGAGACCTAAAAAACTCGATTTTTCGGTGTTTTTAGGCTAAATTTGGGATATAAACGGGTATCGAAGATGCATGCACAAATCAACTTTTTGGGCCGAAAAAACGTGTTTTAGCATTTTTTTTGCCTGAAAATTGATTTTTTTCTAGAACAGTGTAGACATGTACAAATCGCTTCTGAGACCCAAAAAACTCGATTTTTCGGTGTTTTTAGGCTAAATTTGGGATATAAACGGGTATCGAAGATGCATGCACAAATCAACTTTTTTGGCCGAAAAAACGTGTTTTAGCATTTTTTTTGCCTGAAAATTGATTTTTTTCTAGAACAGTGTAGACATGTACAAATCGCTTTTGAGATCCAAAAAACTCGAATTTTCGGTGTTTTTAGGCTAAATTTGGGATATAAACGGGTATCGAAGATGCATGCACAAATCAACTTTTTGGGCCAAAAAAACGTGTTTTAGCATTTTTTTTGCCTGAAAATTGATTTTTTTCTAGAACAGCGTAGACATGTACAAATCGCTTCTGAGACCCAAAAAACTCGATTTTTCGGTGTTTTTAGGTTAAATTCGGGATATAAACGGGTATCGAAGATGCATGCACAAATCGACTTTTTGGGCCCCAAAAACGTGTTTTAGCATTTTTTTTGCCTGAAAATTGAATTTTTTCTGGCACAGTACAAATCGCTTCTGAGACCCAAAAAACTTGATTTTTCGGTGTTTTTAGGCTAAATTTGGGATATAAACGGGTATCGAAGATGCATGCACAAATCGACTTTTTGGGCCCAAAAAACGTGTTTTAGCATTTTTTTTGCCTGAAAATTGAATTTTTTCTAGAACAGTATAGACATGTACAAATCGCTTCTGAGACCCAAAAAACTCGATTTTTCGGTGTTTTTAGGCTATATTTGGGATATAAACGGGTATCGAAGATGCATGCACAAATCGACTTTTTGGGCCAAAAAAATGTGTTTTAGCATTTTTTTTGCCTGAAAATTGATTTTTTTCTAGAACAGTGTAGACATGTACAAATCGCTTCTGATACCCAAAAAACTCGATTTTTCGGTGTTTTTAGGCTAAATTTGGGATATAAACGGGTATCGAAGATGCATGCACAAATCGACTTTTTGGGCCAAAAAAACGTGTTTTAGCATTTTTTTTGCCTGAAAATTGATTTTTTTCTAGAACAGTGTAGACATGTACAAATCGCTTCTGAGACCCAAAAAACTCGATTTTTCGGTGTTTTTAGGCTAAATTTGGGATATAAACGGGTATCGAAGATGCATGCACAAATCGACTTTTTGGGCTAAAAAAACGTGTTTTAGCATTTTTTTTCCTGAAAATTGAAATTTTTCTAGCACAGTACAAATCGCTTCTGAGACCCAAAAAACTCGATTTTTCGGTGTTTTTAGGCTAAATTTGGGATATAAACGGGTATCGAAGATGCATGCACAAATCGACTTTTTGGGCCAAAAAAACGTGTTTTAGCATTTTTTTTGCCTGAAAATTGAAATTTTACTAGCACAGTACAAATCGCTTCTGAGACCCAAAAAACTCGATTTTTCGGTGTTTTTAGGCTAAATTTGGGATATAAACGGGTATCGAAGATGCATGCACAAATCGACTTTTTGGGCCCAAAAAACGTGTTCTAGCATTTTTTTTGCCTGAAAATTGACATTTTTCTAGCACAGTACAAATCGCTTCTGAGACCCAAAAAACTCAATTTTTCGGTGTTTTTAGGCTAAATTTGGGATATAAACGGGTATCGAAGATGCATGCACAAATCGACTTTTTGGGCCCAAAAAACGTGTTCTAGCATTTTTTTTGCCTGAAAATTGACATTTTTCTAGCACAGTACAAATCGCTTCTGAGACCCAAAAAACTCAATTTTTCGGTGTTTTTAGGCTAAATTTGGGATATAAACGGGTATCGAAGATGCATGCACAAATCGACTTTTTGGGCATAAAAACGTGTTTTAGCATTTTTTTTGCCTGAAAATTGATTTTTTTCTAGAACAGTGTAGACATGTACAAATCGCTTCTGTGACCGAAAAAACTCGATTTTTCGGTGTTTTTAGGCTAAATTAGGGATGTAAACGGGTATCGAAGATGCATGCACAAATCGACTTTTTGGGCCAAAAAAACGTGTTTTAGTATTTTTTTTGCCTGAAAATTGAATTTTTTCTAGAACAGTGTAGACATGTACAAATCGCTTCTGAGACCAAAAAAACTCGATTTTTCGGTGTTTTTAGGCTAAATTTGGGATATAAACGGGTATCGAAGATGCATGCACAAATCGATTTTTTGGGCCCAAAAAACGTGTTTTAGCATTTTTTTGCCTGAAAATTGAAATTTTTCTAGCACAATGTAAACATGTTCAAATCGCTTTTTTAGACCCAAAAAACTCGATTTTTCGGTGCTTTTAGGCTAAATTTGGGATATAAACGGGTATCGAAGATGCATGCACAAATCGACTTTTTGGGCCTAATAAACGTGTTTTAGCATTTTTTTTGCATGAAAATTGATTTTTTTCTAGAACAGTGTAGACATGTACAAATCTCTTCTGAGACCCAAAAAACTCGATTTTTCGGTGTTTTTAGGCTAAATTTGGGATATAAACGGGTATCGAAGATGCATGCACAAATCGACTTTTTGGGCCCAAAAATCGTGTTTTAGCATTTTTTTTGCCTGAAAATTGAAATTTTTCTAACACAGTACAAATCGCTTCTGAGACCCAAAAAACTCGATTTTTCGGTATTTTTTAGCTAAATTTGGGATATAAATGGGTATCGAAGATGCATGCACAAATCGACTTTTTGGGCCAAAAAAACGTGTTTTAGCATTTTTTTTGCCTGAAAATTGAATTTTTTCTAGAACAGCGTAGACATGTACAAATCGCTTCTGAGACCCAAAAAACTTGATTTACCGGTGTTTTTAGGCTAAATTCGGAATATAAACAGGTATCGAAGATGCATGCACAAATCGACTTTTTGGGCCCAAAAAACGTGTTTTAGCATTTCTTTTGCCGGAAAATTTATTTTTTTCTAGAACAGTGTAGACATGTACAAATCGCTTCTGAGACCCAAAAAACTCGATTTTTCGGTGTTTTTAGGCTAAATTTGGGATATAAACGGGTATCAAAGATGCATGCACAAATCGACTTTTTGGGCCAAAAAAACGTGTTTTAGCATTTTTTTTGCCTGAAAATTGATTTTTTTCTAGAACAGCGTAAACATGTACAAATAGCTTCTGAGACCCAAAAAACTCGATTTTTCGGTGTTTTTAGGCTAAATTCGGGATATAAACGGGTATCGAAGATGCATGCACAAATCGACTTTTTGGGCCCAAAAAACGTGTTTTAGCATTTTTTTTGCCTGAAAATTGATTTTTTTCTAGCACAGTACAAATCGCTTCTGAGACCCAAAAAACTCGATTTTTCGGTGTTTTTAGGCTAAATTTGGGATATAAACGGGTATCGAAGATGCATGCACAAATCGACTTTTTGGGCCAAAAAAACGTGTTTTAGAATTTTTTTTGCCTGAAAATTTAAATTTTTCTAGCACAGTACAAATCGCTTCTGAGACCCAAAAAACTCGATTTTTCGGTGTTTTTAGGCTAAATTTGGGATATAAACGGGTATCGAAGATGCATGCACAAATCGACTTTTTGGGTCAAAGAAAGGTGTTTTAGCATTTTTTTTGCCTGAAAATTGATTTTTTTCTAGAACAGTATAGACATGTACAAATCGTTTCTATGACCCAAAAAACTCGATTTTTCGGTGTTTTTAGGCTATATTTGGGATATAAACGGGTATCGAAGATGCATGCACAAATCGACTTTTTGGGTCAAAAAAACGTGTTTTAGCATTTTTTTTGCCTGAATTTTTTTTTTTCTAGAACAGTGTATACATGTACAAATCGCTTCTGAGACAAAAAAAACTCGATTTTTCGGTGTTCTTAGGCAAAATTTGGGATATAAACGGGTATCGAAGATGCATGCACAAATCGACTTTTTGGGCCAAAAAAACGTGTTTTAGCCTTTTTTTTTACCTGAAAATTGATTTTTTTCTAGAACAGTGTAGACATGTACAAATCGCTTCTGAGACCCAAAAAACTCGATTTTTCGGTGTTTTTAGGCTAAATTTGGGATATAAACGAGTATCGAAGATGCATGCACAAATCGACTTTTTGGGCCCAAAAAACGTGTTTTAGCATTTTTTTTGCCTGAAAATTGAAATTTTTGTAGCACAGTACAAATCGATTCTGAGACCCAAAAAACTCGATTTTTCGGTGTTTTTAGGCTAAATTTGGGATATAAACGGGTATCGAAGATGCATGCACAAATCAACTTTTTGGGCCAAAAAAACGTGTTTTAGCATTTTTTTTGCCTGAAAATTGATTTTTTTCTAGAATAGCGAAGACATGTACAAATCGCTTCTGTGACCCAAAAAACTCGATTTTTCGGTGTTTTTAGGTTAAAATCGGGATAGAAACGGGTATCGAAGATGCATGCACAAATCGACTTTTTGGGCCCAAAAAACGTGTTTTAGCATTTTTTTTGCCTGAAAATTGAAATTTTTCTGGCACAGTACAAATCGCTTCTGAGACCCAAAAAACTCGATTTTTCGGTGTTTTTAGGCTAAATTTGGGATATAAACGGGTATCGAAGATGCATGCACAAATCGACTTTTTGGGCCAAAAAAACGTGTTTTAGCATTTTTTTTGCCTGAAAATTGAATTTTTTCTAGAACAGTATAGACATGTACAAATCGCTTCTGAGACCCAAAAAACTCGATTTTTCGGTGTTTTTAGGCTATATTTGGGATATAAACGGGTATCGAAGATGCATGCACAAATCGACTTTTTGGGCCAAAAAAACGTGTTTTAGCATTTTTTTTGCCTGAAAATTGATTTTTTTCTAGAACAGTGTAGACATGTACAAATCGCTTCTGATACCCAAAAAACTCGATTTTTCGGTGTTTTTAGGCTAAATTTGGGATATAAACGGGTATCGAAGATGCATGCACAAATCGACTTTTTGGGCCCAAAAAACGTGTTTTAGCATTTTTTTTGCCTGAAAATTGAAATTTTTCTAGCACAGTACAAATCGCTTCTGAGACCCAAAAAACTCGATTTTTCGGTGTTTTTAGGCTAAATTTGGGATGTAAACGGGTATCGAAGATGCATGCACAAATCGACTTTTTGGGCCAAAAAAACATGTTTTAGCATTTTTTTTGCCTGAAAATTGAAATTTTTCTAGCACAGTACAAATCGCTTCTGAGACCCAAAAAACTCGATTTTTCGGTGTTTTTAGGCTAAATTTGGGATATAAATGGGTATCGAAGATGCATGCACAAATCGACTTTTTGGGCCCAAAAAACGTGTTTTAGCATTTTTTTTGGCTGAAAATTGATTTTTTTCTTGAACAGTATAGACATGTACAAATCGCTTCTGAGACCCAAAAAAACTCGATTTTTCGGAGTTTTTAGGCTAAATTTGGGATATAAACGGGTATCGAAGATGCATGCACAAATCGACTTTTTGGGCCAAAAAAACGTGTTTTAGCATTTCTTTTGCCTGAAAATTGATTTTTTTCTAGAACAGTGTAGACATGTACAAATCGCTTCTGAGACCCAAAAAACTCGATTTTTCGGTGTTTTTAGGCTAAATTTGGGATATAAACGGGTATCGAAGATGCATGCACAAATCAACTTTTTGGGCCGTAAAAACGTGTTTTAGCATTTTTTTTGCCTGAAAATTGATTTTTTTCTAGAACAGCGTAGACATGTACAAATCGCTTCTGAGACCCAAAAAACTCGATTTTTCGGTGTTTTTAGGTTAAAATCGGGATATAAACGGGTATCGAAGATGCATGCACAAATCGACTTTTTGGGCCCATAAAACGTGTTTTAGCATTTTTTTTGCCTGAAAATTGAGATTTTTCTGGCACAGTACAAATCGCTTCTGAGACCCAAAAAACTCGATTTTTCGGTGTTTTTAGGCTAAATTTGGGATATAAACGGGTATCGAAGATGCATGCACAAATCGACTTTTTGGGCCAAAAAAACGTGTTTTAGCATTTTTTTTGCCTGAAAATTGATTTTTTTCTAGAACAGTATAGACATGTACAAATCGCTTCTGAGACCCAAAAAACTCGATTTTTCGGTGTTTTTAGGCTATATTTGGGATATAAACGGGTATCGAAGATGCATGCACAAATCGACTTTTTGGGCCAAAAAAACGTGTTTTAGCATTTTTTTTGCCTGAAAATTGATTTTTTTCTAGAACAGTGTAGACATGTACAAATCGCTTCTGATACCCAAAAAACTCGATTTTTCGGTGTTTTTAGGCTAAATTTGGGATATAAACGGGTATCGATGATGCATGCACAAATCGACTTTTTGGGCCCAAAAAACGTGTTTTAGCATTTTTTTTGCCTGAAAATTGAAATTTTTCTAGCACAGTACAAATCGCTTCTGAGACCCAAAAAACTCGATTTTTCGGTGTTTTTAGGCTAAATTTGGGATGTAAACGGGTATCGAAGATGCATGCACAAATCGACTTTTTGGGCCCAAAAAACGTGTTTTAGCATTTTTTTTGCCTGAAAATTGAAATTTTTCTAGCACAGTACAAATTACTTCTGAGACCTAAAAATCTCGATTTTTCGGTGTTTTTAGGCTAAATTTGGGATATAAACGGGTATCGAAGATGCATGCACAAATCGACTTTTTGGGCCAAAAAAACGTGTTTTAGCATTTTTTTTGCCTGAAAATTGAATTTTTTCTAGAACAGTATAGACATGTACAAATCGCTTCTGAGACCCAAAAAACTCGATTTTCGGTGTTTTTAGGTTAAATTCGGGATATAAACGGGTATCGAAGATGCATGCACAAATCGACTTTTTGGGCCCCAAAAACGTGTTTTAGCATTTTTTTTGCCTGAAAATTGATTTTTTTCTGGCACAGTACAAATCGCTTCTGAGACCCAAAAAACTCGATTTTTCGGTGTTTTTAGGCTAAATTTGGGATATAAACGGGTATCGAAGATGCATGCACAAATCGACTTTTTGGGCCAAAAAAACGTGTTTTAGCATTTTTTTTGCCTGAAAATTGAATTTTTTCTAGAACAGTATAGACATGTACAAATCGCTTCTGAGACCCAAAAAACTCGATTTTTCGGTGTTTTTAGGCTATATTTGGGATATAAACGGGTATCGAAGATGCATGCACAAATCGACTTTTTGGGCCAAAAAAATGTGTTTTAGCATTTTTTTTGCCTGAAAATTGATTTTTTTCTAGAACAGTGTAGACATGTACAAATCGCTTCTGAGACCCAAAAAACTCGATTTTTCGGTGTTTTTAGGCTAAATTTGGGATATAAACGGGTATCGAAGATGCATGCACAAATCGACTTTTTGGGCCCAAAAAACGTGTTTTAGCATTTTTTTTGCCTGAAAATTGATTTTTTTCTAGCACAGTACAAATCGCTTCTGAGACCCAAAAAACTCGATTTTTCGGTGTTTTTAGGCTAAATTTGGGATGTAAACGGGTATCGAAGATGCATGCACAAATCGACTTTTTGGGCCAAAAAAACGTGTTTTAGCATTTTTTTTGCCTGAAAATTGAAATTTTTCTAGCACAGTACAAATTGCTTCTGAGACCCAAAAAACTCGATTTTTCGGTGTTTTTAGGCTAAATTTGGGATATAAACGGGTATCGAAGATGCATGCACAAATCGACTTTTTGGGCCAAAACAACGTGTTTTAGCATTTTTTTTGCCTGAAAATGGAAATTTTTCTAGAACAGTGTAGACATGTACAAATCGCTTATGAGACCCAAAAAACTCGATTTTTCGGTGTTTTTAGGCTAAATTTGGGATATAAACGGGTATCGAAGATGCATGCACAAATCAACTTTTTGGGCCAAAAAAACGTGTTTTAGCATTTTTTTTGCCTGAATATTGATTTTTTTCTAGAACAGTGCAGACATGTAGAAATCGCTTTTCAGATCCAAAAAACTCGACTTTTCGGTGTTTTTAGGCTAAATTTGGGATATAAACGGGTATCGAAGATGCATGCACAAATCGACTTTTTGGGCCAAAAAAACGTGTTTTAGCATTTTTTTTGCCTGAAAATTGATTTTTTTCTAGAACAGCGTAGACATGTACAAATCGCTTCTGAGACCCAAAAAACTCGATTTTTCGGTGTTTTTAGGCTAAATTCGGGATATAAACAGGTATCGAAGATGCATGCACAAATCGACTTTTTGGGCCCAAAAAACGTGTTTTAACATTTTTTTTGCCTGAAAATTGAAATTTTTCTAGCACAGTACAAATCGCTTCTGAGACCCAAAAAACTCGATTTTTCGGTGTTTTTAGGCTAAATTTGGGATATAAACGGGTATCGAAGATGCATGCACAAATCGACTTTTTGGGCCAAAAAAACGTGTTTTAGCATTTTTTTTGCCTGAAAATTGATTTGTTTCTAGAACAGTGTAGACATGTACAAATCGCTTCTGAGACCCAAAAAACTCGATTTTTCGGTGTTTTTAGGCTAAATTTGGGATATAAACGGGTATCGAAGATGCATGCACAAATCGACTTTTTGGGCTAAAAAAACGTGTTTTAGCATTTTTTTTCCTGAAAATTGAAATTTTTCTAGCACAGTACAAATCGCTTCTGAGACCCAAAAAACTCGATTTTTCGGTGTTTTTAGGCTAAATTTGGGATATAAACGGGTATCGAAGATGCATGCACAAATCGACTTTTTGGGCCAAAAAAACGTGTTTTAGCATTTTTTTTGCCTGAAAATTGAAATTTTACTAGCACAGTACAAATCGCTTCTGAGACCCAAAAAACTCGATTTTTCGGTGTTTTTAGGCTAAATTTTGGATATAAACGGGTATCGAAGATGCATGCACAAATCGACTTTTTGGGCCCAAAAAACGTGTTTTAGCATTTTTTTTGCCTGAAAATTGACATTTTTCTAGCACAGTACAAATCGCTTCTGAGACCCAAAAAACTCGATTTTTCGGTGTTTTTAGGCTAAATTTGGGATATAAAAGGGTATCGAAGATGCATGCACAAATCGACTTTTTGGGCATAAAAACGTGTTTTAGCATTTTTTTTGCCTGAAAATTGATTTTTTTCTAGAACAGTGTAGACATGTACAAATCGCTTCTGTGACCGAAAAAACTCGATTTTTCGGTGTTTTTAGGCTAAATTTGGGATATAAACGGGTATCAAAGATGCATGCACAAATCGACTTTTTGGGCCAAAAAAACGTGTTTTAGCATTTTTTTTGCCTGAAAATTGATTTTTTTCTAGAACAGCGTAAACATGTACAAATAGCTTCTGAGACCCAAAACACTCGATTTTTCGGTGTTTTTAGGCTAAATTCGGGATATAAACGGGTATCGAAGATGCATGCACAAATCGACTTTTTGGGCCCAAAAAACGTGTTTTAGCATTTTTTTTGCCTGAAAATTGATTTTTTTCTAGCACAGTACAAATCGCTTCTGAGACCCAAAAAACTCGATTTTTCGGTGTTTTTAGGCTAAATTTGGGATATAAACGGGTATCGAAGATGCATGCACAAATCGACTTTTTGGGCCAAAAAAACGTGTTTTAGAATTTTTTTTGCCTGAAAATTTAAATTTTTCTAGCACAGTACAAATCGCTTCTGAGACCCAAAAAACTCGATTTTTCGGTGTTTTTAGGCTAAATTTGGGATATAAACGGGTATCGAAGATGCATGCACAAATCGACTTTTTGGGTCAAAGAAAGGTGTTTTAGCATTTTTTTTGCCTGAAAATTGATTTTTTTCTAGAACAGTATAGACATGTACAAATCGTTTCTATGACCCAAAAAACTCGATTTTTCGGTGTTTTTAGGCTATATTTGGGATATAAACGGGTATCGAAGATGCATGCACAAATCGACTTTTTGGGTCAAAAAAACGTGTTTTAGCTTTTTTTTTGCCTGAATTTTTTTTTTTCTAGAACAGTGTATACATGTACAAATCGCTTCTGAGACAAAAAAAACTCGATTTTTCGGTGTTCTTAGGCAAAATTTGGGATATAAACGGGTATCGAAGATGCATGCACAAATCGACTTTTTGGGCCAAAAAAACGTGTTTTAGCCTTTTTTTTTACCTGAAAATTGATTTTTTTCTAGAACAGTGTAGACATGTACAAATCGCTTCTGAGACCCAAAAAACTCGATTTTTCGGTGTTTTTAGGCTAAATTTGGGATATAAACGAGTATCGAAGATGCATGCACAAATCGACTTTTTGGGCCCAAAAAACGTGTTTTAGCATTTTTTTTGCCTGAAAATTGAAATTTTTGTAGCACAGTACAAATCGATTCTGAGACCCAAAAAACTCGATTTTTCGGTGTTTTTAGGCTAAATTTGGGATATAAACGGGTATCGAAGATGCATGCACAAATCAACTTTTTGGGCCAAAAAAACGTGTTTTAGCATTTTTTTTGCCTGAAAATTGATTTTTTTCTAGAATAGCGAAGACATGTACAAATCGCTTCTGTGACCCAAAAAACTCGATTTTTCGGTGTTTTTAGGTTAAAATCGGGATAGAAACGGGTATCGAAGATGCATGCACAAATCGACTTTTTGGGCCCAAAAAACGTGTTTTAGCATTTTTTTTGCCTGAAAATTGAAATTTTTCTGGCACAGTACAAATCGCTTCTGAGACCCAAAAAACTCGATTTTTCGGTGTTTTTAGGCTAAATTTGGGATATAAACGGGTATCGAAGATGCATGCACAAATCGACTTTTTGGGCCAAAAAAACGTGTTTTAGCATTTTTTTTGCCTGAAAATTGAATTTTTTCTAGAACAGTATAGACATGTACAAATCGCTTCTGAGACCCAAAAAACTCGATTTTTCGGTGTTTTTAGGCTATATTTGGGATATAAACGGGTATCGAAGATGCATGCACAAATCGACTTTTTGGGCCAAAAAAACGTGTTTTAGCATTTTTTTTGCCTGAAAATTGATTTTTTTCTAGAACAGTGTAGACATGTACAAATCGCTTCTGATACCCATAAAACTCGATTTTTCGGTGTTTTTAGGCTAAATTTGGGATATAAACGGGTATCGAAGATGCATGCACAAATCGACTTTTTGGGCCCAAAAAACGTGTTTTAGCATTTTTTTTGCCTGAAAATTGAAATTTTTCTAGCACAGTACAAATCGCTTCTGAGACCCAAAAAACTCGATTTTTCGGTGTTTTTAGGCTAAATTTGGGATGTAAACGGGTATCGAAGATGCATGCACAAATCGACTTTTTGGGCCAAAAAAACATGTTTTAGCATTTTTTTTGCCTGAAAATTGAAATTTTTCTAGCACAGTACAAATCGCTTCTGAGACCCAAAAAACTCGATTTTTCGGTGTTTTTAGGCTAAATTTGGGATATAAATGGGTATCGAAGATGCATGCACAAATCGACTTTTTGGGCCCAAAAAACGTGTTTTAGCATTTTTTTTGGCTGAAAATTGATTTTTTTCTTGAACAGTGTAGACATGTACAAATCGCTTCTGAGACCCAAAAAAACTCGATTTTTCGGAGTTTTTAGGCTAAATTTGGGATATAAACGGGTATCGAAGATGCATGCACAAATCGACTTTTTGGGCCAAAAAAACGTGTTTTAGCATTTCTTTTGCCTGAAAATTGATTTTTTTCTAGAACAGTGTAGACATGTACAAATCGCTTCTGAGACCCAAAAAACTCGATTTTTCGGTGTTTTTAGGCTAAATTTGGGATATAAACGGGTATCGAAGATGCATGCACAAATCAACTTTTTGGGCCGTAAAAACGTGTTTTAGCATTTTTTTTGCCTGAAAATTGATTTTTTTCTAGAACAGCGTAGACATGTACAAATCGCTTCTGAGACCCAAAAAACTCGATTTTTCGGTGTTTTTAGGCTAAATTTGGGATATAAACGGGTATCGAAGATGCATGCACAAATCGACTTTTTGGGTCAAAGAAAGGTGTTTTAGCATTTTTTTTGCCTGAAAATTGATTTTTTTCTAGAACAGTATAGACATGTACAAATCGTTTCTATGACCCAAAAAACTCGATTTTTCGGTGTTTTTAGGCTATATTTGGGATATAAACGGGTATCGAAGATGCATGCACAAATCGACTTTTTGGGTCAAAAAAACGTGTTTTAGCATTTTTTTTGCCTGATTTTTTTTTTTTTCTAGAACAGTGTATACATGTACAAATCGCTTCTGAGACAAAAAAAACTCGATTTTTCGGTGTTCTTAGGCAAAATTTAGGATATAAACGGGTATCGAAGATGCATGCACAAATCGACTTTTTGGGCCAAAAAAACGTGTTTTAGCATTTTTTTTGCCTGAAAATTGATTTTTTTCTAGAACAGTGTAGACATGTACAAATCGCTTCTGAGACCCAAAAAACTCGATTTTTCGGTGTTTTTAGGCTAAATTTGGGATATAAACGAGTATCGAAGATGCATGCACAAATCGACTTTTTGGGCCCAAAAAACGTGTTTCAGCATTTTTTTTGCCTGAAAATTGAAATTTTTGTAGCACAGTACAAATCGCTTCTGAGACCCAAAAAACTCGATTTTTCGGTGTTTTTAGGCTAAATTTGGGATATAAACGGGTATCGAAGATGCATGCACAAATCAACTTTTTGGGCCAAAAAAACGTGTTTTAGCATTTTTTTTGCCTGAAAATTGATTTTTTTCTAGAATAGCGAAGACATGTACAAATCGCTTCTGTGACCCAAAAAAACTCGATTTTTCGGTGTTTTTAGGTTAAAATCGGGATAGAAACGGGTATCGAAGATGCATGCACAAATCGACTTTTTGGGCCCAAAAAACGTGTTTTAGCATTTTTTTTGCCTGAAAATTGAAATTTTTCTGGCACAGTACAAATCGCTTCTGAGACCCAAAAAACTCGATTTTTCGGTGTTTTTAGGCTAAATTTGGGATATAAACGGGTATCGAAGATGCATGCACAAATCGACTTTTTGGGCCAAAAAAACGTGTTTTAGCATTTTTTTTGCCTGAAAATTGAATTTTTTCTAGAACAGTATAGACATGTACAAATCGCTTCTGAGACCCAAAAAACTCGATTTTTCGGTGTTTTTAGGCTATATTTGGGATATAAACGGGTATCGAAGATGCATGCACAAATCGACTTTTTGGGCCAAAAAAACGTGTTTTAGCATTTTTTTGCCTGAAAATTGATTTTTTTCTAGAACAGTGTAGACATGTACAAATCGCTTCTGATACCCAAAAAACTCGATTTTTCGGTGTTTTTAGGCTAAATTTGGGATATAAACGGGTATCGAAGATGCATGCACAAATCGACTTTTTGGGCCCAAAAAACGTGTTTTAGCATTTTTTTTGCCTGAAAATTGAAATTTTTCTAGCACAGTACAAATCGCTTCTGAGACCCAAAAAACTCGATTTTTCGGTGTTTTTAGGCTAAATTTGGGATGTAAACGGGTATCGAAGATGCATGCACAAATCGACTTTTTGGGCCAAAAAAACATGTTTTAGCATTTTTTTTGCCTGAAAATTGAAATTTTTCTAGCACAGTACAAATCGCTTCTGAGACCCAAAAAACTCGATTTTTCGGTGTTTTTAGGCTAAATTTGGGATATAAATGGGTATCGAAGATGCATGCACAAATCGACTTTTTGGGCCCAAAAAACGTGTTTTAGCATTTTTTTTGGCTGAAAATTGATTTTTTTCTTGAACAGTGTAGACATGTACAAATCGCTTCTGAGACCCAAAAAAACTCGATTTTTCGGAGTTTTTAGGCTAAATTTGGGATATAAACGGGTATCGAAGATGCATGCACAAATCGACTTTTTGGGCCAAAAAAACGTGTTTTAGCATTTCTTTTGCCTGAAAATTGATTTTTTTCTAGAACAGTGTAGACATGTACAAATCGCTTCTGAGACCCAAAAAACTCGATTTTTCGGTGTTTTTAGGCTAAATTTGGGATATAAACGGGTATCGAAGATGCATGCACAAATAAACTTTTTGGGCCGTAAAAACGTGTTTTAGCATTTTTTTTGCCTGAAAATTGATTTTTTTCTAGAACAGCGTAGACATGTACAAATCGCTTCTGAGACCCAAAAAACTCGATTTTTCGGTGTTTTTAGGTTAAAATCGGGATATAAACGGGTATCGAAGATGCATGCACAAATCGACTTTTTGGGCCCATAAAACGTGTTTTAGCATTTTTTTTGCCTGAAAATTGAGATTTTTCTGGCACAGTACAAATCGCTTCTGAGACCCAAAAAACTCGATTTTTCGGTGTTTTTAGGCTAAATTTGGGATATAAACGGGTATCGAAGATGCATGCACAAATCGACTTTTTGGGCCAAAAAAACGTGTTTTAGCATTTTTTTTGCCTGAAAATTGATTTTTTTCTAGAACAGTATAGACATGTACAAATCGCTTCTGAGACCCAAAAAACTCGATTTTTCGGTGTTTTTAGGCTATATTTGGGATATAAACGGGTATCGAAGATGCATGCACAAATCGACTTTTTGGGCCAAAAAAACGTGTTTTAGCATTTTTTTTGCCTGAAAATTGATTTTTTTCTAGAACAGTGTAGACATGTACAAATCGCTTCTGATACCCAAAAAACTCGATTTTTCGGTGTTTTTAGGCTAAATTTGGGATATAAACGGGTATCGATGATGCATGCACAAATCGACTTTTTGGGCCCAAAAAACGTGTTTTAGCATTTTTTTTGCCTGAAAATTGAAATTTTTCTAGCACAGTACAAATCGCTTCTGAGACCCAAAAAACTCGATTTTTCGGTGTTTTT
The DNA here is from genome assembly GCA_034508575.1 of Petrolisthes manimaculis. Taxonomy (NCBI): domain Eukaryota; kingdom Metazoa; phylum Arthropoda; class Malacostraca; order Decapoda; family Porcellanidae; genus Petrolisthes; species Petrolisthes manimaculis. The sequence continues at coordinate 68,347 of JAWZYT010003436.1, forward strand.
AGGCTAAATTTGGGATGTAAACGGGTATCGAAGATGCATGCACAAATCGACTTTTTGGGCCCAAAAAACGTGTTTTAGCATTTTTTTTGCCTGAAAATTGAAATTTTTCTAGCACAGTACAAATTACTTCTGAGACCTAAAAATCTCGATTTTTCGGTGTTTTTAGGCTAAATTTGGGATATAAACGGGTATCGAAGATGCATGCACAAATCAACTTTTTGGGCCGAAAAAACGTGTTTTAGCATTTTTTTTGCCTGAAAATTGATTTTTTTCTAGAACAGTGTAGACATGTACAAATCGCTTCTGAGACCCAAAAAACTCGATTTTTCGGTGTTTTTAGGCTAAATTTGGGATATAAACGGGTATCGAAGATGCATGCACAAATCAACTTTTTGGGCCGAAAAAACGTGTTTTAGCATTTTTTTTGCCTGAAAATTGATTTTTTTCTAGAACAGTGTAGACATGTACAAATCGCTTCTGAGACCCAAAAAACTCGATTTTTCGGTGTTTTTAGGTTAAATTCGGGATATAAACGGGTATCGAAGATGCATGCACAAATCGACTTTTTGGGCCCCAAAAACGTGTTTTAGCATTTTTTTTGCCTGAAAATTGATTTTTTTCTGGCACAGTACAAATCGCTTCTGAGACCCAAAAAACTCGATTTTTCGGTGTTTTTAGGCTAAATTTGGGATATAAACGGGTATCGAAGATGCATGCACAAATCGACTTTTTGGGCCAAAAAAACGTGTTTTAGCATTTTTTTTGCCTGAAAATTGAATTTTTTCTAGAACAGTATAGACATGTACAAATCGCTTCTGAGACCCAAAAAACTCGATTTTTCGGTGTTTTTAGGCTATATTTGGGATATAAACGGGTATCGAAGATGCATGCACAAATCGACTTTTTGGGCCAAAAAAATGTGTTTTAGCATTTTTTTTGCCTGAAAATTGATTTTTTTCTAGAACAGTGTAGACATGTACAAATCGCTTCTGAGACCCAAAAAACTCGATTTTTCGGTGTTTTTAGGCTAAATTTGGGATATAAACGGGTATCGAAGATGCATGCACAAATCGACTTTTTGGGCCCAAAAAACGTGTTTTAGCATTTTTTTTGCCTGAAAATTGAATTTTTTCTAGCACAGTACAAATCGCTTCTGAGACCCAAAAAACTCGATTTTTCGGTGTTTTTAGGCTAAATTTGGGATGTAAACGGGTATCGAAGATGCATGCACAAATCGACTTTTTGGGCCAAAAAAACGTGTTTTAGCATTTTTTTTGCCTGAAAATTGAAATTTTTCTAGCACAGTACAAATTGCTTCTGAGACCCAAAAAACTCGATTTTTCGGTGTTTTTAGGCTAAATTTGGGATATAAACGGGTATCGAAGATGCATGCACAAATCGACTTTTTGGGCCAAAACAACGTGTTTTAGCATTTTTTTTGCCTGAAAATGGAAATTTTTCTAGAACAGTGTAGACATGTACAAATCGCTTATGAGACCCAAAAAACTCGATTTTTCGGTGTTTTTAGGCTAAATTTGGGATATAAACGGGTATCGAAGATGCATGCACAAATCAACTTTTTGGGCCAAAAAAACGTGTTTTAGCATTTTTTTTGCCTGAATATTGATTTTTTTCTAGAACAGTGCAGACATGTAGAAATCGCTTTTCAGATCCAAAAAACTCGACTTTTCGGTGTTTTTAGGCTAAATTTGGGATATAAACGGGTATCGAAGATGCATGCACAAATCGACTTTTTGGGCCAAAAAAACGTGTTTTAGCATTTTTTTTTGCCTGAAAATTGATTTTTTTCTAGAACAGCGTAGACATGTACAAATCGCTTCTGAGACCCAAAAAACTCGATTTTTCGGTGTTTTTAGGCTAAATTCGGGATATAAACAGGTATCGAAGATGCATGCACAAATCGACTTTTTGGGCCCAAAAAACGTGTTTTAACATTTTTTTTGCCTGAAAATTGAAATTTTTCTAGCACAGTACAAATCGCTTCTGAGACCCAAAAAACTCGATTTTTCGGTGTTTTTAGGCTAAATTTGGGATATAAACGGGTATCGAAGATGCATGCACAAATCGACTTTTTGGGCCAAAAAAACGTGTTTTAGCATTTTTTTTGCCTGAAAATTGATTTGTTTCTAGAACAGTGTAGACATGTACAAATCGCTTCTGAGACCCAAAAAACTCGATTTTTCGGTGTTTTTAGGCTAAATTTGGGATATAAACGGGTATCGAAGATGCATGCACAAATCGACTTTTTGGGCTAAAAAAACGTGTTTTAGCATTTTTTTTCCTGAAAATTGAAATTTTTCTAGCACAGTACAAATCGCTTCTGAGACCCAAAAAACTCGATTTTTCGGTGTTTTTAGGCTAAATTTGGGATATAAACGGGTATCGAAGATGCATGCACAAATCGACTTTTTGGGCCAAAAAAACGTGTTTTAGCATTTTTTTTGCCTGAAAATTGAAATTTTACTAGCACAGTACAAATCGCTTCTGAGACCCAAAAAACTCGATTTTTCGGTGTTCTTAGGCTAAATTTTGGATATAAACGGGTATCGAAGATGCATGCACAAATCGACTTTTTGGGCCCAAAAAACGTGTTTTAGCATTTTTTTTGCCTGAAAATTGACATTTTTCTAGCACAGTACAAATCGCTTCTGAGACCCAAAAAACTCGATTTTTCGGTGTTTTTAGGCTAAATTTGGGATATAAAAGGGTATCGAAGATGCATGCACAAATCGACTTTTTGGGCATAAAAACGTGTTTTAGCATTTTTTTTGCCTGAAAATTGATTTTTTTCTAGAACAGTGTAGACATGTACAAATCGCTTCTGTGACCGAAAAAACTCGATTTTTCGGTGTTTTTAGGCTAAATTTGGGATGTAAACGGGTATCGAAGATGCATGCACAAATCGACTTTTTGGGCCAAAAAAACGTGTTTTAGCATTTTTTTTGCCTGAAAATTGAATTTTTTCTAGAACAGTGTAGACATGTACAAATCGCTTCTGAGACCCAAAAAACTCGATTTTTCGGTGTTTTTAGGCTAAATTTGGGATATAAACGGGTATCGAAGATGCATGCACAAATCGATTTTTTGGGCCCAAAAAACGTGTTTTAGCATTTTTTTGCCTGAAAATTGAAATTTTTCTAGCACAATGTAAACATGTTCAAATCGCTTTTTTAGACCCAAAAAACTCGATTTTTCGGTGCTTTTAGGCTAAATTTGGGATATAAACGGGTATCGAAGATGCATGCACAAATCGACTTTTTGGGCCTAAAAAACGTGTTTTAGCATTTTTTTTGCATGAAAATTGATTTTTTTCTAGAACAGTGTAGACATGTACAAATCGCTTCTGAGACCCAAAAAACTCGATTTTTCGGTGTTTTTAGGCTAAATTTGGGATATAAACGGGTATCGAAGATGCATGCACAAATCGACTTTTTGGGCCCAAAAAACGTGTTTTAGCATTTTTTTTGCCTGAAAATTGAAATTTTTCTAACACAGTACAAATCGCTTCCGAGACCCAAAAAACTCGATTTTTCGGTGTTTTTTAGCTAAATTTGGGATATAAACGGGTATCGAAGATGCATGCACAAATCGACTTTTAGGGCCATAAAACGTGTTTTATCATTTTTTTTGCCTGAAAATTGAATTTTTTTTAGAACAGTGTAGACATGTACAAATCGCTTCTGAGACCCAAAAAACTCGATTTTTCGGTGATTTTAGGCTAAATTTGGGATATAAACGGGTATCGAAGATGCATGCACAAATCGACTTTTTGGGCCAAAAAAACGTGTTTTTAGCATTTTTTTTTACCTGAAAATTGATTTTTTTCTAGAACAGTGTAGACATGTACAAATAGCTTCTGAGACCCAAAAAACTCGATTTTTCGGTGTTTTTAGGCTAAATTTGGGATATAAACGGGTATCGAAGATGCATGCACAAATCGACTTTTTGGGCCGAAAAAACGTGTTTTAGCATTTTTTTTGCCTGAAAATTGATATTTTTCTAGCACAGTACAAATCGCTTCTGAGACCCAAAAAACTCGATTTTTCGGTGTTTTTAGGCTAAATTTGGGATATAAACGGGTATCGAAGATGCATGCACAAATCGACTTTTTGGGCCCAAAAAACGTGTTTTAGCATTTTTTTTGCCTGAAAATTGAATTTTTTTTAGCACAGTACAAATCGCTTCTGAGACCCAAAAAACTCGATTTTTCGGTGTTTTTAGGCTAAATTTGGGATATAAACGGGTATCGAAGATGCATGCACAAATCGACTTTTTGGGTTAAAAAAACGTGTTTTAGCATTTTTTTTGCCTGAAAATTGAATTTTTTCTAGAACAGTATAGACATGTACAAATCGCTTCTGAGACCCAAAAAACTCGATTTTTCGGTGTTTTTAGGCTATATTTGGGATATAAACGGGTATCGAAGATGCATGCACAAATCGACTTTTTGGGCCAAAAAAATGTGTTTTAGCATTTTTTTTGCCTGAAAATTGATTTTTTTCTAGAACAGTGTAGACATGTACAAATCGCTTCTGATACCCAAAAAACTCGATTTTTCGGTGTTTTTAGGCTAAATTTGGGATATAAACGGGTATCGAAGATGCATGCACAAATCGACTTTTTGGGCCCAAAAAACGTGTTTTAGCATTTTTTTTGCCTGAAAATTGAATTTTTTCTAGCACAGTACAAATCGCTTCTGAGACCCAAAAAACTCGATTTTTCGGTGTTTTTAGGCTAAATTTGGGATGTAAACGGGTATCGAAGATGCATGCACAAATCGACTTTTTGGGCCAAAAAAACGTGTTTTAGCATTTTTTTTGCCTGAAAATTGAAATTTTTCTAGCACAGTAAAATTGCTTCTGAGACCCAAAAAACTCGATTTTTCGGTGTTTTTAGGCTAAATTTGGGATATAAACGGGTATGGAAGATGCATGCACAAATCGACTTTTTGGGCCAAAACAACGTGTTTTAGCATTTTTTTTGCCTGAAAATGGAAATTTTTCTAGAACAGTGTAGACATGTACAAATCGCTTATGAGACCCAAAAAACTCGATTTTTCGGTGTTTTTAGGCTAAATTTGGGATATAAACGGGTATCGAAGATGCATGCACAAATCGACTTTTTGGGCTAAAAAAACGTGTTTTAGCATTTTTTTTCCTGAAAATTGAAATTTTTCTAGCACAGTACAAATCGCTTCTGAGACCCAAAAAACTCGATTTTTCGGTGTTTTTAGGCTAAATTTGGGATATAAACGGGTATCGAAGATGCATGCACAAATCGACTTTTTGGGCCAAAAAAACGTGTTTTAGCATTTATTTTGCCTGAAAATTGAATTTTTTCTAGCACAGTACAAATCGCTTCTGAGACCCAAAAAACTCGATTTTTCGGTGTTTTTAGGCTAAATTTGGGATATAAACGGGTATCGAAGATGCATGCACAAATCGACTTTTTGGGCCCAAAAAACGTATTTTAGCATTTTTTTTGCCTGAAAATTGAAATTTTTCTAGCACAGTACAAATCGCTTCTGATACCCAAAAAACTCGATTTTTCGGTGTTTTTAGGCTAAATTTGGGATATAAACGGGTATCGAAGATGCATGCACAAATCGATTTTTTGGGCCCAAAAAACGTGTTTTAGCATTTTTTTGCCTGAAAATTGAAATTTTTCTAGCACAATGTAAACATGTTCAAATCGCTTTTTTAGACCCAAAAAATTCGATTTTTCGGTGTTTTTAGGCTAAATTTGGGATATAAACGGGTATCGAAGATGCATGCACAAATCGCCTTTTTGGGCCTAAAAAACGTGTTTTAGCATTTTTTTTGCATGAAAATTGATTTTTTTCTAGAACAGTGTAGACATGTACAAATCGCTTTTGAGACCCAAAAAACTCGATTTTTCGGTGTTTTTAGGCTAAATTTGGGATATAAACGGGTATCGAAGATGTATGCACAAATCGACTTTTTGGGCCAAAAAAACGTGTTTTAGCATTTTTTTTGCCTGAAAATTGACATTTTTCTAGCACAGTACAAATCGCTTCTGAGACCCAAAAAACTCGATTTTTCGGTGTTTTTAGGCTAAATTTGGGATATAAACGGGTATCGAAGATGCATGCACAAATCGACTTTTTGGGCCCAAAAAACGTGTTTTAGCATTTTTTTTGCCTGAAAATTGAAATTTTTCTAGCACAGTACAAATAGCTTCTGAGACCCAAAAAATTCGATTTTTCGGTGTTTTTAGGCTAAATTTGGAATATAAACGGGTATCGAAGATGCATGCACAAATCGACTTTTTGGGCCAAAAAAACGTGTTTTAGCATTTTTTTTGCCTGAAAATTGATTTTTTTCTAGAACAGTGTAGACATGTACAAATCGCTTCTGAGACCCAAAAAACTCGATTTTTCGGTGTTTTTAGGCTAAATTTGGGATATAAACGAGTATCGAAGATGCATGCACAAATCGACTTTTTGGGCCCAAAAAACGTGTTTTAGCATTTTTTGTGCCTGAAAATTGAAATTTTTCTAGCACAGTGTAAACATGTTCAAATTGCTTTTGAGATCCAAAAAACTCGATTTTTCGGTGTTTTTAGGCTAAATTTGGGATATAAACGGGTATCGAAGATGCATGCACAAATCGACTTTTTGGGCCCAAAAAACGTATTTTAGCATTTTTTTTGCCTGAAAATTGAAATTTTTCTAGCACAGTACAAATCGCTTCTGAGACCCAAAAAACTCGATTTTTGATGTTTTTAGGCTAAATGTGGGATATAAACGGGTATCGAAGATGCATGCACAAATCGACTTTTTGGGCCCAAAAAACGTGTTTTAGCATTTTTTTTGCCTGAAAATTGAAATTTTTCTAGCACAGTACAAATCGCTTCTGAGACCCAAAAAACTCGATTTTTCGGTGTTTTTAGGCTAAATTTGGGATATAAACGGGTATCGAAGATGCATGCACAAATCAACTTTTTGGGCCCAAAAAACGTGTTTTAGCCTTTTTTTGCCTGAAAATTGAAATTTTTCTAGCACAGTGTAAACATGTTCAAATCGCTTTTGAGACCAAAAAAACTCGATTTTTCGGTGTTTTTAGGCTAATTTTGGGATATAAACGGGTATCGAAGATGCATGCACAAATCGACTTTTTGGGCCTAAAAAACGTGTTTTAGCATTTTTTTTGCCTGAAAATTGAATTTTTTTTAGCACAGTGTAGACATGTACAAATCGCTTCTCAGACCCAAAAAACTCGATTTTTCGGTGTTTTTAGGCTAAATTTGGGATATAAACGGGTATCGAAGATGCATGCACAAATCGTCTTTTTGGGCCCAAAAAACGTGTTTTAGCATTTTTTTTGCCTGAAAATTGAATTTTTTCTAGCACAGTACAAATCGCTTCTGAGACCCAAAAAACTCGATTTTTCGGTGTTTTTAGGCTAAATTTGGGATATAAACGGGTATCGAAGATGCATGCACAAATCGACTTTTTGGGCCCAAAAAACGTGTTTTAGCCTTTTTTTGCCTGAAAATTGAAATTTTTCTAGTACAGTGTAAACATGTTCAAATCGCTTTTGAGACCCAAAAAACTCGATTTTTCGGTGTTTTTAGGCTAATTTTGGGATATAAACGGGTATCGAAGATGCATGCACAAATCGACTTTTTGGGCCTAAAAAACGTGTTTTAGCATTTTTTTTGCCTGAAAATTGATTTTTTTCTAAAACAGTGTAGACATGTACAAATCGCATCTGAGACCCAAAAAACTCGATTTTTCGGTATTTTTAGGTTAAATTTGGGATATAAACGGGTATCGAAGATGCATGCACAAATCGACTTTTTGGGCCCAAAAAACGTGTTTTAGCATTTTTTTTGCCTGAAAATTGAAATTTTTGTAGCACAGTACAAATCGCTTCTGAGACCCAAAAAACTCGATTTTTCGGTGTTTTTAGGCTAAATTTGGGATATAAACGGGTATCGAAGATGCATGCACAAATCGACTTTTAGGGCCATAAAACGTGTTTTAGCATTTTTTTTGCCTGAAAATTGATTTTTTTCTAGAACAGTGTAGACATGTACAAATCGCTTTTGAGACCCAAAAAACTCGATTTTTCGGTGTTTTTAGGCTAAATTTGGGATATAAACGGGTATCGAAGATGCATGCACAAATCGACTTTTGGGCCAAAAAAACGTGTTTTAGCATTTTTTTTTCCTGAAAATTGGAATTTTTCTAGTACAGTACAAATCGCTTCTGAGACCCAAAAAACTCGATTTTTCGGTGTTTTTAGGCTAAATTTAGGATATAAACGGGTATCGAAGATGCATGCACAAATCGACTTTTTGGTCCCAAAAAACGTGTTTTAGCATTTTTTTTGCCTGAAAATTAAAATTTTTGTAGCACAGTACAAATCGCTTCTGAGACCCAAAAAACTCGATTTTTCGGTGTTTTTAGGCTAAATTTGGGATATAAACGGGTATCGAAGATGCATGCACAAATCGACTTTTAGGGCCATAAAACGTGTTTTTGCATTTTTTTTGCCTGAAAATTGATTTTTTTCTAGAACAGTGTAGACATGTGCAAATCGCTTCTGAGACCCAAAAAACTCGATTTTTCGGTGTTATTAGGCTAAATATGGGATATAAACGGGTATCGAAGATGCATGCACAAATCGACTTTTTGGGCCCAAAAAACGTATTTTAGCATTTTTTTTGCCTGAAAATTGAAATTTTTCTAGCACAGTACAAATCGCTTCTGAGACCCAAAAAACTCGATTTTTGATGTTTTTAGGCTAAATGTGGGATACAAACGGGTATCGAAGATGCATGCACAAATCGACTTTTTGGGCCCAAAAAACGTGTTTTAGCATTTTTTTTGCCTGAAAATTGAAATTTTTCTAGCACAGTACAAATCGCTTCTGAGACCCAAAAAACTCGATTTTTCGGTGTTTTTAGGCTAAATTTGGGATATAAACGGGTATCGAAGATGCATGCACAAATCGACTTTTTGGGCCCAAAAAACGTGTTTAGCATTTTTTTTGCCTGAAAATTGAAATTTTTGTAGCACAGTACAAATCGCTTCTGAGACCCAAAAAACTCGATTTTTCGGTGTTTTTAGGCTAAATTTGGGATATAAAAGGGTATCGAAGATGCATGCACAAATCGACGTTTAGGGCCATAAAACGTGTTTTAGCCTTTTTTTTGCCTGAAAATTGATTTTTTTTTAGAACAGTGTAGACATGTACAAATCGCTTCTGAGACCCAAAAAACTCGATTTTTCGGTGTTTTTAGGCTAAATTTGGGATATAAACGGGTATCGAAGATGCATGCACAAATCGACTTTTTGGGCCAAAAAAACGTGTTTTAGCATTTTTTTTGCCTGAAAATTGATTTTTTTTTAGCACAGTGTAGACATGTACAAATCGCTTCTGAGACCCAAAAAACACGATTTTTCTGTGTTTTTAGGCTAAATTTGGGATATAAACGGGTATCGAAGATGCATGCACAAATCGACTTTTTGGGCCCAAAAAACGTGTTTTAGCATTTTTTTTGCCTGAAAATTGAAATTTTTCTAGCACAGTACAAATCGCTTCTGAGACCCAAAAAACTCGATTTTTCGGTGTTTTCAGGCTAAATTTGGGATGTAAACGGGTATCGAAGATGCATGCACAAATCGACTTTTTGGGCCAAAAAAACGTGTTTTAGCATTTTTTTTGCCTGAAAATTGAAATTTTTCTAGCACAGTAAAATTGCTTCTGAGACCCAAAAAACTCGATTTTTCGGTGTTTTTAGGCTAAATTTGGGATATAAACGGGTATCGAAGATGCATGCACAAATCGACTTTTTGGGCCAAAACAACGTGTTTTAGCATTTTTTTTGCCTGAAAATGGAAATTTTTCTAGAACAGTGTAGACATGTACAAATCGCTTATGAGACCCAAAAAACTCGATTTTTCGGTGTTTTTAGGCTAAATTTGGGATATAAACGGGTATCGAAGATGCATGCACAAATCGACTTTTTGGGCTAAAAAAACGTGTTTTAGCATTTTTTTTCCTGAAAATTGAAATTTTACTAGCACAGTACAAATCGCTTCTGAGACCCAAAAAACTCGATTTTTCGGTGTTTTTAGGCTAAATTTTGGATATAAACGGGTATCGAAGATGCATGCACAAATCGACTTTTTGGGCCAAAAAAACGTGTTTTAGCATTTTTTTTGCCTGAAAATTGACATTTTTCTAGCACAGTACAAATAGCTTCTGAGACCCAAAAAACTCGATTTTTCGGTGTTTTTAGGCTAAATTTGGAATATAAACGGGTATCGAAGATGCATGCACAAATCGACTTTTTGGGCCAAAAAAACGTGTTTTAGCATTTTTTTTGCCTGAAAATTGATTTTTTTCTAGAACAGTGTAGACATGTACAAATCGCTTCTGAGACCCAAAAAACTCGATTTTTCGGTGTTTTTAGGCTAAATTTGGGATATAAACGAGTATCGAAGATGCATGCACAAATCGACTTTTTGGGCCCAAAAAACGTGTTTTAGCATTTTTTGTGCCTGAAAATTGAAATTTTTCTAGCACAGTGTAAACATGTTCAAATCGCTTTTGAGATCCAAAAAACTCGATTTTTCGGTGTTTTTAGGCTAAATTTGGGATATAAACGGGTATCGAAGATGCATGCACAAATCGACTTTTTGGGCCCAAAAAACGTATTTTAGCATTTTTTTTGCCTGAAAATTGAAATTTTTCTAGCACAGTACAAATCGCTTCTGAGACCCAAAAAACTCGATTTTTGATGTTTTTAGGCTAAATGAAGGATATAAACGGGTATCGAAGATGCATGCACAAATCGACTTTTTGGGCCCAAAAAACGTGTTTTAGCATTTTTTTTGCCTGAAAATTGAAATTTTTCTAGCACAGTACAAATCGCTTCTGAGACCCAAAAAACTCGATTTTTCGGTGTTTTTAGGCTAAATTTGGGATATAAACGGGTATCGAAGATGCATGCACAAATCGACTTTTTGGGCCCAAAAAACGTGTTTTAGCCTTTTTTTGCCTGAAAATTGAAATTTTTCTAGCACAGTGTAAACATGTTCAAATCGCTTTTGAGACCCAAAAAACTCGATTTTTCGGTGTTTTTAGGCTAATTTTGGGATATAAACGGGTATCGAAGATGCATGCACAAATCGACTTTTTGGGCCTAAAAAACGTGTTTTAGCATTTTTTTTGCCTGAAAATTGAATTTTTTTTAGCACAGTGTAGACATGTACAAATCGCTTCTGAGACCCAAAAAACTCGATTTTTCGGTGTTTTTAGGCTAAATTTGGGATATAAACGGGTATCGAAGATGCATGCACAAATCGTCTTTTTGGGCCCAAAAAACGTGTTTTAGCATTTTTTTTGCCTGAAAATTGAATTTTTTCTAGCACAGTACAAATCGCTTCTGAGACCCAAAAAACTCGATTTTTCGGTGTTTTTAGGCTAAATTTGGGATATAAACGGGTATCGAAGATGCATGCACAAATCGACTTTTTGGGCCCAAAAAACGTGTTTTAGCCTTTTTTTGCCTGAAAATTGAAATTTTTCTAGTACAGTGTAAACATGTTCAAATCGCTTTTGAGACCCAAAAAACTCGATTTTTCGGTGTTTTTAGGCTAATTTTGGGATATAAACGGGTATCGAAGATGCATGCACAAATCGACTTTTTGGGCCTAAAAAACGTGTTTTAGCATTTTTTTTGCCTGAAAATTGATTTTTTTCTAGAACAGTGTAGACATGTACAAATCGCATCTGAGACCCAAAAAACTCGATTTTTCGGTGTTTTTAGGCTAAATTTGGGATATAAACGGGTATCGAAGATGCATGCACAAATCGACTTTTGGGCCAAAAAAACGTGTTTTAGCATTTTTTTTTCCTGAAAATTGAAATTTTTCTAGTACAGTACAAATCGCTTCTGAGACCCAAAAAACTCGATTTTTCGGTGTTTTTAGGCTAAATTTGGGATATAAACGGGTATCGAAGATGCATGCACAAATCGACTTTTTGGTCCCAAAAAACGTGTTTTAGCATTTTTTTTGCCTGAAAATTGAATTTTTTGTAGCACAGTACAAATCGCTTCTGAGACCCAAAAAACTCGATTTTTCGGTGTTTTTAGGCTAAATTTGGGATATAAACGGGTATCGAAGATGCATGCACAAATCGACTTTTAGGGCCACAAAACGTGTTTTTGCATTTTTTTTGCCTGAAAATTGATTTTTTTCTAGAACAGTGTAGACATGTGCAAATCGCTTCTGAGACCCAAAAAACTCGATTTTTCGGTGTTATTAGGCTAAATATGGGATATAAACGGGTATCGAAGATGCATGCACAAATCGACTTTTTGGGCCCAAAAAACGTATTTTAGCATTTTTTTTGCCTGAAAATTGAAATTTTTCTAGCACAGTACAAATCGCTTCTGAGACCCAAAAAACTCGATTTTTGATGTTTTTAGGCTAAATGTGGGATACAAACGGGTATCGAAGATGCATGCACAAATCGACTTTTTGGGCCCAAAAAACGTGTTTTAGCATTTTTTTTGCCTGAAAATTGAAATTTTTCTAGCACAGTACAAATCGCTTCTGAGACCCAAAAAACTCGATTTTTCGGTGTTTTTAGGCTAAATTTGGGATATAAACGGGTATCGAAGATGCATGCACAAATCGACTTTTTGGGCCCAAAAAACGTGTTTAGCATTTTTTTTGCCTGAAAATTGAAATTTTTGTAGCACAGTACAAATCGCTTCTGAGACCCAAAAAACTCGATTTTTCGGTGTTTTTAGGCTAAATTTGGGATATAAAAGGGTATCGAAGATGCATGCACAAATCGACGTTTAGGGCCATAAAACGTGTTTTAGCCTTTTTTTTGCCTGAAAATTGATTTTTTTTTAGAACAGTGTAGACATGTACAAATCGCTTCTGAGACCCAAAAAACTCGATTTTTCGGTGTTTTTAGGCTAAATTTGGGATATAAACGGGTATCGAAGATGCATGCACAAATCGACTTTTTGGGCCAAAAAAACGTGTTTTAGCATTTTTTTTGCCTGAAAATTGATTTTTTTTTAGCACAGTGTAGACATGTACAAATCGCTTCTGAGACCCAAAAAACTCGATTTTTCGGTGTTTTTAGGCTAAATTTGGGATATAAACGGGTATCGAAGATGCATGCACAAATCGACTTTTTGGGCCAAAAAAACGTGTTTTAGCATTTTTTTTGCCTGAAAATTGACATTTTTCTAGCACAGTACAAATCACTTCTGAGACCCAAAAACTCGATTTTTGATGTTTTTAGGCTAAATGTGGGATATAAACGGGTATGGAAGATGCATGCACAAATCGACTTTTTGTGCCCAAAAAACGTTTTTTAGCATTTTTTTTGCCTGAAAATTGAAATTTTTCTAGCACAGTACAAATCGCTTCTGAGACCCAAAAAACTCGATTTTTCGGTGTTTTTAGGCTAAATTTGGGATATAAACGGGTATCGAAGATGCATACACAAATCGACTTTTTGGGCCCAAAAAACGTGTTTTAGCCTTTTTTTGCCTGAAAATTGAAATTTTTCTAGCACAGTGTAAACATGTTCAAATCGCTTTTGAGACCCAAAAAACTCGATTTTTCGGTGTTTTTAGGCTAATTTTGGGATATAAACGGGTATCGAAGATGCATGCACAAATCGACTTTTTGGGCCTAAAAAACGTGTTTTAGCATTTTTTTTGCCTGAAAATTGATTTTTTTCTAGAACAGTGTAGACATGTACAAATCGCTTCTGAGACCCAAAAAACTCGATTGTTCGGTATTTTTAGGCTAAATTTGGGATATAAACGGGTATCGAAGATGCATGCACAAATCGACTTTTTGGGCACAAAAAACGTGTTTTAGCATTTTTTTTGCCTGAAAATTGAAATTTTTGTAGCACAGTACAAATCGCTTCTGAGACCCAAAAAACTCGATTTTTCGGTGTTTTTAGGCTAAATTTGGGATATAAACGGGTATCGAAGATGCATGCACAAATCGACTTTTAGGGCCATAAAACGTGTTTTAGCATTTTTTTTGCCTGAAAATTGATTTTTTTCTAGAACAGTGTAGACATGTACAAATCGCTTCTGAGACCCAAAAATCTCGATTTTTCGGTGTTTTTAGGCTAAATTTGGGATATAAACGGGTATCGAAGATGCATGCACAAATCGACTTTTTGGGCCCAAAAAACGTGTTTTAGCATTTTTTTTGCCTGAAAATTGAAATTTTTGTAGCACAGTACAAATCGCTTCTGAGACCCAAAAAACTCGATTTTTCGGTGTTTTTAGGCTAAATTTGGGATATAAACGGGTATCGAAGATGCATGCACAAATCGACTTTTTGGGCCAAAAAAACGTGTTTTAGCATTTTTTTTGCCTGAAAATTGAATTTTTTTTAGCACAGTACAAATCGCTTTTGAGACCCAATAAACTCGATTTTTCGGTGTTTTTAGGCTAAATTTGGGATATAAATGGGTATCGAAGATGCATGCACAAATCGACTTTTTGGGCCAAAAAATCGTGTTTTAGCATTTGTTTTGCCTGAAAATTGAATTTTTTCTAGAACAGTGTAGACATGTACAAATCGCTTCTGAGACCCAAAAAACTCGATTCTTCGGTGTTTTTAGGCTAAATTTGGGATATAAACGGGTATCGAAGATGCATGCACAAATCGACTTTTTGTGCCCATAAAACGTGTTTTAGCATTTTTTTTGCCTGAAAATTGAAATTTTTCTAGCACAGTGTAAACATGTTAAAATCGCTTTTGAGACCCAAAAAACTCGATTTTTCGGTGTTTTTAGGCTAAATTTGGGATATAAACGGGTATCGAAGATGCATGCACAAATCGACTTTTTGGGCCCAAAAAATGTGTTTTAGCATTTTTTTTGCCTGAAAATTGATTTTTTTTTCTAGAACAGTGAAGACATGTGCAAATCGCATCTGAGACCCAAAAAACTCGATTTTTCGGTGTTTTTAGGCTAAATTTGGGATATAAACGGGTATCGAAGATGCATGCACAAATCGACTTTTTGGGCCCAAAAAACGTATTTTAGCATTTTTTTTTCCTGAAAATTGAATTTTTCTAGCACAGTACAAATTGCTTCTGAGACCCAAAAAACTCGATTTTCGATGTTTTTAGGCTAAATTTGGGATATAAACGGGTATCGAAGATGAATGCACAAATCGAGTTTTTGGGCCCAAAAAACGTGTTTTAGCATTTTTTTTGCATGAAAATTGAATTGTTTCTAGCACAGTACAAATCGCTTCTGAGACCCAAAAAACTCGATTTTTCGGTGTTTTTAGGCTAAATTTGGGATATAAACGGGTATCGAAGATGCATGCACAAATCGACTTTTTGGGCCAAAAAAACGTGTTTTAGCATTTTTTTGCCTGAAAATTAATTTTTTTCTAGCACAGTGTAAACATGTTCAAATCGCTTCTGAGACCCAAAAAACTCGATTTTTCGGTGTTTTTAGGCTAATTTTGGTATATAAACGGGTATCGAAGATGCATGCACAAATCGACTTTTTGGGCCAAAAAAACGTGTTTTAGCATTTTTTTTGCCTGAAAATTGAAATTTTTCTAGCACAGTGTAAACATGTTCAAATCGCTTTTGAGACCCAAAAAACTCGATTTTTCGGTGTTTTTAGGCTAAGTTAGGGATATAAACGGGTATCGAAGATGCATGCACAAATCGACTTTTTGGGCCAAAAAAACGTGTTTTAGCATTTTTTTTGCCTGAAAATTGAAATTTTTCTAGCACAGTACAAATCGCTTCTGAGACCCAAAAAACTCGATTTTTCGGTGTCTTTAGGCTAAATTTGGGATATAAACGGGTATCGAAGATGCATGCACAAATCGACTTTTTGGGCCCAAAAAACGTGTTTAGCATTTTTTTTGCCTGAAAATTGAAATTTTTGTAGCACAGTACAAATCGCTTCTGAGACCCAAAAAACTCGATTTTTCGGTGTTATTAGGCTAAATTTGGGATATAAAAGGGTATCGAAGATGCATGCACAAATCGACGTTTAGGGCCATAAAACGTGTTTTAGCCTTTTTTTTGCCTGAAAATTGATTTTTTTTTAGAACAGTGTAGACATGTACAAATCGCTTCTGAGACCCAAAAAACTCGATTTTTCGGTGTTTTTAGGCTAAATTTGGGATATCAACGGGTATCGAAGATGCATGCACAAATCGACTTTTTGGGCCAAAAAAACGTGTTTTAGCATTTTTTTTGCCTGAAAATTGATTTTTTTTTAGCACAGTGTAGACATGTACAAATCGCTTCTGAGACCCAAAAAACTCGATTTTTCGGTGTTTTTAGGCTAAATTTGGGATATAAACGGGTATGGAAGATGCATGCACAAATCGACTTTTTGTGCCCAAAAAACGTGTTTTAGCATTTTTTTTGCCTGAAAATTGAAATTTTTCTAGCACAGTACAAATCGCTTCTGAGACCCAAAAAACTCGATTTTTCGGTGTTTTTAGGCTAAATTTGGGATATAAACGGGTATCGAAGATGCATACACAAATCGACTTTTTGGGCCCAAAAAACGTGTTTTAGCCTTTTTTTGCCTGAAAATTGAAATTTTTCTAGCACAGTGTAAACATGTTCAAATCGCTTTTGAGACCCAAAAAACTCGATTTTTCGGTGTTTTTAGGCTAATTTTGGGATATAAACGGGTATCGAAGATGCATGCACAAATCGACTTTTTGGGCCTAAAAAACGTGTTTTAGCATTTTTTTTGCCTGAAAATTGATTTTTTTTTTTAGAACAGTGTAGACATGTACAAATCGCTTCTGAGACCCAAAAAACTCGATTTTTCGGTGTTTTTAGGCTAAATTTGGGATATAAACGGGTATCGAAGATGCATGCACAAATCGACTTTTTGGGCCAAAAAAACGTGTTTTAGAATTTTTTTGCCTGAAAATTGAATTTTTTCTAGAACAGTGTAGACATGTACAAATCGCTTCTGAGACCCAAAAAACTCGATTTTTCGGTGTTTTTAGGCTAAATTTGGGATATAAACGGGTATCGAAGATGCATGCACAAATCGACTTTTTGGGCCAAAAAAACGTGTTTTAGCATTTTTTTTGCCTGAAAATTGAATTTTTTTTAGCACAGTACAAATCGCTTTTGAGACCCAATAAACTCGATTTTTCGGTGTTTTTAGGCTAAATTTGGGATATAAATGGGTATCGAAGATGCATGCACAAATCGACTTTTTGGGCCAAAAAATCGTGTTTTAGCATTTGTTTTGCCTGAAAATTGAATTTTTTCTAGAACAGTGTAGACATGTACAAATCGCTTCTGAGACCCAAAAAACTCGATTCTTCGGTGTTTTTAGGCTAAATTTGGGATATAAACGGGTATCGAAGATGCATGCACAAATCGACTTTTTGTGCCCAAAAAACGTGTTTTAGCATTTTTTTTGCCTGAAAATTGAAATTTTTCTAGCACAGTGTAAACATGTTAAAATCGCTTTTGAGACCCAAAAAACTCGATTTTTCGGTGTTTTTAGGCTAAATTTGGGATATAAACGGGTATCGAAGATGCATGCACAAATCGACTTTTTGGGCCCAAAAAATGTGTTTTAGCATTTTTTTTGCCTGAAAATTGATTTTTTTCTAGAACAGTGAAGACATGTGCAAATCGCTTCTGAGACCCAAAAAACTCGATTTTTCGGTGTTTTTAGGCTAAATTTGGGATATAAACGGGTATCGAAGATGCATGCACAAATCGACTTTTTGGGCCCAAAAAACGTATTTTAGCATTTTTTTTTCCTGAAAATTGAAATTTTTCTAGCACAGTACAAATTGCTTCTGAGACCCAAAAAACTCGATTTTCGATGTTTTTAGGCTAAATTTGGGATATAAACGGGTATCGAAGATGAATGCACAAATCGAGTTTTTGGGCCCAAAAAACGTGTTTTAGCATTTTTTTTGCATGAAAATTGAATTGTTTCTAGCACAGTACAAATCGCTTCTGAGACCCAAAAAACTCGATTTTTCGGTGTTTTTAGGCTAAATTTGGGATATAAACGGGTATCGAAGATGCATGCACAAATCGACTTTTTGGGCCAAAAAAACGTGTTTTAGCATTTTTTTGCCTGAAAATTAAATTTTTTCTAGCACAGTGTAAACATGTTCAAATCGCTTCTGAGACCCAAAAAACTCGATTTTTCGGTGTTTTTAGGCTAATTTTGGGATATAAACGGGTATCGAAGATGCATGCACAAATCGACTTTTTGGGCCAAAAAAACGTGTTTTAGCATTTTTTTTGCCTGAAAATTGAAATTTTTCTAGCACAGTGTAAACATGTTCAAATCGCTTTTGAGACCCAAAAAACTCGATTTTTCGGTGTTTTTAGGCTAAGTTTGGGATATAAACGGGTATCGAAGATGCATGCACAAATCGACTTTTTGGGCCAAAAAAACGTGTTTTAGCATTTTTTTTGCCTGAAAATTCAAATTTTTCTAGCACAGTACAAATCGTTTCTGAGACCCAAAAAACTCGATTTTTCTGTGTTTTTAGGCTAAATTTGGGATATAAACGGGTATCGAAGATGCATGCACAAATCGACTTTTTGGGACAAAAAAAACTGTTTTAGCATTTTTTGCCTGAAAATTTTTTTTTTTCTAGAACAGTGTAGACATGTACAAATCGCTTCTGAGACCCAAAAAACTCGATTTTTCGGGGGTTTTAGGCTAAATTTGGGATATAAACGAGTATCGAAGATGCATGCACAAATCGACTTTTTGGGCCCAAAAAACGTGTTTTAGCATTTTTTTGCCTGAAAATTGAAATTTTTCTAGCACAGTACAAATCGCTTGTGAGACCCAAAAAACTCGATTTTTCGGTGTTTTTAGGCTAAATTTGGGATATAAACGGGTATCGAAGATGCATGCACAAATCGACTTTTTGGGCCAAAAAAACGTGTTTTATCATTTTTTTTGCCTGAAAATTGAAATTTTTCTAGAACAGTGTAGACATGTACAAATCGCTTCTGAGACCCAAAAAACTCGATTTTTCGGTGTTTTTAGGCTAAATTTGGGATATAAACGGGTATCGAAGATGCATGCACAAATCGACTTTTTGGGCCAAAAAAAACGTGTTTTAGCATTTTTTTGCCTGAAAATTGAAATTTTTCTATCACAGTACAAATCGCTTCTGAGACCAAAAAACCCCGATTTTTCGGTGTTTTTAGGCTAAATTTGGGAAATAAACGGGTATCAAAGATGCATGCACAAATCGACTTTTTGGGCCAAAAAAACGTGTTTTAGCATTTTTTTTGCCTGAAAATTGAATTTTTTCAAGCACAGTACAAAACGCTTCTGAGACCCAAAAAACTCGATTTTTCGGTGTTTTTAGGCTAAATTTGGGATATAAACGAGTATCGAAGATGCATGCACAAATCGACTTTTTGGGCCCAAAAAACGTGTTTTAGCATTTTTTTTGCCTGAAAATTGATTTTTTTCTAGAACAGTGTAGACATGTACAAATCGCTTCTGAGACCCAAAAAACTCGATTTTTCGGTGTTTTTAGGCTAAATTTGGGATATAAACGGGTATCGAAGATGCATGCACAAATCGACTTTTTGGGCCCAAAAAACGTGTTTTAGCATTTTTTTTGCCTGAAAATTGATTTTTTTCTAGCACAGTGTAAACATGTTCAAGTTGCTTTTGAGACCCAAAAAACTCGATTCTTCGGTGTTTTTAGGCTAAATTTGGGATACAAACGGGTATCGAAGATGCATGCACAAATCGACTTTTTTGGACAAAAAAACGTGTTTTAGCATTTTTTTTACCTGAAAATTTATTTTTTTCTAGAACAGTGTAGACATGTACAAATCGCTTCTGAGACCCAAAAAACTCGATTTTTCGGTGTTTTTAGGCTAAATTTGGGATATAAACGGGTATCGAAGATGCATGCACAAATCGACTTTTTGGGCCCCAAAAACGTGTTTTAGCATTTTTTTTGCCTGAAATTGATTTTTTTCTAGAACAGTGTAGACATGTACAAATCGCTTCTGAGACCCAAAAAACTCGATTTTTCGGTGTTTTTAGGCTAAATTTGGGATATAAACGGGTATCGAAGATGCATGCACAAATCGACTTTTTGGGCCCAAAAAACGTGTTTTAGCATTTTTTTTGCCTGAAAATTGAAATTTTTCTAGCACAGTGTAAACATGTTCAAGTTGCTTTTGAGACCCAAAAAACACGATTTTTCGGTGTTTTAAGGCTAAATTTGGGATATAAACGGGTATCGAAGATGCATGCACAAATCGACTTTTTGGGCCCAAAAAACTTGTTTTAGCATTTTTTTTGCCTGAAAATTGATTTTTTTCTAGAACAGTGTAGACATGTACAAATCGCATCTGAGACCCAAAAAACTCAATTTTTCGGTGTTTTTAGGCTAAATTTGGGATATAAACGGGTATCGAAGATGCATGCACAAATCGACTTTTTGGACCCAAAAAACGTGTTTTAGCATTTTTTTTGCCTGAAAATTGAAATTTTTCTAGCACAGTGTAAACATGTTCAAGTCGCTTTTGAGACCCAAAAAACTCGATTTTTCGGTGTTTTTAGGTTAAATTTGGGATATAAACGGGTATCGAAGATGCATGCACAAATCGACTTTTTGGGCCAAAAAAATGTGTTTTAGCATTTTTTTTGCCTGAAAATTGATTTTTATCTAGAACAGTGTAGACATGTACAAATCGCTTCTGAGACCCAAAAAACTCGATTTTTTTGTGTTTTTAGGCTAAATTTGGGATATAAACGGGTATCGAAGATGCATGCACAAATCGACTTTTTGGGCCCAAAAAACGTGTTTTAGCATTTTTTTATGCCTGAAAACTGAAATTTTTCTAGCACAGTGTAAACATGTTCAAGTTGCTTTTGAGACCCAAAAAACACGATTTTTCGGTGTTTTAAGGTTAAATTTGGGATATAAACGGGTATCGAAGATGCATGCACAAATCGACTTTTTGGGCCCAAAAAACTTGTTTTAGCATTTTTTTTGCCTGAAAATTGATTTTTTTCTAGAACAGTGTAGACATGTACAAATCGCATCTGAGACCCAAAAAACTCAATTTTTCGGTGTTTTTAGGCTAAATTTGGGATATAAACGGGTATCGAAGATGCATGCACAAATCGACTTTTTGGACCCAAAAAACGTGTTTTAGCATTTTTTTTGCCTGAAAATTGAAATTTTTCTAGCACAGTGTAAACATGTTCAAGTCGCTTTTGAGACCCAAAAAACTCGATTTTTCGGTGTTTTTAGGTTAAATTTGGGATATAAACGGGTATCGAAGATGCATGCACAAATCGACTTTTTGGGCCAAAAAAATGTGTTTTAGCATTTTTTTTGCCTGAAAATTGATTTTTATCTAGAACAGTGTAGACATGTACAAATCGCTTCTGAGACCCAAAAAACTCGATTTTTTTGTGTTTTTAGGCTAAATTTGGGATATAAACGGGTATCGAAGATGCATGCACAAATCGACTTTTTGGGCCCAAAAAACGTGTTTTAGCATTTTTTTATGCCTGAAAACTGAAATTTTTCTAGCACAGTGTAAACATGTTCAAATCGCTTTTGAGACCCAAAAAACTCGATTTTTCGGTGTTTTTAGGCTAAATTTGGGATATAAACGGGTATCGAAGATGTATGCACAAATCGACATTTTGGGCCCAAAAAACGTGTTTTAGCATTTTTTTTGCCTGAAAATTGAAATTTTTCTAGCACAGTGTAAACATATTCAAATAGCTATTGAGACCCAAAAAACTCGATTTTTCGGTGTTTTTAGGCTAAATTTGGGATATAAACGGGTATCGAAGATGCATGCACAAATCGACTTTTTGGGCCAAAAAAACGTGTTTTAGCATTTTTTTTTCCTGAAAATTGAAATTTTTCTAGCACAGTACAAATTGCTTCTGAGACCCAAAAAACTCGATTTTTCGGGGGTTTTAGGCTAAACTTGGGATATAAACGAGTATCGAAGATGCATGCACAAATCGACTTTTTGGGCCCAAAAAACGTGTTTTTGCATTTTTTTGCCTGAAATTGAAATTTTTCTAGAACAATGTAGACATGTACAAATCGCTTCTGAGACCCAAAAAACTCGATTTTTCGGTGTTTTTAGGCTAAATTTGGGATATAAACGGGTATCGAAGATGCATGCACAAATCGACTTTTTGGGCCAAAAAAAAACGTGTTTTAGCATTTTTTTGCCTGAAAATTGACATTTTTCTACCACAGTACAAATCGCTTCTGAGACCAAAAAACCCCGATTTTTCGGTGTTTTTAGGCTAAATTTGGGATATAAACGGGTATCGAAGATGCATGCACAAATCGACTTTTTGGGCCAAAAAAACGTGTTTCAGCATTTTTTTTGGCTGAAAATTGATTTTTTTCTAGCACAGTGTAAACATGTTCAAATCGCTTTTGAAACCCAAAAAACTCGATTTTTCGGTGTTTTTAGGCTAAATTTGGGATATAAACGGGTATCGAAGATGCATGCACAAATCGACTTTTTGGGCCAAAAAAACATGTTTTAGCATTTTTTTTGCCTGAAAATTTATTTTTTTCTAGAACAGTGTAGACATGTACAAATCGCTTCTGAGACCCAAAAAACACGATTTTTCGGTGTTTTTAGGCTAAATTTGGGATATAAACGGGTATCGAAGATGCATGCACAAATCGACTTTTTGGGCCAAAAAAACGTGTTTTAGCATTTTTTTTGCCTGAAAATTCAAATTTTTCTAGCACAGTACAAATCGTTTCTGAGACCCAAAAAACTCGATTTTTCGGTGTTTTTAGGCTAAATTTGGGATATAAACGGGTATCGAAGATGCATGCACAAATCGACTTTTTGGGCCAAAAAAACGTGTTTTAGCATTTTTTTTGCCTGAAAATTGATTTTTTTCTAGAACAGTGTAGACATGTACAAATCGCTTCTGAGACCCAAAAAACTCGATTTTTCGGTGTTTTTAGGCTAAATTTGGGATATAAACGGGTATCGAAGATGCATGCACAAATCGACTTTTTGGGCCAAAAAAACGTGTTTCAGCATTTTTTTTGCCTGAAAATTGATTTTTTTCTAGCACAGTGTAAACATGTTCAAATCGCTTTTGAAACCCAAAAAACTCGATTTTTCGGTGTTTTTAGGCTAAATTTGGGATATAAACGGGTATCGAAGATGCATGCACAAATCGACTTTTTGGGCCAAAAAAATATGTTTTAGCATTTTTTTTGCCTGAAAATTTATTTTTTTCTAGAACAGTGTAGACATGTACAAATCGCTTCTGAGACCCAAAAAACACGATTTTTCGGTGTTTTTAGGCTAAATTTGGGATATAAACGGGTATCGAAGATGCATGCACAAATCGACTTTTTGGGCCAAAAAAACGTGTTTTAGCATTTTTTTTTGCCTGAAAATTCAAATTTTTCTAGCACAGTACAAATCGCTTCTGAGACCCAAAAAACTCGATTTTTCGGTGTTTTTAGGCTAAATTTGGGATATAAACGGGTATCGAAGATGCATGCACAAATCGACTTTTTGGGCCCAAAAAACGTGTTTTAGCATTTTTTTTGCCTGAAAATTGATTTTTTTCTAGAACAGTGTAGACATGTACAAATCGCTTCTGAGACCCAAAAAACTCGATTTTTCGGTGTTTTTAGGCTAAATTTGGGATATAAACGGGTATCGAAGATGCATGCACAAATCGACTTTTTGGGCCCAAAAAACGTGTTTTACCATTTTTTTTGCCTGAAAATTGAAATTTTTCTAGCACAGTGTAAACATGTTCAAATTGCTTTTGAAACCCAAAAAACTCGATTTTTCGGTGTTTTTAGGCTAAATTTGGGATATAAACGGGTATCGAAGATGCATGCACAAATCGACTTTTTGGGCCAAAAAAACGTGTTTTAGCATTTTTTTTGCCTGAAAATTGATTTTTTTCTAGAACAGTGTAGACATGTACAAATCGCTTCTGAGACCCATAAAACTAGATTTTTCGGTGTTTTTAGGCTAAATTTGGGATATAAACGGGTATCGAAGATGCATGCACAAATCGACTTTTTGGGCCAAAAAAACGTGTTTCAGCATTTTTTTTGCCTGAAAATTGATTTTTTTCTAGCACAGTGTAAACATGTTCAAATCGCTTTTGAAACCCAAAAAACTCGATTTTTCGGTGTTTTTAGGCTAAATTTGGGATATAAACGGGTATCGAAGATGCATGCACAAATCGACTTTTTGGGCCAAAAAAATATGTTTTAGCATTTTTTTTGCCTGAAATTTTTTTTTTTTCTAGAACAGTGTAGACATGTACAAATCGCTTCTGAGACCCAAAAAACACGATTTTTCGGTGTTTTTAGGCTAAATTTGGGATATAAACGGGTATCGAAGATGCATGCACAAATCGACTTTTTGGGCCAAAAAAACGTGTTTTAGCATTTTTTTTTGCCTGAAAATTCAAATTTTTCTAGCACAGTACAAATCGCTTCTGAGACCCCAAAAACTCGACTTTTCGGTGTTTTTAGGCTAAATTTGGGATATAAACGGGTATCGAAGATGCATGCACAAATCGACTTTTTGGGCCCAAAAAACGTGTTTTAGCATTTTTTTTGCCTGAAAATTGATTTTTTTCTAGAACAGTGTAGACATGTACAAATCGCTTCTGAGACCCAAAAAACTCGATTTTTCGGTGTTTTTAGGCTAAATTTGGGATATAAACGGGTATCGAAGATGCATGCACAAATCGACTTTTTGGGCCCAAAAAACGTGTTTTAGCATTTTTTTTGCCTGAAAATTGAAATTTTTCTAGCACAGTGTAAACATGTTCAAATTGCTTTTGAAACCCAAAAAACTCGATTTTTCGGTGTTTTTAGGCTAAATTTGGGATATAAACGGGTATCGAAGATGCATGCACAAATCGACTTTTTGGGCCAAAAAAACGTGTTTTAGCATTTTTTTTGCCTGAAAATTGATTTTTTTCTAGAACAGTGTAGACATGTACAAATCGCTTCTGAGACCCATAAAACTAGATTTTTCGGTGTTTTTAGGCTAAATTTGGGATATAAACGGGTATCGAAGATGCATGCACAAATCGACTTTTTGGGCCCAAAAAACGTGTTTTAGCATTTTTTTGCCTGAAAATTGACATTTTTCTAGCACAGTACAAATCGCTTCTGAGACCCAAAAAACTCGATTTTTCGGTGTTTTTAGGCTAAATTTGGGATATAGACGGGTATCGAAGATGCATGCACAAATCGACTTTTTGGGCCCAAAAAACGTGTTTTAGCATTTTTTTTGCCTGAAAATTGAAATTTTTCTAGCACAGTATAAACATGTTCAAATCGCTTTTGAGACCCGAAAAACTCGATTTTTCGGTGTTTTTAGGCTAAATTTGGGATATAAACGGGTATGCATGCACAAATCGACTTTTTGGGCCCAAAAAACGTGTTTTAGCATTTTTTTTGCCTGAAAATTGAAATTTTTCTAGCACAGTATAAACATGTTCAAATCGCTTTTGAGACCCGAAAAACTCGATTTTTCGGTGTTTTTAGGCTAAATTTGGGATATAAACGGGTATCGAAGATGCATGCACAAATCGACTTTTTGGGCCAAAAAAACGTGTTTTAGCATTTTTTTTGCCTGAAAATTGATTTTTTTCTAGAACAGTGTAGACATGTACAAATCGCTTCTGAGACCCAAAAAACTCGATTTTTCGATGTTTTTAGGCTAAATTTGGGATATAAACGGGTATCAAAGATGCATGCACAAATCGACTTTTTGGGCCAAAAAAACGTGTTTTAACATTTTTTTTGCCTGAAAATTGAAATTTTTCTAGCACAGTACAAATCGCTTCTGAGACCCAAAAAACTCGATTTTTCGGTGTTTTTAGGCTAAATTTGGGATATAAACGGGTATCAAAGATGTTGAAGAAGGAGGAGGTTGGAGACACCAACCAAACAGGGCAGTACTCCTAGGGTGGACGCTGGACTGGTGATAGGGAGGGTTGGAACTCCCGTTTCACCTGTCTGTCCACCTTTGCTGATCTTTTTCGTGTCTCACATACACCGAGAGTAGTCCAACATACTCCCAAAGACATCACTCTCTCTATTTACACAATATATACAAACACGCTACACACCACACCCTTTGTCCAAATTATATCCCCAAAAATTAATTAATAAATATGAATACAATTAAAAATCAAGCCTCGGAGGCCCCTGGGGATGGGTCAATAAACTCCCCTCAGTCTGGACCATTTGTTGACGACCCCCCGAGATGCCCTGGACCATTGTCTGACACACTCTTTATCAACTTTTGCAACATTCGCGGTCTTTCCTCTAACTTCTCCTCTGTTGAACACCACCTCTTCTCCGCTAAACCTCATCTTCTCTTCCTCTCCGAGACCCAGATCTCAGCATTAACTAACAGCAACCACTACTCTGTCTCCTCTTACTTTCTCTATCCTCAGTTTCGTGCCAAAGGCGGATGTTGCGTATACGTACGCAACGACCTCACTTGTTCTCGTGTTCCCGAACTTGACTCTTCTGATTTCTCAACTATCTGGCTTCGGCTAACCTACTACTCTCAAACTAAATACATCTGTGCTGTATATCTATCTCCTAACTCTACTGACTATACAAAATTCTTCGATATCTTACTTCAAAAGTGGAACACATTCTATCACATTCTCCTTTCTCAGAAATCTCCATTTTAGGAGATTTCAACGTTCACCACCGCCTTTGGCTTTCATCTCCCTTCACTGATCCACCTGGTGAACAAGCCTTTACTTTTTCTATCCTCAACGACCTAGAGCAGTTAATTCAGTACCCTACCCGTATTCCAGACCGCCTTGGAGATCAGCCCAATATCCTTGACTTATTCCTAACCTCTCATCCTTCTGCTTATTCTGTTGAACTTTTCTCTCCTTTGGGCTCCTCCGATCACAATCTTATTTCAGTATCCTGTCCTATCGCTCCTGTAAGACCTTTGGACCCTCCCAGCAAGCGGCGTCTGTTGCACTACAGCGCTGCTGGCTGGGATGATCTGAGGCAGTACTTTCAAGATTTCCCATGGAGTGATTTTTGCTTTCGTGGCCGGGGTCCCTCAGAGAGTGCTGCACGCATCTCGGAGGTGATCATCTCGGGCATGGAGGCATACATTCCATATTCTTTCCCTCCTACTAATTCACGAAAATCTTGGTTTAATCACGCTTGTTCTACTGCTGTCCACAACAAGGAGGTGGCTTTCAGACGGCACCGACGCCTTCAAACTGACGAATCTCGCGCTCTGTATATCTCTGCCCGGAATCGCGCCAAATCTGTTCTCCGACTAACCAAAAAATCCTTCATCCGTGCCAAGTGCAATGACCTGTCCAACTCCTCCACCTCTCGTTCTTTCTGGCATCTAGCCAAAAATCTCTCCAGTAACTTTACTTCTTCCTCTTTCCCTCCCCTCATCCTTCCTGATGGAAATGTTGCCATCTCTTCAACTGATAAAGCTGAACTCTTCTCTCAAACCTTTGCCTCTAACTCCACACTGGACGATTCCGGCTCTGTTCCTCCAACTCCACCCACCTCTGACTTACTTATGCCTGCCATTAGAATCTCTTCAAAGGAAGTATTTTCTGCCCTCTCTGGCCTTAACACTCGGAAGGCGTACGGACCTGATGGGATTCCTCCTGTTGTTCTCAAGAACTGTGCTTCCGTGCTGACACCCTGCCTAGGCAAACTGTTCCGTCTATGTCTATCATTTAACACTTTTCCTTCTTGCTGGAAGTTTGCTCTGATCCAACCTGTTCCGAAAAAAGGAGACCGTTCCCAACCCTCCAACTATCGCCCTATTGATCTGACCTCATGTCTATCTAAAGTCTTCGAATCTATTCTTAACCTCAAAATTCATAAGCACCTTATTTGTCATGACCTTCTTTCAGATCGCCAGTATGGTTTCCGTCAGGGACGATCTACTGGCGATCTTCTATCCCTCCTCTCTGATTCATGGTCATCCTCCTTTCGGAACTTTGGTGAAACTTTTACTGTTGCCCTCGACATATCCAAAGCTTTTGATAGAGTCTGGCACAAAGCTTTAATCTCCAAACTGCCCTCATTCGGTTTTTATCCCTCTCTCTGCACCTTTATCTCTGATTTCCTTTCTGACCGTTCTATAGCTGCTGTTGTAGACGGTCACTGTTCTTCTTCCAAGGCTATCAATAGTGGTGTTCCTCAGGGTTCTGTTCTATCACCCACCCTCTTTCTTTTGTTCATTAATGACCTTCTTAACTGTACCTCTTCCCCTATCCACTCCTATGCTGATGATTCCACCCTACACTACTCCACTCATTTTGACAACCGTCCATCCCAGCAGCTCCTCTCCACATCACGTGATGATGCAGTAGCACGCCTGACTTCTGATCTTTCCCTCATCTCTAACTGGGGCAGAGAGAACCTTGTTGTTTTCAATGCCTCAAAAACACAGTTCCTTCATCTTTCAACTCGTACTAATCTTCCTGATGTCTATCCCCTCTCCTTTAACGATACACAACTTGACCTTTCCTCTTCTCTTAATATTCTTGGAGTCTCTTTCTCTCATAATCTCTCCTGGAGAGATCACATTATCTCTCTTACTAAAATCGCCTCAAAGAAGTTAGGTGTGCTGCGCAGATTCCGTGAATACTTCACCCCCGCACAGTTGCTGTCTCTGTACAGGGGTCTCATCCGCCCCTGTATGGAGTATGGCTCTAATGTGTGGGGGGGGGATCAACCTTCACAACACTACTGGACAAGGTGGAATGAAAGGCCTTTCGTCTCATCAACTCTCCTCCTCTTACTGATTCACTACAACCTCTCTCTCTTCGCCGCAGTGTTGCATCACTTTCTCTCTTCTATCGCTATTACACTGGACATTGCTCTTCTGAACTCTCTCAATGTATGCTTCCTCCCCTCAGGAGAACATGCAACACTCGTCAAGCCTCTCGTTCTCACCCCTTTTCTGTCCAACTCCCTCATGCAAGAGTTAACCGGTACTCTCAGTCTTTCATATACACAACTGGTCAACTCTGGAACACTCTACCTTCATCCATCTTTCCACCTTACTACGACTTATGTACCTTCAAACGCAATGTGTCAGGGCATCTCGAACGAAATTGGACATGATTTTGGACCACTCTCTCACTGTACTATGTAGATGAGGACGGTAAGCGGGCCTGTGGCCTTTGTCCTCATCTTTGTTATTATATAAAAAAAGAAAAAAAAAAAAAAAAACTTGCTGGATGGGATTGAGGCTTTCTATAGAGAGGCAAAAGCTTGCGTGAGTGTCGAGGGTGGTTTGAGTGAGAACTTTGATATCAGTTTAGGATTGAGGCAAGGGTGTGTCATGCCACTATGGTTGTTCAATATCTTTATGGATGGTTGCATGAGATAGATGAAGGCAAAAGTGGCAGGCCTGGGTGCGAAACTGAGGATGAATGGAATAGATTGGTCCTTGGTTGCAAGCTTTATTTGTGGATGACACTGTGCTGCTGGCTGAGAGTGAAAGGGAGTTACAGAGGGTGGTGGATGAGTTTCAGTCTGTGTGTAAGCGAAGAAAACTGAAGGTGAATGTTGGTAAGAGTAAGGTGATGGTATTTAAGAGGACCAAAACATAAGTAATTGACTTTGCTATACCCTATAGAGTGGCTGTACCAACTGGGACTGAATGCGAGATAACATTAGGAGGTGAGAGGATGGAGGAGAGGGAATTCAAGTAACTGGGAACAGTTCTGTGTAAACATGGAAGGAGAAATCAGGGAGAGAGCAGTGAGGGTCAGGCAGGTCATAATATCACTGGGGAGGACTATGTAGGGTAGAAGTGCGAGTATGGAAGTGAAAAGGGGACCGAGAAATAGTATAATCCTGCCAACACTGACATATGTGTCTGAAACATGGACATGGAGTAGGGCTCAACCAATGCCATCTTGATCTTAAGGCCTGGGTGTGGGATTGATTACATCACAGCCGTGGGTGGACTGGTGCAATTTGATCCTTACCATTGTTTCCGTAATTTTATCAGTGCCTCTTACTTTTTGGTTATTTATTGGTTTTTCTTAGCATCACTTTTCAATTATGTTATTTATGTAGTTAATTATGTGTACTTGGGCAGAACATTCAGTCTCAACACCATGTGAAATAATAATAACGGGTAAAAATACACACTGAAGTACAACATATATTTTATTTTTAACTACTATCAAGCACAAAATGGTCAGGTTTCTGTTGCTATTCACAAGTGTTTTCACTTCAGTGGAACTAAACATGTATTCTGTTCTCAGATTTTAAATGATTCCTGTTTTAAACAATTAAAATGAGAATACAGTATACTGTACTACAATAAATTATACCTAACGTAGTAGGCTAGTACCGAGTACTCCATTCTCTGACTCCCAGATATAAGTCAACAAGTAAGAAAACTACCATGATTGTGGCTCAGGTCAGAATGTACAGTACACACTATAGGTCTATCTATACCTTCAGTTTTGGAGTGTTTATAGTTTTATCTTCATATTTTTTTCTTTGACTATTGTATTGTTATATGTCTTTGTGAAATTATTAAACAGAATATTAGTTAGAGGCCATATGCACATTGAAATTAGGTTCTGCACTGATGTTTTGCAGGGGCAACATTCATTTGCATCAAAATCCCTCCACAGAAAGTTTAAGACTAACTGAACTAGCACTTTTCTTTGACAGCTGCAGGGCACAAAATCTTTCTTAAATTTACCAATGAGAGCTTGGAATACTTGGTAGGTTGAAATACTGTACATACAGAAAGAGTAAAATCTGTTGGCCATTTCAGGCCACCTCAATCAAGGATCTTTATACTGTATACTGGTAACTGTCAGGAATTTCAGCTTCAAGTTTCTTCTCCAGAGTGACTCTACTCACACATACGGAACATTTCAACTTTTTTTTAACACTGTGAGCAACATAACCAGCAATAAAAATCATCACACTTTCATCATCCTTTGACAGTGTTTACTCTTCCACATATTCCTCAACTCTCTTGAATTTTTCCAGGTGGCCAACAGAACTACATTTTGAGTCTGGTTCACCTTTAGAGCTACATAAATCATTGAGGGGTAAGGGACCTGTCTTGGATGAAGCCATGGAGAGAACATCCATGATTTTTAGTTTAATTTCTGATTCATCACCTGAGCAACAGCAACATTATAATTTGTACCACTCATCCTCCTATACAGTCCAAATCTATCTTCCAACCTGTCTGTTTGAAATTTTCCAAGTAGTACATACTGAAAGTCATTGTGTTCTAGTAGATAATCACACAACTTTATCATTGTTGATGTTGTGTGTCTGAGAGCAAAGAATGTTTCCCTTGACAATTTACCAACCCTACCTTATTGAGGCATTTCTAACTTTTCCCAGGACTTAAGCCAAAGACCAAAATTGCTAAGAAACTTGAGGCTTGGATCAGTAGATGAATCATTCCTAATCGGGTTACATTCCTGCTGACGTAAATGGATACCTTTATATGGAGTTTTAACATTTACAATATGCCTCCAAGATATTATATGTTCCAAGAAAACAACAGTACCTGACACATCAGAACTATTCACA
The DNA here is from genome assembly GCA_034508575.1 of Petrolisthes manimaculis. Lineage (NCBI taxonomy): Eukaryota > Metazoa > Arthropoda > Malacostraca > Decapoda > Porcellanidae > Petrolisthes > Petrolisthes manimaculis. Next base: position 100,018 of record JAWZYT010003436.1, read on the forward strand.
GTTTTTAGTGCAGCCACAGTTTTTTCATCAAACAGTCGTACAACATACTGAACATTTTGTCGTTCCAAATTAGTAGGGAAAAGGATCTTCTCCGACAAACCTGGAGCAAGCTTTACATACTTATTACGTTGTTTTATATACAATTCTTTTAATGGCTGAAGGCTTGCTTGCTTATGAATTTGAATGTTAGAAGGTGAAGGGACTACAAAAGTCTGTATGGGATTTTTCTGACTCAACCAATTATTCCTTATACATTTAAATAGATGAACTGAATAAAAAAGGAAGAAAAGTGGCACACCTGAATCATAGGGATTTTAAATGGAGGAAGCAAGACTACCTCCACACATCTTCTCAAACATGTTTCTTTTTACCCTGTTGTTGTCAGATATTAATGATACTACTTTGTACCCTATGTCATGTAGGAATGCCAAAACCTTGTGTGTCAACTCAAGGAGTGTGTCTGCTGTCAGATTGCTTACTGGATACAGAGCAGTAACATGTCTGCATTTGGAAAAGAAAGAAGAAATAATAAAAGCCTGAATGGTTGTTGCAGGTTCACATGAATTTATAGAAGCACTATAAATCTTACCACCTTTATATGCGAGATTTTTTTTCCACATGTATCTCATCAAGCAGGACATTCACCAATCTTTCTTCACTTTAATTTAGGAAAATTTTCCCTCAAAAACTGTTCATGAGAATTTTCTATCAACACTGAATTTGCACTGGTTACATTAAACTTCCTTAGATAATCAGGACGAGGGAGAATAATTACTTTTGTGTCACGTAGGTCTGTGTACAGTGAGTATCATGATAAATAAATTTTATAGGCCCAAACCAAAAACTCACAGCTGTATCTCATTTTTTCTTTACAAAACATGTTTAGCTGTTCACCACAGAACCACAACACACCACACTCTAAATTCCTGTCAATTTCCGATTCACTCTCCATTTCTGATTTAGTTTCCAACACCTCCCTAATAACTTGAATACAGTGAGGGATTTTGTCAACATCACTGACTGCAGATTTAGAGTAAGAACTCAAGTTACCGTACTCATTAAATTTTCAAATTTTGTCCACCGATCACTCTTATTTCTGATCCAAGAAGCCACTCAATTTTTTTTAAATTGAATGCAATGTTTTCATACCAGATAAAAACCTTCAAGTCTTTCATCACTTTAATGATGCAGTTATATTTGGCTGGCCATCACAATTGGGTTTTAAAAGACACACACAACAATCACTGGAAACAAACAGCCAATCTTTACAAAGCTTACCAACAAATTTATCACCAAACTCCTCAAAACTGTTTATCATGTCATTTTCCATCCATACTGGAAATTGTACTTCTTCTCTTGTAAGCATCTTGTCTTTTCTTTCTTGTGGGTTTGTGTGAGCAGGTGGTGCTTCCTTTGACAAGTACTTCGGCTGGTTAGGAAAGATGGTTGGGAATGCATCCTTTGCTAGAGCTGGTGTCCCTCTCTTGGCAGTAATTACAGTTCCATCCGGACGTGTAATACTATCTTCCCTAATGATGAAATGCTCTTCAAAACGTCTGGCACAGACCACTGAAGTAGTGGATGGTGTGAAGTCTTCCCTATGGATAGCCTTTACCCATTGCAGCCGTCGTCTTTCATCAGAAGGGGACCGGAATGCAGACACCTCAAAGGTCTTATAATTGGCCTTGCATCCAGGAACACAACATCCCCTTGGCATCTGCAATAATAATTATAATGAAATAAACAAGAATATACAATGTAAAGTTAAAAAAAGGGAGAGACGTTTAAAGAATATGGGTACAAAAATAAAAATGTTTAAGTTGGCCTCATATGGGATTTATACTGTAGGAACAATCTTCAGCATTTCAGTGGATAAAGATATGTTCATGTTTAGATAGGAAATTATAAATAAAGCTTGGTACAAAAATACAAATGTATTTTTAAAAACGTGGGTACAAAAATATAAATACTGTACCGTAATGTACATAAATGGGCCTCCTATATGAAATGTCATTAGATTTATACTGTAGGAACAATGTACTGTACTGTACAATATATAATTTAAAGAATATAGATCTGTTCATGTTTAGTACAGTGCTGACTGTACTGTAGGCTGTACACAAAAAAACATAAAAAAACAATAAAATTATTCTTCCAGTACTGCAGCATCATATATAGGCAACAGTACTGTACAGTATTATATTTCCTTTATACATCGCAACAGGCATACTGTATATATATTAGTTATGTTATTTTCTCTAACTCATTAGACTTGTATCTATGTCAATAAATACCAAAATAAAAACAAAATACTTGTATATGAGTAATGGCCAGTCAAGGAGTGAGCACATTTTTGGGGGGAAATCCTGTACTTTATAGTGTAAGGTAAGGAGATGAAACTTTGGTAGGATACTTATTGATGACAAGTACTGAGGTATATTAAGAAAATATAATAATGTACAGCACAAATTGTATCACATAATGTATAGGCTTGTGTCACACACCCTAATTCTGAAAACCAGTTCCACTTGGAGTCTTCCAACTTACTTTACTTGTTCATAAGCACTCATAATATAGTGTAGGTACAGTTGGACACAGGAATTCGAGGTACAGCCCAAGTGAAAGATGGTCAATTTCTCCCAATATCAAGTTCCTTAGTGCCAAATAGGAGACACCAGGGGCAGGTATTAAGGATGGTAATAAAAAGCAACTACCTGATAATAGACACTGGTTACTCAAATGGGACAAGTATATTTCACCTGGGTTGTAGCACAATTCCTGTGTCCAACTGTACCTGTGTAAGGTAAGGAGATGAAACTTTGGCAGGATAATAACTGATGACAGGTACTGAGGGATACAGTATTAAGAAAATATAATAACCTACAGCACAAAATGTATACTGTAATATAATTTGTAGGCTTGTGTCACACCATAATTCTGAAGGACAGGTCCACTTGGATTTTTACAATTTAATTAACTTTTTCATAGACACTCATAATTATTCTAATAATTTTTGACCAAAGTATTGAGGAAAGAGTATTTACGTTACCATACCTAACCTAACCTGGGATTTAAGATTTGCCCACGTCAGCACCATATTTCATACTACAGCTATGTTATAACAGATATACCTTATCCTCCTGTTTCGTTATAGCAGCTCCACAGTATAATTGAAACTATTCCAAGCAACAGGACACTATTATTATTGTTAACCTGTTCCCGTTTCCTGACATACCGGTACTATACTTTGGAGGAATCATGGCACTATAAAGGACCAAAAGACACATTCCCCTTAAAACCATTATGGAATAGGTGAACTGCCACAAAAAATAACTCAAGTGTTTCTCCCAAGATATTCAAATATACGGATCTGGGATAACAGTTTACCAGTTATGGCTTGTCTGTTTAAATTACAGCAACTACTCAAATATAAAATGCTCACCTTGTATTGTATTTAATCCAGTGGAGGGTAAACAAACAAGGAACCCCAAAAGCACATGCAAAACACATTCGGGACCCCTTGGCTTTGGAAAAGGGCAAAAATGGACGCTGACTGAGGTGCCAGCTGCCTTGGCAAGTTGGTGCACTGTTCCTCTGTCCCTCTGGTGGCGGCAGGCGGCCACCCATGTTTGGGACGTCATGTCTGTATCGCTGCCGAACACACAGGCCTTCTTTAGAGATGGCATTGGCTCAACAGTCTAGAATAGGTGCGGTGGAAATTAGTTATCTGAGAGGAGCATGTGGGAGGAGGATAGTGATGATAGGAGACATGAATGGGAAAGTATGGAATGAGAGAAGAGGAAATGTAGTAGGCAAGTGGGGTGTGAATGGAATAAATGAGAATGGTGAGTGCCTGGTGGATCTGTGTGCTGAGGCGGGGTTGTTCCTCGCCAACACCTGCTTCGAGCACAAACTGATCCACAGGTACACATGGAAGAGGAGAGATGAAAGGGGTGAGCAGATGAGTCTGATTGATTACATAGCTGTTGATGAAAGGTTGAGAAAAGATGTGATGGATGCAAGAGTGGTAAGAGGCATGTTCCAGTGTTCTGACCATTATGCGGTGTTGGCAAGGATTAGGGTCCGGGCAAAGTGGGAGTATAGAAGGAAGGATAGAGGGGAGAACGAAAGGGAGGTAGCAAGTGGAAGATTGAATGATGGTGAGTATAAAGAGGTATATAAGAGGAGGGTGGGTGAGGTGCTTGAGGATACAAGGTTGAGTATAGGGGAGGGAGTGGGAGTGAATGAGATGTATGAAGTGTTTAAGGAAATAGTAATGAGAACAGTAACAGAGGTAGTGGGGTATAAGAAGAAGAAGAGGGGCAAGAAAGGGAGTGCATGGTGGACCGAGGAAGTAAAAAATGCAATAGCGATGAAAAGGGAGGCATTTAAGAAGACATTACAGAGGAATGTGCCAGAGGAAGTGAAAGAGAGGTGGAAGAGAGAATACAATGTTTGTAAGAGGCAAGTGAAGAGGTTGGTGAGTGAGAGTAAAAGGAGAGTGGATGAGGAATTTGGTAGGAAATTAAGTAAGAAGTTTAGGGAAAATAAGAAACTGTTCTGGAAGGAGGTGAAAAGAGAAAGAGGAGAAGGAAAGTCTGGTAGTGTGAGAATGAAGAAAGAGGATGGAGTTACTGTGAGTGGAAGTGAGAGAAGTGTGGAAGAGACATTTTGATCGTTTGATGAATGAAGGGACGGGAGGGGAGGCGGTGGTGACATGCATGGGGATGGAGGCAGGTAGTAGACGACAGGATGCTCAGGGAGAATTAGGAAGGGAAGAGATTAGGAAAGCAATAGGCAAGTTGAAGATGGGAAAGGCACCGGGGGTAGATGGGATAACGGCTGAAATGTTAAAGTATGGGGGGGAGGTAGTGGTGGAGTGGATGTTGCTTATATGTACATTGGCTTGGAGGCAGGGAGAGGTGCCAGAGGATTGGAGGAGGGCTATTATTGTACCATTGTATAAGGGGAAGGGGAGTAAGGAGGAATGTGGTAGCTATAGGGGAATAAGCCTTCTTAGTGTACCGGGGAAGGTGTATGGAAAGGTTCTAACTGAGAGACTGATGGAAGTGACAGGGAATAAAGTTGGTGAGGAACAGGGAGGGTTCAGAAAGGGTAGAGGATGTGTGGACCAGATATTTGCGCTAAAATCGATAGTGGAGAAATATATAGGGAAGGGTAAGAAGTTGTATGCTGCCTTCATGGACTTGGAGAAGGCATAAGATAGGGTTGATAGGAGAGCTATGTCAGAGGTGTTGAGAATATATGGTGTTGGGGGATCTCTACTGAAAGGTATTGAGGCTTTTTATACAGATGCAAAAGCATGTGTGCGGGTAGAGGGTGATCTGAGTGAGAGTTTTAATATTAGTGTAGGGCTGAGACAGGGATGTGTTATGTTACCGTGGTTGTTCAATATATATATGGATGGTTGTATGAGAGAGATGAAAGCCAAAGTGAATGGTCTGGGGGTGAAGTTGAGGCTGAATGAAGTAAATTAGTCCTTGGCGGCAAGTTTGTTTGCAGATGACACTGTGCTGATGGCTGAGAGTGAAAGGGAGTTACAGAGAGTGGTGGACGAATTTCAGTCTGTATGTAAACGAAGTAAAGTGATGGTGTTTGAGAGAGCAGAAACTGAAGTGATTGACTTTGCTACTCCTTACAGAGTGGAAGTACCAACTGGGATGAAGTGTGAGATAACTCTGAGGGGTGAGAGGATGGAGGAAGTGAAGGAGTTTAAGTACCTGGGGACAGTTATGTGTAAACATGGAAGGAGAAATTAGGGAGAGAGCAATGAATGGTAAGACAAGTCATGGGATCACTGGGGAGGATAATGAAGGGTAGAAGTGTGAGTATGAAACTAAAAAGGGGACTACGAAATAGTATAATCCTGCCAACACTGACATATGCGTCGGAGACATGGACATGGAGTAGGGCTCATCAGTCAAGAATAGGTGCTGTGGAAATGAGTTACTTGAGAGGTGCATGTGGACTGACAAGGTGGGATGGAGAAAGTAATGAGAGTGTGTATAAGAGATGTGGTATGAGTGAGAAGGCAATCGGTATTGAGTGTGGAGTGGTTGAGAGAGTGAAGCGTAATACTCTGCGGTGGTTTGGACATGTAGAGAGATTGCAAGGTGGGGAGTTTGTAAAGAAAGTGAATGGAAGTGAAGTTGTGGGCTGTGGTGTGAGAGGCAGACCACCAGTAAGATGGCAGAACAGAGTGGAAGTGTATGTAAAGGAGAGAAACATGAGGGGGAGGGGAGGGCTGGACCGAGTGAGGAGGGAGTGTTTGAACAGGGAAGACTGGAGACTTTTCTGCCGTGCCACCCCCTTGGGGGGAGTTCCCCGAGGGAACGAGGCGTCGGAGCTATGGATAGATAGATAGAACAGGACATTACAAAATACAGAAGGACACACACCAGGACAACAAAACAAAACATAGAAGGAAACACACACACACACACACACACACACACAATAGGGCACATAACAAAACACAGAAGGAAACAGACACTCAACAGGACACATAATTAACAAAACACAGAAGGAAACACACACAAACACAACTGGACACATAATTAACAAAACACAGAAGGAAACACACACAAACACAACAGGACGCGGACACACATACACACACACACCAAAACACAGAAGGACTTGGAGGAACATAGGAAGGAGTGGGAGAGAGGAGGGTGATGAGTACGGATGGACCGGGGTACAGGAGGAGGAGGAGGAGGAGGAGGAGGAGGAGGAGGAGGAGGAGGAGGAGAAGGAGGAGGAGGAGGAGGAGGAGGAGGAGGAGGAAGAGGAGGGAAGGAAGGAGGAGAGGTGAGGCGGTAATAGAAAGAATAGTGACATCACCATAAATTTCGTGATTTTAGACCAATAGCGAAAGAACGATTAGAAAATCAGTGAACGGTGTGTTATAATCCATTAAAAAATCATTAGTAATTCTTGCCCGTGTGGAAAAATAGATGCATAATGACTCAGCAGTTCCTCTGCTTACCACTCATTCATAACGGTTTAACCTAGCATACTCGGACACATAATTAACTAGTTTATAACTATGGGTATTAAAAGCAATAGGTTAATCGTAAGTTTGGCAGCGACCGGCGCCATCCCACATGCTGGCGCCTGTTGGAAGCTACGTAATAGACCAGGAGAAACTGTGATACTACCACACTTTTTTTAACTTTTCAAAGTTATTATGTAACATACCTACATCTAAACTATACCCACAGAATGCTTAACACAATGTACTTTCTTAAGTGATATAGTATATTTTATTATTATTTACCAATTCTCCATTTTAATTTAATATTTCAGTACGAGAATAACGTTTCACATATTTTCCATCACACTTGTATTTATTATACAGTACCTGTAATATCCGTCTTAATAGGGAACTGAACACTTTTTGGCAAATATCAGTTAAAAGCTAAGAAAATTTGGCCTCTAATGAAGTCTTAAATACCACAGTATATGTTACACTGTGGTGATATCAAGCAGATGAAGTGAAGTAACGGTCAACAGATTATTTATGTTTATCTTACGCGTGATTATCACCTATACTTTAAATTTTAATTAAAGGCGATTATCTCGCTTATAATATGCGACAATAGGATGGCGTTTGTTGAGTTGTCATAGCAATGGCGACATTTACGTACCATAACAAAAAATATGACATACAAATTTACATGTATAGTGCAATTTGTTTGTGTGTGTAATACATCGTACTTATATAATGAATGAAGGAGCTGAATAGAGAGGAAGAGAGTAACAAAACGAGAGTGTAAAGTGTGTGTGTGTGTGAGTGGATGGCGAGATTGCGTGCATAGAGTGCCTGCGTGACCGAGTTAACTGCTTCAGTGCCTTGCTTGCCTGCTTGCTTGGTACCCGATTGATTATTCTGTTGCTTTTGGGGTGACTGGCTATTTTGCAGTTGTGTTGGTGTACCTACGTATGAGAGAGAGAGAGAGAGAGAGAGAGCAATACAAAGAGAATTTCTGCTTCCCTTTGTGGGTGTGGGTGAATATGCATAGCCTACTGCACTGCTGTATTATTGCATTTCTGTATCTGTGTGTATGCAGGTAAAAAATAGTAAATGCATGTATTCATGCTTGAATGCAAGAATACACACGGTGTCCTGAAAGGTGTTCTTCACTGAGTCAATCAAGAGGCATGAGAAGCAATTTGGACCATAAAATATTTTAAAACTGTGTTGGTATAGTTGTAGTTCTTTACATAAACTCTACTGTTAAATCTACCCACGTTTCACTACCACGAATATTTGATTTGATTTGAGTTTTCTACTACATCCCTCTAGGACTGTAGGTGCATACAGATTTAAAGAGTTAAACCCCTGGAGAGTTGCAGGTGAACGATTTTATCCATACTACCCAAAACACAATGTTCCAGTAAATATCGCATGGTTTGCAGGAATAAAAAAGCTACAGTTTCTATGGATTTCTTTTTATTCCTTAGGTCTTTGTCTATATCATTTTCCCATTAGATCCATTCGATATTCCCTCACATACACTGCTATATCTTTATCCTCACATTCGTTCTTTATTTTATTTATTCAGTTTTTAATTATTTGTATATACTGTACTTTGACACATATTATGCCTTCCTCTTCATTCGTCCTCAACAATTATCTCTATTTCATCTTGACTGAATTTTCGTGATTCATACTATTTTCCCATATTTTTTCCATCATTCTCTTACTCTTCCTGCTCCCTCTATTATGATCTCTGTCTTACCTCCTATGATTTATCGTGCTTCATATTTTTTTCCCTTACTTTCTTCGTCATTCTGTTCCTCTTCCTGATCTCAATCCGCTTAGAGTGAAGGCATACAAAGTTCAAGTTCGTATCTTCTTTAAATGATCCATTATTTAGTCTGTCTCACCGCCTGTGCTCTCTCCTCCTCCCCTCCTGCCTCTCTTCCCTTATCCATTATCTCGTCTTCCTCTGATTATTCCCTTCCACAGATCTAATTTTATCTTTTCTTCTACACTAGTCATACTGTACTCTGTATTTATTCACAACCTCCTCTCAGTCTTCTTTTTCGTTCCCTGATTAATCTTATACATTTCTTTTCATTCTTTCCTCACCGTTCATCTTTCTCTGTCCTTCCCTCTTTCCTCTTATCCTTGTCTGCCCTTCCCTCCTCTCTCCTCGTCTGTCCTTTACTTCCACTCTGTCGTTCTTTTCTACTCCTCTCCTCACACTTCTCAGCCTATTATCTCGCCTCCCCTCCCTTCCCCTGGCCTCATGTCTCCTCCACCTCCTCTCCCCTCCCCTTTACCTCCCCGTCCTCTCTAACCCAGTCCTTTCCCTTTAATCCCCAGCTAACAACCCTGCCACCCAACAAGCGGACATAATTGCACTGTACCCTGTATCTATCGAACCTCTAGTTACCACCTATTCGTCCGCGTCTGAGAGAGGGTGAGAGGAGAGTGAATGGATGAATAGGATGATGAGGAGAGGGATAATAGATAAAGAGGAGGTGTGTAGATGAAGAGTAAATATAGGAGAGAGGGAATGGATGAAGAAGAGACACGAGGAGATGGAGAATAGATAAAGAGGAGGTGTGTAGATGAAGAGTAAATATAGGAGAGAGGGAATGGATGAAGAAGAAACACGAGGAGAGGAGGGAGACGAAAGAAGTAAGGTGAAATGGATGAAAAAGAGAAAAGAAGGGGGGATGAAATAATAATAATCAATGAAGATGTGAGGAAGAAGGGAGAAGTGAGGATAATTGGAGAATAGGAGAGGAGAGAAGGAATGGATGAAGAAGAGACGAGAGGAAAGGGGATGGATGAAAAGAAGAGGAGAGGAGAAAGGAGGAAGAGGTGAAGAAGGGATTGATGAAGAGGAGAGGAGAGGGAGAAGAAAGAAAAGTAGGAGAGGAATAGGAATGGATACAGAGTAGGAATTGGGAGGAAGAAGAGAGAATATGCATGAATAAGGGGAAGGTGGAGATATATGGAGAGGTGAACAGATGGAGAGAGCTGGCAAGGAGAATGGAAGGTATGAAGAGGTCGAGAGGAGAGGAGAGGAGAGGAGAAGGAGAGGGGATGAAGAGGGACATGGAAAGGTGTGTAAATGAGAGCGAGAGAGGAAGAGAACAAATGGTGTGGAGAGCAACAACAACCACCATCCTCTATCCGCACCCCCTACCCCCCCACCACCCCCCTAACGGGAACCGCCTTGCCGAGGAAGGGGGCCGAGCTAGACTAGAGGGGACTCCGGCCCCTACTCGGCCCCGATATCGGGGAGAGGGCTTCCCATGCTAGGAAGGTCGCCAGTGAGAGACCAGACTAAATAGTTCCCATCTTTCAGTTCTTCAACTATCCTTCTTTTCATTTTATTTCCTTCCTGCTTGCTGTCACACCTCTCCATCACCTTTTTCTGGCGCTATAGGACCTCGATGTTGCGGCGCCTAATATCCATCTATCAATACCCCCCCACCATCCTCTATCTGCACCCCTACCCCCTCCCACCCCCCACCACCAGCAGAAACAACAGCAACAAACTTTTTCCCCACCTCATCACCATCCCCCCACCCCCTAACCCCACCCACGGGCACCCCCAACAAAACCGTGACGTGCCAGCCTCTAAAAAGCCCGCAATCAGTCGGGCCCAAACTCCTGCCTCCATCACGGGTCAAAAGGAAAAGCCATAAGGGAATGATTAGATTCCTCGAAATTCTGTAGGTCCCAGGAGAGGGGCCGATTGGAGATTGGATCAGGAGGAGGAGGAGGAGGAGGAGGTGATGGTGGTGGAACTGGGACTGATGAGAGGTGGTGTGGTGGTGGGAGGAGAGAAAGAGAAGGTCGGTGTGTTGTGATTTGCTGGGTTTGAAGGAATAGGAATTAGGAAAGGGATGACGGAGGTTGTGGTAGGAATGAGGAAAGAGGGATGGTGTGTGTGTGTGTGAGAGTAAGGAGGAAGTGGTCGCTCTCTTGCTCTCTCTCTCGCTCTCTCTTCTCCTTTATCTTTTCTTGCTAACTCCTCTCTCTGTTTCTCCATTTTTATAATTATAGAACACAAGAACACCACTTCAGAATATGTACACTATATTTTGTAACAAAATACCAAGTTAAGCATCAATTCGCCACTAAGTTTCCAACTCCCAGAAGAACTTTGAAACACGGAACTGTAGCACCCACGCCAGTACATACCCACGCCAGTACACACCCACGCCAACACACACCCACGCCAACACACACACACCCACGCCAACATTCATCCACGCCAGTAAACACCCACGCCAACGCTCACCCACACCAGCACTCATCCACACCAACACTCACCCTCCCACGCCAACACTCACCCACACCAGTACACAAATGAGGAAATATTGAAAAGTTTACATGATATAAAAGAGGAAAATGAAGCATTGAAGGAGAGGTGTAAAATAAACAACAACGACTTGAAAAAGATGTGTGGTGATTATGAGAGTGCTATTGAGGTTAACAAGGTGATTATGCAGAGTTTAGAAAAACTAGAAGAAGAAAATGCAGTGCTTAAAGTCAAGTGTAATAGCAATGAAGCCACACTACAAGAAATGAATGAAAAAGTAAAAGTAAGCACTGAGGAGATACAGAAGATGGAAAAACAACAAAACGAGTGGAAAACTGATAGGGAAGTAGTGCAAGAAAACTTTAAGGACATTGTTAACCAACAACTAGAGGAACAGGCAAGGGAGTCAGTAGTTAAGGTAATTAATGAAAATGAAGACTTAGTAAGAGAAACTGTGGATAAGAAGAAATGTGTGATAGTGTTTGGAATCAAGGAGGATAATCTACCAAATAAATTTGAGAGAGAGAATGGAGAGAAAATATTGTAAAAATAATTAAGGAAATTGAGAATGAAGGCAGTAAACTGGAAGATGAAGTAGAGGAGTTTCGAAGGTTAGGAAAATATGATCAAGGTAAAAAAAGGCCATTGAAGATTAAGTTTAAGTCACAAGTGGATGCTGAAGAAGCCCTGGCAGGGGCAAATAGGTTGGCAAAGAAGGAGGAATATAAGAACATTTGGATTAAAAAGGACTTAAATGAGCAGGAAAGGGCAAAAAGCAATGAATTGTGGAATGAGGCAAAGGCAAAAAACGAGGAGAGAACAGAAAGAGAGAGGGGGATCTTCTATTGGAAAGTGATGAACATGAAAATAAGGAAATGGTACATAAAGCCCAGGGGAGGGGTGAGAGAAAATTAAAAGTGACTTATAGTAATGTTAATGGGGAGGTTGCGGTAAGTAATGAATTAAATGAACATCTCCGAAGAAAAGAACCAGATATTGTGGGGCTAACAGAAATAAAATTGGATAGATCCATCGATTGCTTAAATATAGGTGATGGAAATATAATGTGTGGTTTAAGTCTAGAACAAATAAACAAGGAGGAGGAGTTATGATATTAACGAAGAAGAATCTAGAGGTGGATGAAGTAAACTATGGGAGGAATAATGTTGAACTTATTAAAGTTGGGATTCGATGTGAGGGTAAAACCACAAGGAACTTTGCAGTAATATATATACCACCTAAAACAAGGGCATGGAATAATATAGAGCACAGAGAACTACAAATAGAATCACTACTAGACATGGAGGAAATTATAAGAAATTGTGGAAACCTGACTATTATGGGTGATTTCAACTGTAGGGAGGTAAACTGGGAGGAGTTGACTACAGAAGGGAGTGATGAATCATGGGGAAGTGAAGTGCTGAAATTAGCAATGGAAAATGCCTTAACTCAATGGATATCAACTAATACCAGGGTTAGGGGTGGGGATGAACCATCGAGATTGGACTTGGTATTCACTAAGGACCCAGAAAGTGTAGAGAATATTACCTATGAATGCCCCTTGGGTAAAAGTGATCATGTGTTGGTGGAAATTATTATGACAGAAAATTTAAAATACATGAGAGAGGAGGGTTACAGAAATGGAAGGTTAAACTATAAAAAGGCAGATTTTGAATCCATGAAACAATATTTTGTCAATACAGATTGGAGAGACTTTGACACGGCTAATACAGTAGATGGAAAATGGGAATTTTTCCTTAAAATTCATGATTCCTGTGTCAAACAATATGTGCCAAAAATGAGTAAGAGGGAGATTGGGAGAAGTGATTGGTTTAACAGGAAGTGTATGGAAGCAAAAAACAAGAGGGATCGGATGTGGAGAAATTGGAGAAGAAAAAGAAGGCAAGATCTGTGGGTGAAGTATACGGATACTAGAAATGAGTATGTGTGTTTATGCAGAGAGGTGAAAAGAAACTATCAAAAAGATATAGTGATTAAATGTAAGGATCAACCCAAATTATTTTACAGATTTGTCAATAGTAAACTAAGGAACAAAGAGGGGATAAGCAAACTGGTAGTGGATGGAGTGGAGTACACAAAGGTCACTGAAATGGCAGAAGAAATGAATGACTGCTTTCAGAAGGTATTTACTAGGGAAGACGAGTTTCATAGTAAAGAGGAGAGGAATATGAATGCTAGTACCCTAGATGAGATCCAAATATCGGTGGAGGATGTGAGAAATATATTAAATGGGTTAGATGTAGGAAAGGCATTTGTCCCTGATGGAGTGTCCAACTGGGTGTTGAAGGAGTACAGTAGTGTGTTAAGTGATAAAATACATAGCATTATAACTTGTTCATTGAGGGAAGGAAAAGTGCCAGCAGACTGGAAGAAAGCAAATATTGTACCCATTTATAAAGGAGGCAAGAAGGAAGATCCATTGAATTATAGGCCGGTGTCATTGACTAGTGTGGTGGCCAAGATATGTGAAAAGGCAGTCAAGGACAAGTGGATGGAGTACTTGGAAAATAGAGAACTGTTAAGTAATAGACAATTTGGATTCAGGAGGGGAAGATCATGCATAACCAATCTGATATGCTTTTACAGCAGAGTTATTGATATAATCCAAGAAAGGGATGGATGGGCGGATTGCATTTACTTGGATCTGAAGAAAGCATTTGATAAAGTTCCACACAAAAGACTTGTGTGGAAACTGAGAGAAGTAGGTGGTGTGGGAGGAAGATTACTGGAATGGATGGAGGATTTCCTAAAGGACAGGAAGATGAGGACAGTCATTAGAGATCAGACTTCTACATATAATTGTGTTTATAGTGGAGTTCCTCAAGGATCAGGACTAGCACCAGTCATGTTTGCAGTCTATATAAATGATATGACTGAAGGAATACAAAGTTACACAAGCCTGTTTGCTGATGATGCCAAGGTCTTGAAAGAAGTGAAGAAGAAAGAAGACTGTGATATGCTCCAAATGGATCTGGATAAAATTTATGAATGGAGTAAAGAATGGATTTTAATGCAGGGAAGTGCAGTGTACTAAAATTTGGGAAAAGTAAAAATAGACCTGTGGGAATTTACATGTTGGGGGAAGTAGACATCCAGAAGAAGAACACAGAGAAAGATCTTGGAGTAACAGTTAAGGAAGATATGGCACCGGGAAAGCACATTAATAAAATTGTAGGAGAAACTTATAATCTTTTAAAGAACATAAGAGTGGCATTTTCATATATGGATGAAGATATGATGAAGAAGATTATTGTAACTATGATACGTCCAAGGCTGGAATATACAGCAGTGGTTTGGTCACCGAATCTAAAGAAGGATATAAGGAAATTGGAGAGGATACAACGAGCTGCAACCAAGATGATACCAGGTTTGGGGGACCTCCCTTATGAGGAGAGATTACTGAGAGTGGATCTAATGACCCTGGAGGGAGCAGAGAAGAACAAGAGGAGATTTGATAGCAATGTATCGACTGCTGGAGGGAATGGAGAAAATTGACAGAGAGGATTTGATAGTGAGGGATGAGCGGACCACAAGAGGACATGGAAGGAAAGTGAAGAAGGGAAGATGCAAGAGAGACATTAAAAAGTACAGTTTTCCATATAGAACTGTTGATATTTGGAATGCTCTAGACAAAGAAGCAGTTAACGCCACAACAATACATAACTTTAAAAAGAAGTTGGATAAATATTGGGTTAATAGAGACGGGACAACACGAGCATAGCTCTTTCCGTATGTCACAAATAGGTAAATACAAAGAGGTAAATACACCCACGCCAACACTCACCCTCCCACGCCAACACTAACCCACACCAGTACACACCCACGCCAACACTCACCCTCCCACGCCAACACTCACCCACACCAGTACACACCCACGCCAACACTCACCCTCCCACGCCAACACTCGCCCTCCCACGCCAGTACACACCCACGCCAGTACACACTCACGCCACGCCAACAAGCGACCGACCCCCAGCCAAATAAAAGTCACTGGGGGCAATTTTGAACGAGTGTGTGTAATTATCACCGGCAGAGCTAAGTGCTACTATCCTTTCTGTCGCTGTCTGGGGGCAATAAATGTCCTGGGGGTGAAGGGGTGTAGGGGTTGTTGTTGTTATTGGTCGATACACTGTAATTATACTAAACCATTTTAACCTGGTGTAAATAAAGGCTACTAAACTAATATTATGCGTTACTATTAGGATAGATTTGATTTTTGTTTTCCTTTTTTTTTTGGTGAAATGGAAAGTTTATTCCTCCTAAGTGATACTATTAGGATAGATTTATTTTTTTGTGAAATGGAAGGTCTGATTCCTCCTAACTATGCCAGAAAACAAACTCCTCAGTGGTTATCATAGGGGATGTATTTCATGGCATAGGTTGGAGGAATCTGAGACCTCCCAATTCACCAGTAATATCATTTTCCTTTTAAGATACTAAATTATACTTTGATAAATTTAACTACATTAAACCAGAACAGATCACCTCAGATTAATTAAGGCCCCTGTGATCGTGTATGAGACTTGGTGACTTCTAATTCCTCCTGACTATGCCACGAAACAAGCTCCTTTTTTTATTGAAGTATATGAAGGACTCACTAACCTTCAATTAATTTTCTTATAACATCACGAGGACCCTTCAGCAAAGCTATACTAAGCTATACTAGCAAACACCAAGCTAAGTTGAAACAAAAGTAATCCTGTATATTGACTATCTGTTTTGGCAACACTGGATTAGGGAATATTTGACAACTGATTTTTCTATGTATGTATCACAAATAACATACATTTTTCCTTCTTTTCAGGTAAGTGTTCCTTGAGCGCTTCTTAGTCAATCATGTTTATGCCCAAGAACATGTCGTAAGTATCCTTCAGGGGGTAATACACTTGTGGTATGTATGTATGTATGTACACTGGAACACTTTGAGTGCTCCAGAGTATGCCAGGAAACATGCAGAAACAGATAAACAAATATATTGGTGGCCTGTTGTTTGGGATAGTTTTGAGGTCAGTTACTCCACAAATACCAACACTGTGAGCAACAAGCCCCTTTAAATGTAATCTGGGAATGAAAGATGATATACATAACCATACCATTCATTAGTAAGGTAATCTGCATCGTGGTATTGTTTATAGAAATGCAATAATCATATCCAAAGATCCGATATTAGAGAACCATTCAGTATCCTGTCATAAGGTTTGTTTGACTGGGTGGGTCACAAATGGCCTAATATTTTGTTATCTGGTATCATGGTACCTATAAGATTGTAATGTTGATAATATTGCATCTATTTTACTAATAGCATTCCAACCTCGACCTTGCTGCCCAGTCCCCATCCCTCTCCCATCACCCCCACCCTCCCCTCTTCCCTCTTGGTCAGTACGGTGTGAGAGAGTGTGTGAGAGAGTGTGCGAGAGTGTGCGAGAGTGTGTGTGAGAGTGTGTGAGAGAGTGCGAGAGAGAGAGTGTGTGAGAGAGTGCGAGAGAGAGTGCGTGAGAGAGTGTGTGAGAGTATGAGAGAGTGTGTGCGAGTGTGTGAGAGAGAGTGTGCGAGAGTGTGTGTGAGAGTGTGTGAGAGAGTGCGAGAGAGAGAGTGTGTGAGAGAGTGCGAGAGAGAGTGCGTGAGAGAGTGTGTGAGAGTATGAGAGAGTGTGTGCGAGTGTGTGAGAGAGAGTGTGAGAGAGTGTGTGAGAGAGTGTGTGAGAGAGAGTGTGTGAGAGAGAGTGTGTGAGAGAGAGTGTGTGAGAGAGAGTGTGTGAGAGAGAGTGTGTGAGAGAGAGTGTGTGAGAGAGTGTGTGAGAGTGTGTGTGAGAGTGTGTGTGAGAGTGTGTGAGAGTGTGTGTGAGTGTGAGAGTGTGTGTGAGTGTGAGAGAGAGGGTGAGTGTGAGAGAGAGGGTGAGTGTGAGAGAGAGGGTGAGTGTGAGTGTGTGTGAGTGTGAGAGTGTGTGTGAGTGTGAGGGAGAGGGTGAGTGTGAGAGAGAGGGTGAGTGTGAGAGAGAGGGTGAGTGTGAGAGAGAGGGTGAGTGTGAGAGAGAGGGTGAGTGTGAGAGAGAGGGTGAGTGTGAGAGAGAGGGTGAGTGTGAGAGAGAGGGTGAGTGTGAGAGAGAGGGTGAGTGTGAGAGAGAGGGTGAGTGTGAGAGAGAGGGTGAGTGTGAGAGAGAGGGTGAGTGTGAGAGAGAGGGTGAGTGTGAGAGAGAGGGTGAGTGTGAGAGAGAGGGTGAGTGTGAGAGAGAGGGTGAGTGTGAGAGAGAGGGTGAGTGTGAGAAAGAGGGTGAGTGTGAGAGAGAGGGTGAGTGTGAGAGAGAGGGTGAGTGTGAGAGAGAGGGTGAGTGTGAGAGAGAGGGTGAGTGTGAGAGAGAGGGTGAGTGTGAGAGAGAGGGTGAGTGTGAGAGAGAGGGTGAGTGTGAGAGAGAGGGTGAGTGTGAGAGAGAGGGTGAGTGTGAGAGAGAGGGTGAGTGTGAGAGAGAGGGTGAGTGTGAGAGAGGGTGAGTGTGAGAGAGGGTGAGTGTGTGAGAGAGTGTGAGTGTGAGAGAGTGTGAGTGTGAGAGAGTGTGTGAGTGTGAGAGAGTGTGAGAGTGTGAGAGAGTGTGTGAGTGTGAGAGAGTGTGTGAGTGTGAGAGAGTGTGTGAGTGAGTGAGAGAGAGAGAGTGAGTGTGAGAGAGTGTGAGAGAGTGTGAGAGAGTGTGTGAGTGTGTGAGAGAGAACCTGATCCATCAACTTCAAGCCTCTGTAATTACCTCTATCCAGAACTTCTCCTTTTCCCTTGAATGTAAAATATTTCTTGGAAGGCATGTTAATCTCATACATGCTGTACAGTACATGGTACAATTCACGTCCCATCTATCTATCAATCTACAGTATCTATTACCCCACTGAGGGGTTATCTATGCCTGTTTGTTCTCATTGAATTAATTTACTATCACTGATATAAACTACAGTAAAGTTATACAAGCAGTCATTACAGATTTTCACAGCAAAAATATATATTTTCTGGTAAATACCGTACCACTCGGATTTGGGTATCTAGTTAATTAGGAACATTAGCATGACAGACTATGTGACTTAAATAGGGAAAATTGTACCTAATTTTTAATAAGCAGAAACTTTTAGTGTAAATTATTTTGGTTATCCTGGCAGATACAGGCCTACAATTTAGCCTCAAAATCTGGGGAGGAATCATAATTTTGCAACATTAAATCTAAGTAAAGTAATCTCTTGATCATACAGTACGGTACTCACCTATTGAGTGTAGTAGATTTAACCAGATCACTGATCACCTCTTTATCAAGCATAGTAATCCCAGCAGTAGCCTGTAGTTTTACCCTTTCTGGCAGCTGATTACCAGGCTGTCCACATCAACCCAGTCATCCCAAGCAGTATCAAAATACTGCAGTGATAACTCACTTAACTGGTCCAGTACAAACTCATTGGTAAAGGCTGAGGACACTTGCTGTTTCTCTTTAGCCTTTATCATTTTCTTCTTCCCTATACACTGGACGTGATATTGGAGAGCCATGCCATAAATCTAAAAATAATATAATTAAATTAGTTATGGAGTATATACAGTATTAATAGCTTTTACATAAATCAGGTGAAAAAGTACACAGCCTACATAAAGTTAAGAATACCATATTAATAATAACATACCACAATAAATAATATCTATAATACAGTAGCTTACTGCTAAATAGTACTTACTGGTAATCTTAAACACACAAAACTGACAAGTTGTCATAAATAAGTCACCAATGTTGAGAGTACAAATTATAACATACCACACCCACACATGCCAAGGAACATCAAAAAAACACCTAGTACACGATACCACTCACAAATACAGTACCGGTACAGTATCTCTTATAGGCCTACCTTGCCTACCCCAAACCAGTCTCCAGAAACACATCCATACTCCAATCACTCATCAGTCCATCCATACACTCAAAAACAACATACAGCTGCATGTATCACCTCCCAATATCCATCCATCTGAATCCTCCCTTCTCCGTGAGGACAGAGTCCACCTGGCCAGACTGTGGTGATGTATCACCTCCCAATATCCATCCATCTGAATCCTCCCTTCTCCGTGAGGACAGAGTCCACCTGGCCAGACTGTGGTGATGTATCACCTCCCAATATCCATCCATCTGAATCCTCCCTTCTCTGTGAGGACAGAGTCCACCTGGCCAGACTGTGGTGATGTATCACCTCCCAATATCCATCCATCTGAATCCTCCCTTCTCTGTGAGGACAGAGTCCACCTGGCCAGACTGTGGTGATGTATCACCTCCCAATATCCATCCATCTGAATCCTCCCTTCTCTGTGAGGACAGAGTCCACCTGGCCAGACTGTGGTGATGTATCACCTCCCAATATCCATCCATCTGAATCCTCCCTTCTCTGTGAGGACAGAGTCCACCTGGCCAGACTGTGGTGATGTATCACCTCCCAATATCCATCCATCTGAATCCTCCCTTCTCTGTGAGGACAGAGTCCACCTGGCCAGGCTGTGGTGTGGCCACCACCCGGCCCTTCTGACATATCAGAAGAAGCTGGATGGAACCATTGTTGATACCTGTCCAGGTGGCAACACAGCACCTCATTCTATTAAGCACATTATGGAAGACTGCTGTCCAAAAGAGGAATGTGGTTCTTGTCAAACGACTAAAGAAAGCTAAAATAATTCGTGTTCATTGTGGGGTACTTTGGAGTTATACATAAAGTATTAAATTATGTATGAAGAATATTGATATGTATAAACTTAAAGAGTAATGTTATGAAAAAGTAAAGAAAAATGTTATAAGATTGTTAGTGTATTTTCACAGTATTATTGTTTCCTGTTTTGTTTGTTTGTTAATATGTTCGAGGCAGTGAGTCATTGCCAAGTTAACCTGAGGGTGTTTGAGGTGAGGGACGGGGGAAGGAAGCCGGCAGTCGCAGAAGAAGGAGTGAGCCCCACTTTGTCTGTGCCAGAGTCCAGAGTTGTGTGGTGACCAGAGACCCTGGACATATTGTGTGTGTTAGTCAGAGATCCTGGAAGTGTTACAGACAGAGAGTGTCAAAACTGTCTTGTAAATAGTGTAAATATATGTACATTTTGGGTTCACCGTGTTTATCGTATCCTGTGTATTATCGTTCCCCTGACAAATGGTGCCCAGATCCGGGACATATAGTGCACTTACTGATACGGGATTAAACTAACACGTCAAGAACAAAGTGAAGATCATAATGGCTGAGTATCAGTTACTCAAAGAGTATGCAGAATTGGGACAGACACTTGGGTATAGTGGTGAAGGTTTACAAAAGTTTGTGTCAGAACTTCTACAGCAAGAACGTCAACGACGAACAGAAGAGCGGAATGAAGAAAAGGAAAATTTGCAGTTACAACTGGAGATTGAAAAAACGATACTAGCTGCAACTCAAGCCGCTTCCACCGCTCCTCCTTCACCCCAGGTTGCTGTTCCGAAGCCAAAACTACCAGGGTATGATCAAACCATCGATGAAGTTGACGTATATCTCGATCGATTTGAAAGGTATGCAACAACATATAAGTGGGCGCGTGATGAATGGGCAAATATACTGAGTCCTCTGTTAACCGGGAAAGCTCTTCAAGCGTTTGTGTCTCTTCCGTTAGATGATGCTAGTAATTATGACACAGTGAAAAAGGCTATATTAGAATGTTACTTGTTAACGGAGGAAGGTTACAGACAAAAGTTCAGGGATAATTGCCCAGAAAAAGGCGAGACAGTTTCTCAGTTTGCGTCTTGTATGTGTCACTATTTTGATCGTTGGATTGAACTTTCTGGTGTTGGCAAAACTTTTGAATCATTGAGAGACTTGATGTTGCGAGAACAATTCCTAAGGAAGTGTAAAACGGATCTTAAGTTATTTTTGAAAGAAAGAACTCCCACTGCATTGAAAGACTTGCTTAAGTTAACTGAACAGTATTTAGGTGCACATGGTGGTCCTATGTGGTGTGATAAAAATAACCCAAGGTTTAGGCAAGAAATTAAGGATACTGGGTCACGCCAGTCTGAAACCTCTAAGACGACTACAACACCACACGCCAACGTGATACGAGAGCAGGATCGTGTACGGAGGCAATGTTTTCTTTGCCATCGTTCAGGACATGTGGCCAGGGATTGCTGGACTTCAGGGAAAGGACATAAGCTGCAAAACGTCGGATCGAAAGAGAAGGATGTGACATCGGCTGCCTGTAAAGAATCTACATCCAATCCTACAGGAAGTTTATCAACTGGTGAGGAGGAAGTTCCCTGGTCACTAGGTTCCGAATCCATGGCAGGAGGACTGCTGACGAGTGACGGTTTGGTTGGTGATCGGAAGGTAGTAGTTCTACGGGACACTGGTTGTACAGGGGTAGTGGTGAAAGAGGAGTGTGTCCGCCCTGAACAAATGACTGGAGGTGTAAAAAGGTGTATTTTAATTGATCGTACAGTTCTCGTTTGTCCAGTAGCCAATATTTATGTTAGCACCCCATACTACACTGGTGAAGTGGAAGCAACGTGTATGAAGAACCCTATTTGCGACCTCATTATTGGAAACATATCAGGCGCTACTATAGGGGACTCCTTCACACATGAGACCACTTTCTCTGCGACATCTGAAGCTCCAGGTGGAAGCGACGCATCGACAGTCTGTTGGGAGGATGAAGAACACCCACTAACTACAGAGGGGACAATGACTTGTGAAGACCCCTTCTCTGGAATGTGTTTGTCACCGGATGATATTGAAGGAGCAGTGGTGACGCGAGCACAACACCGAAGAGATCAACAGCCAAGGCGTCCTTTAAAGGTTGTGGTGGAGGGAGGATTGGAAAATCGTCCCATCACTATCGCCGAACAGGAGTCTGATGAAAATCTATGTAAATTACTGCAAAAGGTTAACAACTCTACAGATGGTAGCACTCGTTATGTTAAAGATGGAGGATTATGGTCCAGGCTTTATGATAATAACGGGGTTGAAGTTAAGCAACTTTTAATACCATTTGCACGAAGGGGTAGAATACTTCAGTTAGCACACGAGTCATTAGTGGGAGGTCATTTGGGTGCAAAGAAAATGGAGGACATGATTAAATAATGCTTTTACTGGCCTGGAATCACATCTGATGTAAAAAGGTGGTGTCGTACTTGCGACGTTTGCCAAAGAACCATACCTAAGGGCAAGGTTAGTAAAGTTCCATTGAAATCTATGCCTGTGATAACCTTTCTCTTTCAAACTGTAGCCATAGACTTAGTTGGTCCGATTAGTCCACCTTCGTCCCGAGGTAATAGATACATTTTGACTTTTATCGATTATGGAACTAGGTGGCCGGAGGCAGTCCCTTTACCAGAAATATCAACGGTGACCATAGCTGAAGCTTTGATGGAAATATTTTCTAGATTAGGATTTCCCCAAGAAGTGTTAAGCGATAGGGGTTCACAATTCACATCTTCACTGATGTCTGAGGTTTGTCGACTCATAAGTGTGAAACAGGCATTTACTACCCCGTACCATCCTCAGTGTAATGGGCTTAATGAAAGGTTAAATGGAACCTTGAAGTCCATGTTACGGAAGATGTGCCAAGAACGACCAAAGGACTGGGATAGGTATCTACCCGCGGTCATGTTTGCTTACAGGGAGGTACCTCAAGCAAGTATAGGTTTTTCTCCTTTTGAGATGTTATATGGTCGTACGGTGAAAGGCCCACTAAGCTTGTTAAAGACTTTATGGAGTAATGAGAATGATACTGAGGAGATTCATAATACCTACATGTATGTTACAGAATTAAAACACAGATTAGAAGAAACCTGTAAGATAGCTCTAAGGAATCTGGGTGATGCTAGGAAGGCACAAAAACACTATTATGATAAGAAGTCCAGACAGCGTAATTTCAATGTTGGAGACTAAGTTCTTTTACTACTGCCTACTAATACAAACAAGTTATTATTAAACTGGAAAGGCCCATTTGAGGTAGTAGAAGTAATTAATGACTGTGATTATAGAATAACCTTGCAAGATGGTAGAAGCAAAGTATTTCATGCAAATCTTCTCAAGAAGTACGAAGATCGGGAGCAAATAATGGCTGTTTCTGTAATTTCTAGTACGGTTCCTGGTGAAGAACAGCTGTTGAGTGTACCTGAGGTAACGGGCACGGAGTCTGTCAGAGATGTAAGTATAAATCCTGATCTTAGTAATGATAAAAGAGAAGATCTATTGGAATTAGTGTCTGCATTCTCAGACATATTCACAGACAAACCAGGTCGTACTCACCTGATCAAACATAATATAACCTTACATGACTGCAAAGCGGTTAGAGAAAGACCGTACCCATTACCTTATGCCACACGCAACAAAGTTGAAGAGGAGGTTAAGAAAATGCTAGAGGCAGGTATCATAGATCGTTCATCATCTGATTATTGTGCACCACTGGTTTTGGTAACTAAACCAGATGGTTCAGTCAGATTCTGTGTGAATTATAAAAAATTAAATAGCATAACAAAGTTTGACAATGAACCAATGACACAACTTGATGATATATTATGTAAATTAGCTAATAAGGTATATTTCTCAAAGATTGATTTTAGTAAGGGCTTTTGGCAAATCCCAATGGAAGACGCTCATAAGGAGTATACAGCATTAAACAACCCCTAGTGGATGTTATGAGTTTAATGTAATGCCATTTGGTTTAGTCAATAGCCTTGCTACTTACAACAGAATGATGAGGAGACTGCTCAGAGAACAGAAGAATGTGGATCATTACGTGGATGATGTACTGGGACATTCTGAGACATGGACGGATCATTTGGTAACCCTAAGAGAATTGTTTGGTAAAATTCGTGATGCTGGCCTCACTATCCGTCCATCTAAGTGTTTGCTGGGGTATAATTCAATATCATTTTTGGGTCATACTATTAGTGAAGGAAAGGTGTCCCCTCAGGACAATACTATCCAGAAAATAAGAGAAGCCCCCTCACCTGTCACTAAGAAACAGTTGCGTTCATTTTTAGGATTAGTGGGGTGGTATCAAAAATTTATACCGCAATTTGCCTCGATCACAGCATGTCTCACTGATCTCCTACAAAAAAGACAACCAAATAAACTAAATTGGCAACAAAGTCACCAGACCTCTTTTGCAAACTTGAAAACATTAATCACCACTCCTCCTGTTCTCAGAGCTCCTGACTTTAATAAACAGTTTGTGGTCCAGACCGATGCTTCGGATCGTGGTATAGGGGCAGCACTGATGCAGGATTGGGATGGGCGTCTACTCCCAGTGGCTTTTGCAAGTCGAAAACTCCAACCACGTGAATCAAGATATTCCGTGGTGGAAAAGGAAGGGTTAGCTATTGTATATGGAATAAAAAAAATTGATAGGTACTTATTTGGTCAGGAATTTTTGTTGTGTACTGATCATGCAGCCCTAGGATATATTCAAAAGAAGAAATCTGAGAACTCAAGAATTTTAAGATGGTCTTTATACCTACAGAATTATAAGTTCTCAGTGAAGGTTATCAGAGGGAAAGAAAACCTATTTTCAGACTATCTCAGTCGTTTGTGATAGGACACACTATGCAACATAGTGTGATCTTGGTGTGGGGGGGTGTCAAACGACTAAAGAAAGCTAAAATAATTCGTGTTCATTGTGGGGTACTATGGAGTTATACATAAAGTATTAAATTATGTATGAAGAATATTGATATGTATAAACTTAAAGAGTAATGTTATGAAAAAGTAAAGAAAAATGTTATAAGATTGTTAGTGTATTTTCACAGTATTATTGTTTCCTGTTTTGTTTGTTTGTTAATATGTTCGAGGCAGTGAGTCATTGCCAAGTTAACCTGAGGGTGTTTGAGGTGAGGGACGGGGGAAGGAAGCCGGCAGTCGCAGAAGAAGGAGTGAGCCCCACTTTGTCTGTGCCAGAGTCCAGAGTTGTGTGGTGACCAGAGACCCTGGACATATTGTGTGTGTTAGTCAGAGATCCTGGAAGTGTTACAGACAGAGAGTGTCAAAACTGTCTTGTAAATAGTGTAAATATATGTACATTTTGGGTTCACCGTGTTTATCGTATCCTGTGTATTATCGTTCCCCTGACAGTTCTATAGAGTCTGGAGCACATGAAGAAAAATAAGGCTAGCAGGAAATAAATATATACTGTATATATATATATATGAGAGGCTATGTGTGTGTGTGTGTGTAGCTCTGTAATATCAAAATGCTACTGTTATTGTGATACTGTATATAGTTGTCAATAGTATTACAGGAGTACAGCAAGACATTTAGTTTTTTATAAATACTTACATACAGTATTGGACACACTTCTCATAGAGGCCATCTAAAACATAGCCCCTTTCTACTTGATTCAGAGGGACCTTCCTAGTGAAGCTTGTTCCATACTGCTCTCCTGAACATTGTCTCCTTTATTGGGAAAGGAATTGGCCAATGGCTGCCATGCTGAGATGAGTTTGAACAATCACTTGGAGTGGACTCTATGTAGACCGGGACGCTTGATTCCAGTTTATCAGCAGAGCTAAAAAGGACATAAAATACAAATCAATTACTGATATTCATACCATATATCATCATACAGTACATAACAGGCTCTAAATTGATTGTCTGTCAACTATTATAAATGAACATAAAATATTTCTTGGAAGGCATGTTAATCTCATACATACTGTCCTGGGTATGACTATAAACTACAGCCGGTGGTGAGGCTCTGATTGGGGACTTTTGGAGTTGTAGGGACAGTGGAGTTACCCTTTAATCACCATTACTCTCAGGTCCATTCTGACCCGGAATGGTAGCACCTGTTTAGGGTACGGTACCTGCTGCCTTGTAGGGTATAAAGGCTAGGAGAAGGAAAACTCTGAATCCAAACCCCCTGCTGCCTTGTAGGGTATGCCTTTGACAGGCAAAGGCTAGGCCCACCGCCGATACCTGTGGTGGTTGTAAGCAAGGGCATGCTAACCACGAAAAATTTCGCTCCAACAGAAAATGATGGCAACCACACAAGAAATGGCCCCCAGTCCCCAGCAGCCCTTAAGTGGGCAGGGGGTGCGAAGAATCCCCGGACTGAATATAAAAGAGAAAATAAAAAATAAAATAAATCTGAGGGTGGGTACAATGAACGTTGGGTGGATGGTGGGGAGGAGCAGAGAGGTGGTGGAAATGTTGAAAAGGAGGAAAATAGACATTTGTTGTGTACAGGAAGTACAATATAAAGGAGAGGGAAGTAAAATGTTGGGATGCGGAGAGGAACACTAAAAGCTCTGGTGGTCTGGAGAAGAGATGAAAGTAGGAGGAGTAGGTATACTGGTACAAGAGGAGCTAGCAGTGGATGTGATAAAGGTTGAAAGAAGACATGCTAACATAATAAAGATAAAAATCGTCATGGGAAGGAAAGTTACAAACATATTTTCAGTATATGCACCACAAGTAGGTAGGCCGGAGGAAGAAAAAGAAGCCTTCTGGGGTACGTTGGATGATGCAACAATAGTGTCAGAATCTGAGGTACTACTAGTTGCAGGTGACCTAGCCTAAATGGATATATTGGAGAGGACAGGGGAGGATTCGAAGAAGTCATGGGCATATGCGGATTTGGAGCGAGAAATCGGCAAAGAGAAAGCATACTGGAATTCTGCCAAAGTAAAAAAGAGCCGAGGGTCATAAATACTATGTTTAAAAAGGACAGGGAGAAGAAACTTACATATAAAAGTGGAGGAGCAGAAACACAAATTGATTTTATACTGCTGAAAAAGGAGAGAGAGATACATGTTGTAGCCGTGTATCAATGTTGTATAATGTATCAGTGTTGTATTCATGGTACCAGTCACAGAGGCGCCAGTATATGGCTTATGCTTGCACTTCTTGGAGCTGGCTAAAACTACAAGGTGTTAGATCGCATCCGGTGTATATTGATGACAGGGTGAGTGTGGAGGTGAGGAAGATACTGTGAGGGTTGAAAGCAGTTCAAACCAGTTCACCGGACATGACATCTTAAGAAATGTGCTGATCTGACAGCATGATGACCGTGTGATGGAGGCATGATGGAGACTTGCCACTGCTGAGCTCTGAATGCTAGATTCACTCTATATATTATCTGTATGTAAGTCTCTATGCTATAATCAATTGTTTATTGTCATCTCGTATGTAGAGAAAGGGACAATATATATATACTCATATTATTCTTATATAATCGTGTAGTTAAAGTGTATGTATATCATGTATAAACGTAGCGTCACTGTCACGAACTGTAACCTATGTAGTGGGTGTGGCACTGTGGCACTAGGTAGGGACGTGAGGAAGGGTCGAGAGAAGTGAGGTGCACTTGGAGCCCAGACATGGGTTAGAAAGGAGGGAGGATGAAGTCCTGCCCTAAGAGAGAGATTCCCTTTCCTTGTAACATAAGTTTAGAGAGACACGAGTTGTGTCTAGTATATTGTAACCTGTAACTGATATATAAGCTACATCAGTAAATAGAGACAAGTCCATGAGTTTACTCTAAACCTTTGAGTACTATAATATATTCCCCAGTAGTAAGACTAATAAGGGTACTTCATCAACGGTATGAGTAAGTGAGTTGATTGAAGCAGAGACGATAAACAGAGGATAGTAAGTCTGTACAGTTGGCTGGTAAGAGATAGCCACACTGAAATATAATGGAGAGTTCCGGTTGGTATTTCCACAGACAGAGAGAAGCAGAGATGTGGACCCCCACGGATACATACAGACAGGTATAAACAGCCTTGTAGTAATTGTAATAGTCCAGTTTTACAGACAGGTATAAACAGCCTTGTAGTAATTGTAATAGTCCAGTTTTACAGACAGGTATAAACAGCCTTGTAGTAATTGTAATAGTCCAGTTTTACAGACAGGTATAAACAGCCTTGTAGTAATTGTAATAGTCCAGTTTTACAGACAGGTATAAACAGTCTTGTAGTAATTGTAATAGTCCAGTTTTACAGACAGGTATAAACAGCCTTGTAGTAATAATTTTTGTAATAGATCCTATTTACTTTTAGTTGTGTAATAGTATTTGTGAAGGGAATATTTTCAAGCCGCTCACCTCAACACCAAAATCATCTCATTCACAATAGACATGTACAGTCACGACCCCAAGTTTGTCCCCTCCTTGGCTGACAGGAAAGCAAAGATAGATAGATAAAGATAGATAGATAAAGATAGATAGATAAAGATAGATAGATAAAGATAGATAGATAAAGACAAAGATAGATAGATAAAGATAGATAGATAAAGATAGATAGATAAAGATAGATAGATAAAGACAAAGATAGATAGATAAAGATAGATAGATAGATAAAGATTTATAGATAAAGATAGACAGATAAAGATAGATAGATAAAGATAGATAGATAAAGACAAAGATAGATAGATAAAGATAGACAGATAGATAAAGATTTATAGATAAAGATAGACAGATAAAGATAGATAGATAAAGATTTATAGATAAAGATAGACAGATAAAGATAGATAGATAAATATAGATAGATAAAGACAGATAGATAAAGATAGACCGATAAAGATAGATAGATAAAGATAAACAGATAGATAAAGATAGATAGATAAAGACAGATAGATAAAGACAGACAGATAAAGATAGATAGATAAAGATAAACAGATAGATAAAGATAGATAGATAAAGATAGACAGATAAAAATAGATAGAGATTAAGATAGATACATAAAGAGAGATAGATAAAGATAAAGGTAGATATATAAAGATAAAGATAGATAGATAAAGATTGATAGATAGATAAAGACAAAGATAGACAGTGGAAAATGAACCTTACACTGTTTCGTTACCAACTGGAAACACCAATTTGTCTCTCTCTCTCTCTCTCTCTCTCTCTCTCTCTCTCACACACACACAC
>JAWZYT010003437.1:0-17500 GCA_034508575.1 Petrolisthes manimaculis
GAGAGAGATAGAGAGAGAGAGAGAGAGAGAGAGAAAGGAAACGAGATATGAATGAGAGAGATAAATGACAGTATGGAGAGAGAGAGAGAGAGAGAGAGAGAGAGAGAGAGAGAGAGAGAGAGAGTGAAATGTAACACCAAAACAATAACACACACACACACAATCAACCATATCCTAACCAATACAAACACACAAACACACAAAACACAACAATAACATACACAAACACAAAACAAGTAAAACACCAAAATACAAACCACAACAACAAAAGCAAACATACAAATAAACAATAACAATACAAAATTAAAGCAATAATAATAATAATAATAATAATAATAATAATGAATGGTAAATGAAACAAGGAGAGTGTATTCCCTAGGTAATAATAATAGTAATAATAATAATAATATTAATAATAATAATAATAAAAAATACTACAGTGTTACTACTACTTACTACTACTACTACTACTACAACTAACAATACTACTACTACTACTAACAATACTACTATTACTATTACTACTAATAATAATAACTGAATAAATAAATAAATAAATAATATAAATATAAAGGTATAAAATAGTGTAAAAAAATAGGAAGGGTAATGACTATAAATATATATATATATATATATATTGTATCATTAAAAACACCTTGTTGTATTGTGGGACATCCGGTGAGAGGAGAGAGAGAGAGAGAGAGAGAGAGAGAGAGAGAGAGAGAGAGAGAGAGAGAGAGAGAGGGAGAGAGAGAAACCATGTATGTGTGTTTGAGAGAGTAAGAACGCGTGTAGGTGTGTATATAGGAGAGAAAAAAGAGAAAATGAGAGAGAAAGAACATGTGAGAGAGAGAGAAATAAATAAAGAAACATATGAGTATGTATGTAAGAGAGAGATAGTTAGACAGAGTATAAAATGTAGCGTATTGTTAATATAAGTAACTATATCTTTGTCTCTACCACCTGCCCTTTCTTCAATACCCTCTACTATTTATTATCTTTAGTAATTTTTTTTATTTTCATCTTTATTATCCCATTTCCTTCTCTTTTCGTTCTACTCAATATTATTTTTATTTTATTTTTTTTCCCTTTTCCTCTCATTAATTCTCTTTTTTATTTACTTTTCTTCCTTCCTTTTCTTCTCTTCCTTCCTCCTACTCTTCTGTTTTTTTTTCTCTCCTTCCTTCAATTCTTCCTTCTATCTCTCTCACCTTTCTTTATTTCTCTTAATTTCCTCCTATTCTTCTCTCTCTCTCCTTCCTCCTACTCTTGTTTTTTTTTTCTCTCCTTCCTTCAATTCTTCCTTTTATCTCTCTCACCTTTCTTTATTTCTCTTCATTTCCTCCTATTCTTCTCTCTCTCTCCTTCCTTCCTTTCTTACTTCTTTCTCTTCTTCCTTCCCTCCCCCTCCTTTCTTTCTCACTCTCTCTCCTTCCTTCTATTCTTCCTTTATTCTTTCCTCCCTTCCTCATTCCCTTTTTCCTTCCTCATTCCCTTCCCTTTCATTAAAAAAACAAATTATCACATATTTTAACAGAGAGGTGAGAGAATTAATAAAAATAAACAATACTATCGTACGTCTGGCACCTAATAACAACAATAAACAGCTGATGGGTGGACGGGATGGCAGAGGTGCGATAACTACGTACCAGTATCCTATAATAATAATAATAATAATAAAAGAGAGAAAGAGTAGATTATAATTTAATAGGAGGTCAGAGTAGGTTATTTCCACTACATAAAAGCCTGGATATTAATGTTTAGTATTGTAAAAGTGTTTATTATCTCTTTTTTGGACTTACGGTAGAGAGAGAGAGAGAGAGAGAGAGAGAGAGAGAGAGATTGATATTAGGCGCCGCAACAGCGAGGTTATATACCGCCAGAAAAAGGTGTGTGAGAGAGAGAGGGGGGGGGGAAGAGAGAGAGGGAGAGAACTATATGTGTGTGTGTGTGTGTTCTGATATGCCTCCCCAAGTGTAATCTAATACAACAAGTTAGTTAGTGACCTTTTGACACACACTACTTCATTATATTTACAGTTGATAAATCTGAAGCAACTTAAATCTTAAAACTATTCCAAACAACATGTGATTTATTGACTATATAATAATAAAGGTTTTGTATGTATATAATTATGTATATATTTAAGTATGTATGTATAATAATAGTTTGTATGTATGTATGTATAATAATAAAGGTTTGTATGTATATAATTATATATTTGTGTATGTATAATAATAGTTTGTATTTATGTATGTATGTATAATAATAGTTGGTATGTATATAGGTATGTATTAATGTATGTAGGTATGTGTTAATGTATGTATAATGGTTTAGTATATTTGTTAATTGGGTCCTGTTTCCTAGCATACTTTGGAGGAATCAAGATGCTCCAATATACCAAAAGTACCTCCCAAGAGGGAAATTTGGTTTTGGTAAATATGGAGCAACTGAATCCTCCAAACTATTCCAAGCAACAGAACACCATTATTTTTGCTCTTCTGGTCCTGTTTCCTAGCATACTTTGGAGGAATCAAGGTGTTCCAATTATACCAGCTGAATTACGTCCATAATTAATAAAAGACACACTATTATAGTTAATATTGTGAGGTATTAATTTCTTACAACAACTTCTACCCAGAAATGTACGAATATCGAGTATCTAATATAATTTTACTTTCCTAGGGAATCTCTGTACATTTTCGCCACAATAAAAATCTCTATATATAAAACACTCCGTCTGTCTGTCTGTTTAGCCGCTATGCACGGCCGCCTCGTTTTACCTAGAGTAAAAAGTTATACGTCATTTTGATCGATGAAGCCATTAAGTGTCTTCAGCCTACAATTTTTTTTTAATGACCAATGGGGGGTTGGGGGGGTTCGATTCCATTACCCTGCATCCCAAGCCACTGTTATTTAGCCTTAACCGAAAGATCCCAGGTTCGAATACCCGGTGCAATAAAAAAAAAATGTTGACAAATTATACACCATTCTGACTGGTGTAGTCCAGGGAACGTCCTCGGTCTAATTTTATTTTTGGTGGATATGTGTGCCAAGTTTAGGAATGAATTCAAACCACAAAATGTTGAACACCTAAATTTAATACTAAATTTGAGGACAGTGAAATAAAAGTTTTTAAATGACCAATTACTTCTTTCTCTTCTTCCTTCCATCCCCCTCCTTTCTTTCTCTCTCTCTCTCGATCCCAGTACCCCTGCAGCCCAATTCGCCACTATTTTCTATTTAATGGTGGCTGTTACAATGCCACCTTCTACTGTAGTTGTGTTAGGGATAACTTTTGTGATTGTAAAGGTGGCATGATTTCTCTGGGGGACCAGCAACCACACTGGATAATAGACTCCTCCCACCCTCCTAATAAGTTCACATAAAAATAATTAGAGGAAATTTATTGACAAAACTACATGTAGGATCTTCACCTGGACAACGTCGGGTATCGCTGCTAGTGTAATATAAAATGGAGCCAGAATAAATAAATAAATAAAAGTGAAAAACAAACAAATATCACATCTAACTAAGTAAAAGAAAAAAAAAGTAAAATGAAGTAAAAAAAAGAAAGAAAAAAAGTGAAAATTAAAATACAGGTAAACTGAGAAAAAAAAATGAAAAAAATAAAAAGTCCAATGAAGTATAAAGTGGTGTTAAAAGAGGTTTGGCCGCGGGGTGCTTGTGGGGTAATTTTGGCGGGCCGAGACGAAATGGTTGTTGCTATGAGAGTTTTGGCGGGAAACGGTGGGTGGGAGGGAGGGAGTTTTGGCGGGAAACGGTGGGTGGGTGGGTGGATCATGGGAGGGAGAGAGCGAGAGAGGACACACACAGAGAGAACACATATAGAGAGGGAGAGAGAGAAAACACATACAGAGACACACACACACAGAACATACACACACAAAGAAAGAGAACACAGAGAGACACACACACACGCACACAGAAAAGAAAGAGAACACACACACACATACACAGAGAGAGAGAGAGAGAGAGAGAGAGAGGGAAACGGTGGGTGGGTAGAGGAAAGGTCTTGAAGGAGAGAATTAAAGGAGAGAGGGGAAGGGAGGAAGGTTAGGGTGTGGAATGGAAGGGAAGGAAGATAGAGGAAAGGATGAGAAAGAAGGAAGGAAGGGAAGAACGGAAAGGGATAGCAACTATGAAAATAATAGGAGAGAGAGAGGGAGAGAACACACACACACACACACAAAGAAGTACACATACACACACAGAACACAGACATACACACTCACACACACATATATACACACAGAAGTACACATACATACACCCACACACTTAACATAGATACACACACACACACAGAACATAAACACACACACAAGTACACATACACACATAGACACACACACAGATAAGTACACACACACACACACACAGAAAAGTACACACAAACACACACAAAAGTACACACACACACACACACACACACGTCAATGAGCCATACAACCTCAGCTCAGTATAATTTAGCCGTCTTGTACAGGGTCACTCACTCACCTACCTACTCCCACCCAGCCTACCCACCCACCCACTCCACTACCCCCACCAACCCCCAGTCAGCCACCCACCCCCCAATCACCCAGCCCACCAAGTCAACCCCTAACCCCAACCCGACCCCCATCTAGCCCACCAACCCACCCCTAGTCAGCCACCCAACCCCCAACCCACCCCCAATCACCCACACCCCAACACATCCCCAGCCAACCAACCCACCCCACAAACTACGGAGGGACTACGAGCTTAAATAATAATAATAATAATAATAATAATAATAATAATAATAATAATAATAATAATAATAATAATTTGATGTATTGGTATTTTTTGTATTTATTTTGCCTGTTATTCTTGTTGTTGTTGTTGTTAAGGGAGAGAGAGGGGAGAGGCAATTTAGAGCAAAGTAGGAAAGAAAGGGAGGTAGACAAGTAAGAAGAAGGGAGAGGAGAGAACAGAGAGAGAGAGAGAAAACAAATTCAGAAATACACAACATATTATCTCACCTCACTCCAAATCATTTAAATATCACAGGAAATACCTTAATTGTTGTATCTTAAATGTTCACAGCTATAACTATTAACTAGAAACATTTGAACAACATATGAGAGAGAGAGAGAGAGAGAGAGAGACATACACAGAGAGAGATATATAGATAGAGACCGTATATATGACAGAGAGACAGACAAGTGGCCCCAGAGTAAGCATAATACACCCTAGGCCCCTACCCACCCACCCATCCACTCAGTGAGGATAATACAACACCAGGCAGAGGATAAAAGTGTTTGAAAGTACTCCACGTTGGGTCATACGGACCTCTTGGTGCTTCATGTACACTACACTCACTCCATGCTCACTCTCTGTGTGTGTGTATGTCTGTGTGTGTTGCAGAGTCCAGCGGATTCCCGTTTTTTATAAGAAAGGGGAGTGTATTGTGCAAGTAAGTCTGTCTTCCCGTTTTTTATATGTCTATCAATTAAATAATGATAATAATAACAATACAACTACTACTACTACTATGAAAGGCTCACAATTTAGCAATACAGATCTTAAGTAAATAATAATAATCATAATAATAATATCCTTGACATTATCACCAAAAACTATCCCTTCCCCCAGCATCGTTTGTTTGGCCTATTGAAAATATACAGTTGCCAGCATTTATAACTGGTACAGGAGATAATGACTGACAACACAGACTGTACCTGTTATAAATACTGATGACTTTACTATTGGCCACCAGTATTGGTACACACTGTTATTGTCTGGAAGGTTTATAACAATGGTGCTTAAACTTATTTGCATCACGCCCCCATCTCTATTATGTATAGATCACACTCCCCCCTATACCTTAAATTTTTTGGCAGTATTTTATATATATATATATATATATATATATATATATATATATATATATATATAAAGAGGGAGAGAGAGAGAGAAAGTGGTAACGTTTTTGGCAATTTTGCAATAATTAACATCACAGATTATTTACCAAAACCCTGCTCGCCCCCCCTCCCCCTGGAAGCTTCGGGGGGCGCGCCTCCCACTTTAAGAACCATTGGTTAATAACATATAGAAAATGTTAGACTACGTAACTGCAATACAACATTATTATTAGATTTGTTGTTTTTCAATTACAGTCACATGGTATACCATTCATTGTAGTACTTCCACAATAATGACCACTACAGCTTTCGATATTAGTCTGTGTAGGAATTCTTGTGGCCAAACATACGTACAGTCACGAGCACTAATAAATATACAGCTTTAGCTGAAGCTTTGTACAGTACAATCTAATTCACCAACGAAGTCATTCCAATGGAGATCTTATTGTGCATTTATTTACTGTCTCTATAAGGTATTCGAGGCACACTTAATTATATATTACTTATACACACTGCAATGTACAGTCATCATCAAAAGTCCCACGTATGTACAGTTGGACACATGAATGGGTGGTACAACCCAAGTGAAATATGGTCCATTTCTCCCAATATCAAGTTCCTTAGTGCCAAATTGGAGACATCAGGGGCAGAAGTCAGTATTGAGGATGGTAATTAAAAGCAAGTACCTGATAATAGACACTGGTTACTCCTAATGGGACAAGTATCTTTCACTCATTCATGTGTCCAACTGAATGTACAGCCGACAGCATAAATTCACGTCCATCTCATGTACTTGATAACGCTAATATGACCAGATAGTTGCATTCTGAACCAGTTTTTTATCGTAACAACATGTGTAATTTATCATATGTGAAGTTGCTTGCTGTCACACCTCTCTATCACCTTTTTTCTGGCGCTATAGGACCTCGATGTTGCGGCGCCTAATATCCATCCATCCATCAATCAATCATATGTGAAGTATATCTGTCATCTCTGCATTCAAATTGTGTTACAACATCAATATTGCTTATATTTGCGTAGGTGGGAATGAAGCGAAATATGCTGCCGACTGTACATCAGGTGAATGACAGTAAACCATTGGGGTAAATCTTACACACAAAAACAACAACAATTACAATAGTTTCACATCAAACGCAATGTATCTATACAGGCATCTCGAACGAAATTGGATTATACAGTATGATTTTGGACCTCTCTCTCTCTCTCTCTCTCTCTCTCTCTCTCTCTCTCTCTCTCTCTCTTAATATGGTAAAAATTTACCGACTTTCTTAATTATTATTATTATTATTATTATTAGTAGTAGTAGTAGTAGTAGTAATAGTAGTAGTAGTATTGTTGTTGTTGTAGAGTAGTAGTAGTAATAGTAGTAGTAGTATTGTTGTTGTTGTAGAGTAGTAGTAATAGTAGTAGTAGTAGTAATAGTAGTTGTTATTATTATTTTTTTTTTGGTAAATGTAATGGAACCCAAAATAAACTACACCAATAATGTTGTGTAACTGTGTATGTAAGGTGATATTAATACTTAAGGGAGAATCAGTGCATTTTACACACACACACACACACACACACTATTCCCTACATGACAATCATTTTACATACACACACAGTTTCATCAATGACTTTGTGTGTGTGTGTGTGTGTGTTACTCTTTCCCTGCATGACAATAATTTTACACACACACACACACACACACACACATAGCGTACACACACACACACACATAGAGTTTCATCAATGACTATATGTGTGTGTATTATTTCCCTGCATGACAATAAATTTGCACACACATACACACACACACAGAATTTCATCAATGACTATGTGTGTGTGTGTGTGTGTGTGTGCCCCGGACAGAGCATAACATCACCATTACACCGCTGCCAATATATCGTACTGAGAGATATATATTTCACTCGACACGTGTCAATGTACAGTCGTGGTCAAAAATAACAATCCATTTAGGAGTAACTCACGTAAAATATTGACTGCTTCCCTTTGTTCCTTATTAGGTGATAAACTTTCCAATAAATAGGTTAAATACCATCTTTTAATTTAATACAAGCAGCTACACATTTCTTAAAACAATAACATCATAATTATGTGAACGTGAAAACATTAGATAGTAAATTGTTTGAGATACCTATATGTGAATGATTATTATTGATCACGACTGTACATACATACATTATTTACATTCTATATATAAATTTACTACGACATGCAATTAATACAGATGCACATGTCATAGAATAAGATAAATTATGACGTGGATAATAAAAATAATAATAATAATAAATAATAATAATAACAACATGATTATAGATTCACAGATCACAAATAAAAACTAATATATGTCTTGTGTACTTGATTAATAAGGGTGAAAATATAATAATAATCATATAAATTCACATATAAAAAAATAACCTAAAATATGACTTACGTAGTCGTTTAATAAGGGTAAAAATATAATAAAATATATATATATATTAACATATCACAAAATAACGTAATATATGTCTTGTATAGAAGGCAAGTAAGAGTGAAAATAGGACTATTATTGTAAATATAAACTCCCAGATAACATTAAAAACAAATATAAGTTATTGCTACATCCCACACACACACACACACACACACAAATCATAGAATATACTAATATATGTCTTATGTACTCGTTTAATAATAATAATAACAATAATAAATGTCTTGTGTAATAAAAATAATAATAACAATAATAATAATGTACTCGTTTAATAATAATAATAATAATAATTTACAGATCACAGAATAATCTATTATATGTGTTATGTAATCGCATAAAAATAAGTCAGTATAATAATAATAATAAACAATAATGTATGATATTCTATGAGTCGGTACGATACGTTGGACGCAAGCAAACTTTTACAGACGCTTGCTGCTTCCCACCCAGCCAGCCAGGGAGCCAGCCAACAGGGTAGTAGGGATGGTGAGGGGTAGTGGTGGTAGTAGTCTAGTCTAGTCTAGTGTGGGAACGTGTTTGTGTATCATTATTGTGTTGCGTAGCTGTGGTGGTGGTGGTGGTGGGTTGGTGTGTGTGTTATCTCCCTCTCTCATTCTCTTATACTCATTCACTCACTTGAGATCTCGTATATATACACTTATAAATCTATCTCATTTGTTCACTCACTTTTTATCTCTCTCTTTCACTCACACATTCGTATTCTTTCTCTGGCACTCATTCGATTTTTCTTTGGCATACAATCGCACTCACAATTTGTCTCACTTACACTCACACTCTCTCTGTCTCTCTCTCTCACATTCACACTCAGTCTCTCTCACACCCTGTCATACTTAACACCCAATCTTTATCTATCACAGTCAAAATCACACGCGGCAATCTCTCTCTCTCTCTCTCTCTTACACATAAATTATCTCTCATGCGTTAATCTATCTCTTACATACACACATAAATTCTCTCTCTCTCTCTCTCTCTCTCATATACCAATTTTTCTTCAACCCTCATCTTACACCAAAGATGAAAAACTTTGATTAAATAACAACGAGAAATATATAGAAACGTGATAATAATAATAAAATTTAATTTAGTGTCAAAAAAGTTATGTTATATAGTAGGGCCTATATTTTTATTAATTATTACTGGGTGTTTGTTATAAAAGCAACGACAAAAGCAAGAAAAATAATATAATAGTAAATAGAAAAAACATAAAACTATATAACAACAATACAGAAATGACAATAATAAAAATGGCAATACCATGGAAAAACATACAAACCGATATACAAAATCAAAACAAGAGTGTTATTATTGTTTTGATGTGATACGAGTGCATGGTTGAGGAGGAGTGGTGATCGAAATATCTCCTTGCTTGCTTACGTAATTGCTTCTTGCTTCCTTGCTTTGTGGGAGTATGCAACGAACTGCACTGATGCCGGTAAGTGAAAAGAAGTTATTATTATTATTTTTATTATTATTATTATTATTATTATACGTGAAAAGAAATAATTTTTATTATTATTATACGTGAAAAGAAATTATTTTTATTATTATTATACGTGAAAAGAAATTATTTTTATTATTATTATACGTGAAAAGAAATTATTTTTATTATTATTATACGTGAAAAGAAATAATTTTATTATTATTATACGTGAAAAGAAATTATTATTATTAATATTATTATTATTAATATTATTGTTATTATTATTATAAGTCTAAAGAAATTATTATATTATTATTATTATAAGTCTAAAGAAATTATTATTATTATTATTATAAGTGAAGAGAAATTATTATTATTATTATTACACTCTATTATTATTATTATTTTTTTTTTTTGTGTGTGTGTGTGTTGGTAAATCTGGAGCAACTGAATCTTCCTAACTCTTCCAAGCAACAGAACACCATTAATTTTTGTTTTTCTGTTTCTTGGCATATATATACTTTGGAGGAATCAAGACACTCCAATGTAACCAAAGTGAATTACCTCCTTTATAATTATACTGTATCCCTTTTCTGATTCTGTTTCGTGACATAGTTTGGAGGATTCAGTAGCTTACCTATATTTCACCAACCAGAAATTCATTGCTTCCTGAAAGTGATAATAATAATAATAATTCAGTTCCATGGAGGGTATATTTTCTCTCTCTCTCTCTCTCTCTCTCTCTCTCTCTCTCTCTCTCTCTCTCTCTCTCTCTCTCTCTCTCTCCTGAACATACACACACATACATACACACTAGGCCTACATACAACAAAATAGCACTCTCATACATAGACATACCAAAAGAGTACATGCATACATACATACATACACACAGATACATCAAAATAACATGCACATACAAACATACAGTACATACCCTACACAGAAACATACTAAAATAAAGCACACATACACACCAAAATAGCACTTATACTTACATACATACATACATACATACATATTGATCAAAATAACACATACCGTACATCATTCATACACAGATGTACGAAAATTGCACAGATACACATACTTGTACATACGCAGCACATCCAAAAATAGCCTACTTATATAATTACATGTTTGTAAGATATTTCATCATTTTCATGTCCCGCTCCAGCACCAGATGTTGTTCCACGAGGCTTCTCTCAATATTACTAAACACTACAGTATAATCACTTGTAATGTTCATATCATCCGTGTCGTAATACTCAAAGCCAACTGATGTGTTTCCAGTCTTTTCTTAAAAATGGTGCAATATTTTCACTATTCCGGACATTTAGTGGCAATCCATAAATAAGTCTTGGTGCACACCTTTCTAACACTATGAAACCCATTGTTAGATTACTACTCGGTTCATTTAATCTGTATTGTTCATCACTAGGTCAGAGTTCCATTGAGGTATTTACTTGAAAACCTCTTAAATCTGTATTGTTCATCACTATGTCAGAGTTCCATTGAGGTATTTACTCTTGTTTTCCAAATGTCAATACTGGGAATGTTAGAAGACATATATTATTATCTTGTACACAATGCTCACCTTTATTGATAACCAATGTAAGTCGATGAGTGCTGGAATTATCCTCTCACCAGATGGAACACCTTTAATTAATCTTGCTGCTCTGTTCATTACGTGTTGCAATTTTCTTAACCGATAGTCCGGCAAACCATAATAGAGGGAATTGCAGTAATCCAGTCTGTTTATAATGTAGGCTAGTTATGAAGAAGCATATTCACGGTATCCTCATCCCAATACATGCATACGTAAACACAGACGCAAACTAAAATCGCACTTACGTACATAATATACAGACTATATACACAGCACATCCAAGCATACACACACATGCATACCAAAATAGCACATACAAAATACAGGTGTATATTACAGTGTACAAGTGTTGGACATGAGTTATTAAAGGAGTTATTACTGTAAGAGAAATGTGTGTAGAAATATACTGAATTTAAGACTATTTGCCTGTCAGTGCATGTAATTACAGTCTGCTATAATTTAAGAGGGTCAGTTATAGATAATTATTACCACACCCAATTTTTCACGTAATAGAAATAAGTATATATGTGTGTATAGTATGTTTAGTTTCTTTATCTAGTTTTATCCTGGTGATATATATATGTACCGGTATACTGAGCTGGTCAGTTGTTACTTGGAGAAATTTCGCCCAGTATGTTGCTGTATGGCTACGGTATGTCTGTAGCTTCACGGTCTACAGGTTGCAATTCTTGTCCGATTTTGCTGACATTTTCACCACAGGTAGGCATCAAAATATTTAGGTCACCTATTGTTTTTCAAGGTCAAAAGTAAAAAATCAAGGTCAAAATTATTTAAAAAACGGAAAATTGATAAAACCGCAATAATTTCGGTTGTAGAGATCTGATTTTGATCAGACTTTTTCTGTAATAATCTATGTTCAATTCTGCTTCTGGTGGTACTTGAGCGATGGCCGTATTCCTAAAACTCGCGATTTGAGCATTAGGTCGAAAATCAAGGGGTTTGAATTTTGCCATACTTTCGCCAAGTCCTCGCTCTACGAGCGAATGTTTATTTGTTTGATTGGTGGTTGGTTAGATACTGGGCTGTGTTAGTGAGTTGGTTGGTTGGTTAGATACCCTACCAATGTACCAAACGTATACTCTCCCCTTAAAGGACGTCTGTTTCTTTCCACTCCACCACTGAGCGATCATTTCGTTTGCCACATTTCACTTTGCATTCTTTTAAGCCCAGCTATAGGCTTCAGTCTGTTTGAATTCAGTGTCGTCTGTCTCTTTCTGGGTACCGTAGTCCTTTGCTCTTCACTCTCATTGTCGTGTTGTCTGTATCACTTGGTGTCACCTGGCAACTGTCTCTCATGTCCTTTCTCTCTCTTTCATATCGTGTTCCGTCTTCATTTATTCCTACTCAGCTTCTCATTGCATGGGTCTTCGTCTTCTGTGTCCTCTTACTTCGTCTCACTGGTCCTTCGGTTGTCCTACTGATCCTTGGTTGTATGGACTCCTTTTACAACACCACACACACACCTTGTAGTCAAAACACACACACCCTTTCTCCACGTCCTTCATCAAATTGGAGTATATATCATAGGTTACGATATAGAATTATAAGGTGTTTATATATTTATAGGCTATAATATTATGTGGTAGACGGACTCAGCTGTGTTCCTCCATAAATCCTAAGATGTTGGTGTTGATAAGGTGAGGTCTGGCACGTCAAGGGGTCACCGTCTTGACCCCTTGTTTCTCCCCTCTCTTCCCCTCTCTTCATGACTGGTCCTTTATCACTGTCGCTGTCATTTATAAACACTAAGAACTCGCCAACTCTTTCTTATCTTGGTTCTCATTATTGCCTTCTCTTCTCTGTATACCTTAATTCTTCAGTTAATATTGATTGTCAAATAGAGTAATAATACAGACTCGCTCGATCACTGCATGGGGATTACAGTTTGGTTGGCTGGTTTAGTTACTAGCTTAGATAAATGGTTAATCAATTGCTTCCTTGCTGAGTCAGTTGTTTAGTTAATTAGTCGGTTATTTAGTCAATTGTTTGGTTAGTTAGTTAGTTGGTTAGTCAATTGTTTGGTTAGCCTAGTCGGTTAGTTGCAAGAAGAAGATTTAGAGGATTAAGGCAGTCAAGTCTTGTTACATCAACAAATCTTCCCCAGTCTACATCCTACAGTCGGGTACTTACTTACTGCTAGGTGAACAGAGACATATATAGGGGGCTGGGAAATGTTGCAAGGTTGGTGGTCCTGTCTCTTATATTCTCCCTCCCTTCCCTCCCTCCCACGTGTCAGAATATACTGTATATATTATTATGGTGGTATCAGATGAGTTGACACTATACTCGTACAACAACAACAACAACATACACCTTGTTCTCGTTTGTTTACAAGTTCACTCATAACTCTCTCTCTCTCTCTCTCTCTCTCTCTCTCTCTCTCTCTCTCTCTCTCTCTCTCTCTCTCTCTCTCTCTCTTTTAGGTAATATGTATATGTAATATATGTGTGTATGTGTATTGCTAGTTACACACACTCTCTCTCTCTCTCTCTCTCTCTCTCTCTCTCTCTCTCTCTCTCTCTCTCTCTCTCTCTCTCTCTATCTCTCTCTCTCTATCTCTCTCTCTCTCTCTCTCTCTCTCTCTCTCTCTCTCTCTCTCTCTCTCTCTCTCTCTCTCTCTCTCTCTCTCTCAAGCAACACACTCCTACCTTCCTTCACAGACAAATAGCAAGTTCAGAAATGCATCCCTCACCTGACCCAACCAAAAAAAAAAAAAAAAAAAAAAAAAAAAATCTGTCTACATATAAATCGCAACTAAACCAAAACAACTTATCCTTCCTTCCTTCACAGAGCCTCAAGAGAATGTCGATGGGTCCTAGGAAGAAATTTGACTTCT
The DNA here is from genome assembly GCA_034508575.1 of Petrolisthes manimaculis. Classification (NCBI taxonomy): domain Eukaryota; kingdom Metazoa; phylum Arthropoda; class Malacostraca; order Decapoda; family Porcellanidae; genus Petrolisthes; species Petrolisthes manimaculis. The sequence goes on from JAWZYT010003437.1 coordinate 14,317, forward strand.
TCAACGAGGGAGGGGCGTCGAACTGAGCGACAACAACACCCCCGAAGAAGAAGGGAACACTGCTGCTGCAAACGACCCCATACAACACCAACCCAGCAGTAGTAGCAGTAGTAGTAGTAGAAGTAGAAGTAGCAGAAGTAGTCCCCACCAACACCATGATCTCCAACCCATCAGTATTAATAGTAGCAGCAGAAGTAGAAGTGGTAGAAGGAGTATTAGTAGTAGTAATAATAGTAGTAGCCCTCTCACTCATCATAGCTCCCATCCCAACCAATACCATCTACACCAACGTAATCCTATGCTACATCATCATCATCTTGCTGCAATACAGACTCATGCCATCCATCCTACCACTTCTCATTCCTTTCATCCAGTTGGTCTGCATCCTTTATCGTGTGGTGTGGATAGAACCAGCAGCGGTCCACCACCACCTCATCATCATCATCCACTACCACCATCACTTCACCCGCCTGTCACCCGCCTCCACCATCACTCCCATCAACAACAACAACAACCACCACCAACACCTGTTCACCTCGACCACCTGAATACCCACATGTTCTTCACCATCATCTTATTAGGGAACCCCAGCCACCACTTCGACCCCATCCCATACATCCCAAGGACCCTAGACGTTCCCAACAACAACACCCTCTCCAACACTATCCCTCTCAACGCCAACTCAACCCCTTACCACTAGCAAATCCTTCCCTCCAACTATCCACTAACATCTTGGTTGACACTCCATCTTCTTACAACACGTACGAGATTAATGACAATAACATTAGTGATCGTGTTGTTAGTGGTGGGGATGTCTACGGTACAACACTAATAGGAACAACAACAACCACCACCAATCCATCGTCTATATCTGCTGGTGCTGGTGGTGCTGTTGTTGTGGATTCCCCTTCGTCTTCTACCTTCCTCGTTCCAACTCGTAATTCCAACACCAACACTGCATCATCATCTTTATCTGCTGCTACTGTTATGGGTTCATCGTCTCCCTTCCTCGTTCCTACTAGAGATTCCAATACCACAACCAACACAGGTCCAATCTACCATGAGATGAGCAAGAGTAGTGGCCACGTACCCTCCTCTCGTAGTTCTCCAGACAAGGATGTAGCGAGAGAATACAGCCCCGTCACATCACCTCAAATTTACAACACACAACAACAGCAACAACAACAACAACAACCACTAAGTCCCACCGCTGTCTTCTCAGCAATAGACTATTCTTCAGGGGACGCCTCTCCGGATTCACCTCTCCTTTACCACCACCCACCACAGCTTCTACCTGCCAGTTTCACCCTCCACTGAAGAGGACAACAGGAGGAAACGAAAGCAAAGGTAAGGAAGCTGATATTTGGATGGTATGTTGTTGTAGTTGTATATGTTGTGGTTATGGTGTTCAAGGTATGATGCTGTATGAGAGAGAGAGAATGTGTGTGTGTGTGTGAGTGTGTGTGTGTGTGTGTGTGTGTGTGTTATACTGGAATCAACATCCCTCCAATTCGGCCCAAAGGAAACAAACATATAATCTCCTTAAATAGTCAATACCAGTAACTAGGCTATATCGTCTACATTCCAGTACCTTTATCAATTATTATTATATCCTCCTTGCGTTTGGTTCCATCAGATGTCGCCTGTGTGCCAACCATAACATCTACAAGGAGGTGAAAGGACACAAGTGGTACTGCGAATTCGAGAGCCACACAACTGCGACAAATGCGAGATTACACGCAAGAGACAATACTACATGGCCGAGCAACAGAAACTAACCAGAGTACAACAACAACAACACCAACACCAAGATGAGGACACAACCCAAACACACCACAACCCAGACGACCCCACAAGCAATAAATAGTAGTAGTGGTGTTGGTGCAGGTGTTGGTAGTGTTTGCAGTGGTGTTGGTGTGTCTAGAGTTGGTGTTGTTGTTGGTGATGTTGTTGTTGGTGGTGATGGTAGAAGGAAGAGGACTTTTCCCGTTTGGATGAGTTGGTGAGGGAGACATCACATCTGGATAATGATGGTCTGTTTAAGGCCATTAATAATCTCGTTCGTAGTGGTCCCAGTGTACGTGCCAGGTCTCCTCCTCATCAACAACAACAACAACAACAACAGTGATATGTACAGCCGGTAGCATAAATTCGCGTCCATTCCATGTTTTTTAATAATGCTAATAAATAATATGACCAGATAAAGTAACATTTTGAACCAGATTCTATTCTAATAACATATATATATTGCAACAACTATTGACACAACATTAAGGGGGTGTGGGAGTAGGGACAGGCTTGGGGGGGGGGGACTGGTGGGTGCGGGAATAGGGGGACAGTTTGGGGTGGGTAGAAAACCTGTCCCCCTATTCCCGCACCCCGTAACCCCCCCAAAAAAACCTAAGCCTGTCCCCTACTCCTGCACCCCCCAAGCCTATCCCCCTATTCCACACCCCCTTATATATATTAATGTCCATAGTTGTTTCGCAGGTGAAAATGCAGCGAACTTATGCTGTCGACTTTATAACACAACAGTAGAAGTAAAGGTAAATAGTTTTAAAAAATACGTATGTTATTAGTGACTGTGTTTTTGGTAATGATGTGAACTGCGACAGAATTACACATAAATATATGGTTAAAAATACTGTACCTATATATATATACTGTATATATATTATGAGTGATAGTGTTTTAGGTAATGTTTAATTTACGACATCATTACACACGAACAGTTAAGAATAATAAAATGTTAGTGACAATGTTTTTGGTAATGATGTGAAGTGTGACAATAATACACAAAACAGTTATAAAGAAAATATACAGCCGAATTATCCACGAATATATAAGAGAATAATTATATATACCGGTATATATATAAAAACTTAGCCATATAATATACAGTAAACTTAGTGAGAGTGTTTTCAAGTTTACATAATTATAAAGTATAGTACTTTGTATAAGGGAAGAGAATACAGTATATATACCGGTATATATATAAAAACTTAGCCATATAATATACAGTAAACATAGTGAGAGTGTTTTCAAGTTACATATACAGTATACACACTCGTGATACATAATTTCTGACCAGAGTGTGAGGAGCAGAAAGCTTCGAATCGCCTGGTATTGCTCATTTCCCCACCCAGTACACTATAGAGGCTGAGTTCGAATGCAGGATATTGTG
>JAWZYT010003437.1:22500-192266 GCA_034508575.1 Petrolisthes manimaculis
TCTCCACCTTAAAATATGATCGAAAAGCATTTAGACCTACATACAGTCTCTCTCACACGAACGTACACACATACAACAGTCTCTCTCTCTCTCTCTCTCTCTCTCTCTACTAGGTCAGCCTCTCTGTTTCCATGGCAACGATTTCTGATCATCATTTCTCAGACGTATACATACACTTCTCTCTCCCTCCTTAATCACCTGCTCTCTCTCTCCCTCTCTCTCTCTCTCTCTCTCTCTCTCATACATAAACAATAAACAATAACGTATACACATATTCTCTCTCTCATATATATATACACTTTATCACACACTAACTGATACACAGATACAGTCTCTCTTTCTCTCTCTCTGATGTGTGTGTTTCCATGCATGCATAGTTTTAAAAAATCCCCAGCCCCCCCCCCCCTACGAAAAAATAAACCTAATCATCCCTCCCCTCCAACCCTGATAAAGATGAGAGATAATATTATGATGACTGACTAACTGATACCAGATAGTAAATAAAAAAGTAATAATAATAATGCTAAAAATACACCCCCCCCCCCCCCCCGAAGAGTGACTATGTAGGCTTTTGTTACATTGGAGTGTCTTGATTCCTCCAAGGTATGCCAGGAAACAGGACCAGACGAACAAAAATAATGGTGATCTGTTGCTTGGAATAGTCTGGAGGATTCAGTTGCTCCAAATTTGCCAACACCGAATTTCTTTTTTGTGTTGGTAAATCTGGAGCAACTGAATCCTCCAAACTATTCCAAGCAACAACAGAACACCATTATTTTTGCTCTTCTGGTCCTCCTGCTGTTTCCTAGCATACTTTGGAGGACTCAAGGCACTCCAATGTACCAAAAACAAACAAATTACCATCTTAAGGAACCACGCGATGTAGTCAGAAAATTGGAGTTAAATGAGTCCTTCAAATATTATCACGAAACACACACACCTAGTTTATATGGAAGGATCTCGTTTCGTGGTATAGTCAGGAGGAATCAGAAGCCTCCAATTTTTACACACATGATCACAGGGTTCTTAAGAGGAGGGTATAATTTTAATATAGTATTGACATTTTTGGAGATAATCCTTCCTCCAAACTATTCCCAGCAACAGGCCACCATTATTTTTGTTCATCTGGTCCTGTTTCCTGGTATACTTTGGAGGAATCAAGGCACTCCAATGTATCAAAAATATATTTTGCGAAACACTAATTTTGCGACCGAGACCCTGCATGAATACTGTGAAAAAATACTATAACCTAATTTTGCTATATAGTTTTGAGTTTTACGGGTGAGTCAGGCCGCAAGAAAGTGGAAGTTTCAGTACTAGTTTTAGGAAGGGAGGTATGGTTGGGTGCATGGTGGGTGACCTTCAATAAGTTTGGGTGGATAACTAAACTAACCCTCCCACTACATATCACCCTCTCACTCGCTTGTTACACTCGTGATAACATAAATAAGCACTTTATAGTGAACAACTGTTCACCCTCCTGCTCCCTCGTTACACTCGTGATATGTCTAACCCCTTTATAGTGATCTACTTCTTAAAACGGGTATTTTTCTTACTTTTTGCACATACCCTGGTACAGACATTTGATATGGTGAAAAGTGCAAGTGATTGTAAGAGAAAGTGACAAAGAATGATGAATATAAACTAAGGAAATGTGTTTGTATGAGTAGAAACTCGTGGATTATTGGTGATAACTGAATTTGTCAACCATCACACTCACACTTCACTTACTACACTCACGCCTGCTTCATACTAACTTGGGGGGGGGGAGCACTGTAATTATAGCAGATAATGACTAAAGTCACGAAAAATCAGCCATCGGCGATGAGATGTCCATCATATTCAATTTTCCCTATAAGGCTAATTGTTCCAATTTTGCTAATTCGTATATTGCGGCTCCAAAAGTCCCACTGTCGCAAAATTGAAGGGACTACTATCCCCCCAAAATGACATTACATAACAAGTGAGGTTCAGACTTCATATCAGTAACATTTGATGGTGTATTCAATGAATAAGAACCCCAACTTAAAGAAAAAAAAAAATCGGTGGAACAGGTACTTAAGAGCAATATTAATTAGGGCTAATTGAACATGAAAGGAATACATTTGAAACGCACTTCATTACAAACTATCATATCTCAGTAGTCAGAAAAATTAACAGAAAAAAATCTGATGGTGGGAAGACCCTTTAAGTAAGAAGAGAGTGAGTGACACCCCAAGTACCCCCACAATAACATTATATAACATGGGAGGTGCAGGCTTCATTTCACTGCCATTTGAATGAAAAAACAACAACTTAAGAATACATTTTTTGGTGTAACAGCTAATTAAGAACAATGTTACAAGTACAACTACAAAGATCAATGCTGATGCTGCAAATCAGTACCTATAGTTGTGTACATTATTGTTGTACTTCGTCTTGGACTCCATTACATTTACCGATAAAGCCAAGAAGTTTATATGAGAGAGCCAGTACATTATTCACCAATAATAATAATAATAATAATAATAATAATAATAATAATGCTACTACTACTACTACTACTACTACTACTACTACTAATAATAATAATAATACAATAAAGGATAGGTTAGTGGTGTACCGTATATTAAGTTAGGTTTGGAGAGCTAGCCTAATAAGCTACAGGTATATAATTTATATATATACTTATTATGCTACAAATTCATACAACTTGTAAACATTACAATCCTAATAATATAACGGAATACTAACAGATTTATCTATATTCATGTTGGTTATCGTTATTTTTTAGATGAACTTGAACGATTGTTTCATTTTATCTGAAGCGAGACGAAAATTTAATGTAATCTAATTTATTTACTGATCTGTTTCTATATCAATCTATTTATGTAGTCGAATAATAATCTAACATATTATTTATTTTTATTGGGATATAATTGTTTTTTTGTTATTTTTATTTGGATATAATTGTTTTCTAACATTTTTTTGCATGAGAAACCGTTAAGATTAGAGACAGAACAGCAATCATAATAATTACTATTATTGGCTGTCCCCCCCCCCTCTCTCTCTCTCTCTCACTTACCAGCCACACCCGTCCACACTTGTCTTTCCTTTCCTTTAATTCTATTTTCTTTGTGATTGGTTTCTCATCTCTCTTATCACCTTCTCCCTCAAGCTCGTCCAACACACACACACACACACACACACACAAAGAGAGAGGGAGAAAGAGGGAGAAAGAGAGAGAGAGAGAGAGGAAACAGACGATACGGTAACAGTGAGAAAGAGAGAGTGAGATATGAATAATATGACACCGTAGTAACCGTAACACACACACACACACACACACACATACGATAATGCATGAGTAGTACTGAACACAATTCTTATCATTTGTATTTAAAATGTACAACACGTATCAGTTAACTTGTTTTATCTTTGTTTTTTAACGTCCGCCGCCCTTTTGACGACTCGCCATAGTTTCAAAAGTTGATAAGTGATCGATTAGTATAACCAAGGTCTTTCTCCCTGAATATAAAATATTATTGCCTATACTTTTGGTACATTGGAGCGTCTTGTTGAATCCTCCAAAATATGCCACCGGGAAAAAGATTAGTCAAAATATAGCCTACAAGGTGTTGTTGCTTGGAATAGTTTGGAGGAGTCATGCATTTGCTACATATTTACCACTAACAACACTGTGTAACTAGTAACTACCCTCTTACCTAATGCTTTCCCATTTTGGTGTAGAATGTATAACCTCAAAAGTGTATAACCCCCTTTAATAATAGCTGCATGCATGAGACAGCTGTGTCCAACACCTGCGAGAAAGGGTGACTGAGACGAGAGATTTTGCTGCAATATGGGGGAGGAATTGATTAGAGGTTGTGCAATCGTGGATGGGTTAACGACGACCATGGATGAACGATAAGGTTAATTAATACAAAATGAAAAGGGAGTCGAGACCAAGCAGCAAGAACGAAGGAAATAGAAAGAAAGATGGCCGTGAATGAGAAGGTGATTTTGATTTGAGAAGTTAATTAAGGGGCATCAAACACGAAAAAAAAATAGAAGGAAAGAATGATCAAGAATGAGAAGGAGTATTTACGTTAATAATTAGAGAAGTTAAGGGACAGTAAACACGAAGGAAATAGAAGGGAAACATGTCTGTGAATGAGAAGGTTAATTTAGAGAAGTTAAGTGACAGTAGGCACAATATGGCAAATAGAAGGAATGAATGACTGTAAAAGAGGTTAATTAAAAAAATGAGTTAAGTGACAATAAGAACAATGGCAAATAGAAGGAATGAATGACTATGAATGAGAAGGTTAATAAAAAATGAGTTACAGGTAAGTGACAATAAGTACGATGGAAAATAAAAGAAATGAATGACTGTGAAAGAGAAGGTTAATATAGAATAGTGATCGAGGTACGGGACAGTAAGTACGATGGAATATAGAAGTAAAGTATGACCTTGAGTGAGGTCAATTAAAAAAAATATAATATTGAGTTATTAAAACTTCACATGCAGTCTAACATTAGAAGCAATTAAATAATAACATGGGTATTTATCTAGACTATTGCTGTGTTGTAGCAGTGTTGCCAAATCCGGCTAGGTCCCAGTATTTTGCCCCGGTCAAGTCCTGCTGGTACTTTACCACACCCAGTAGTTTGCCCAGGTTAGGTCCCGGTAGTTTGCCCAGGTTAGGTCCCGGTAGTTTGCCCAAGTCAGGTCCCGGTAGTCTGCTGCAGTCTAGGTTTGGTTAGGTAAATTCAGATAAGGTCAGGCTAATTTCAAAATATGATCGATCTTGGAAATTTCCAAAAAAAATTCCATAGAAGACTTATATTAGCGTCTGAGAATGTTATAAATTAGTGGGTAAAGAGGGTAGAATCATAGTAAGAGAAAGCTGCAATAAAATAATCACCGAAGGGGAAATCATCGTAATACCGAAAACGGCAATACATAGACAATTACCATAACATGTACAGTTGGGGAATAATGTATCTGAACACTTGGCGGCTTCTGGCAACAGCCCCAAAAGTATACACTTATAATTACACACATTAATGAGAGAAAGTATTAATGAATGAATGAAGGATTAACTTTTATTTCACTATCCGTGGTTGGTCGACATCACCCAATATCAGTTAAAGTTATGTAGTAAATAATAACATTGGTCTATTACTAACGTGTTTATCACTTGCCTTGTTACCACCAGAAGCCGCCAAAGTGTTTTAATACTTCGTTACCCAACTGTACGTGAACTCACCTGAAATATCACATGCTGCTGGGGATGTAGAATTGTAGATAACACTCGGACACTCCACAAATAATAATAATAATTAATAAACAAATCATCCAAATGGTATTGTGGGTTTATCTTTTGTCGTTGGAATAACGGAATTCAGTTTTATCGTGGATTATTTGTCGTTTTTGGCTAATTTTAGGGAATAAATTTTGTGCACCACGCCATTACTATAAGAGACTACAAGCTTATCAATATTTACGTTAAGTCATGAGGGCTACGTACATTATCATTAATTTATTATGATATTATTATTATTATTATTATTATTATTGCTGGTCACATCTCTTAAATTATTTGTAACACGAGAAATTGCCCATGTTTCAGATTACGTTGAAAAGATGAGAGGGATAATAATGAAACATGGAATCGATTTGCTCCTTTATTTAAGTCGATCTCGTGCAGTTCAAGGACGTAAATAAATTAAAACAGACTGGAATGACGTCATGATAGAGGGAAATATACCGAACTTTTGATACATTGGGGAGAGAGAGAGCGAGAGAATTACGAATAAAAAGTATGTGTGTCAGTGTGTGTGTGTGTGTGTGTGTGTGCTCGCTTTATTACAACTTTTAATCAATTTAATGCCTTCAACAGTATTCCACCAGAGTATTAATAAGTGTAGCAACTATTTACAGAGTTTATATTATACTGTCCTGTATAATGTACAAATATGTACACAAATATTGTTTTCATTAATTAAATAACGCAAGTACTGTATAGGTAATGTATATACAATTTATAACAATAACATAAATATATTGCTCTAAACAGACTTCCTTCACATTAATTAAGTCACATCCTTGTTTTCCCAGTCTAAGTCAAGGGGGTAATTCGCTTTGGTTACATTGGAGTGCCTTGATTCCTCCAAAGTATACTTGGAAACAGGACCAGGAGACAGGAGAGAGAGCAAAAATAATGGTGTTCTGTTGCTTGGAATAGTTTGGAGGATTCAGTTGCTCAAAATTTACCAACACCGAATTTCCTCCTTAATTAAGTGGGTAATTTGTTTGGAATGACTATGAGGGCTACTTCTTCCTTCAAACAATTCAACACAACAGAGATCCCTAACTCAATGGTTACTCGTATACTGCACTGAGGTAGTCTGTTTTCTGACATAAGTTTTGGAGGAACCAGCAGTAACCCTCTCCCCCCATCACCAACTCCTTTACATGAAAACTTAACCAATAATTAAATTACTTTCACACATGGGAAAATACGGATGTTAAACGAAAATGATGATGATGATGATGACTATTACATACAGTAGTGTTTGTTAATGAAGTAGTAAAGGTAGCAAAAGGGTAACACATCATACAACCTCTGTGTGAACAATATGAAAAAATAAAGGTGTCCTTTTTCCTTTATAATGAAGAGGGAAGTGTGGAGTACATTATAATTACATTGTACAATACCTTAATCTACACAAATGTATTATTGTATATATTTATTTTGGCATACACAGTACAATAGACAAATACAGGCTGGTATTTTACAGTAATGTTGGTCACTGGAAGTTTCACTTCTAACTACAGTACTGTATATATATTTTCCACCACATGGCTGACTCCTGTCTTACACCTTCTCCTTCATCCTATTTTACACCTTCTCCTTCATCCTATCTTACACCTTCTCCTTCATCCTACAGGGTCTTCCAGGCATAGTGTTAAGGGTTGTAGGCAAGAACATCCGTGGTGTTGACGATAGCATGGTGCCGTTACAATGGCTCTGTAGTGTGTCTATGGAAACATTGTATAAATACCAACCCATCATCAGTACCACCAATATTCTTGCTCACGGCCCTAAATGTGATTGTATATAATTACCGGTATGTTGTTGTTTGGAGTGTGTGTGTGTTAAGGGGATATATAGCACATTGTCTGGAGCAACTGATTCCTCCAAACTATTCCAGGCAACAGGATACCATTATTTTTGTTCATCTGGGTCTGTTTCCTGGCATACTTTGGAGGAATTGAGGCGTTCCAGTCTTTCAATGTTGAATGAGTGGTGAAGTGAATATAGCACGTGGTTTTAAGTAGGTAGTAGAGTGTTGGTGGTAATTAATCTGGAGCAAATGATTCCTCCAAACTATTCCAATCAACAGGCCACCATTATTTTTGTTGACCAGGTGCTGTTTCATGGCACACTTTGGAGGAATCAAGGCACTCTAACTTATAAAAAATATATTATTACCCCCATATAAGTACTGGTGATAGGAAGCCAATGTTTGCACGCAGGAATTAACTTATCCTTATCCTTGTGAAGTGTCAAAATTGGTAAGGAAAAATTATTGTTCTTTTTTAACATCCTTTATTTTCATATTTTCTTTATAACTTATACTGATTATTTTCTTGTTAAGGACCCTGTGATCGTGTATGAGAATTGGTGACTTCCGATTCCCCCTGAATATGCCACGAAACAAGCTCCTGTGTAGGTGGTGTTTCGTGGCGTTATCTGAAGGACTCGCTCACCTCCGATTTTCTGCCTACATCACAGGGTCCCTTATTTATGAGTGTATATCTGAGACATCATGAAGTTGCTTTCGTAGTGGTGATACATGGTTATAATTATACACACATGTACAGTCGCAGCACATAGACCTTCAACAGACTTTCTCTTACACCCTGGTTCAAGGACTATGTGCCGCTACTGTACTGTAGTGCGTTTTATTTTGTTCCTGGTGAAAATGTACCGATTCCCTTGTCAGTAATAATTATTACTTTTGATAGGCACTTGGCACACAGTCCAGTATTTATAAGTTGCAGTAAGTACAGTATCTAATTATGTAAAATTTAGGTATAATCTGTCTTGAATTTTCATTACTGTACTGTACATTTACCAACAAAAGCCAAGAAATGAAATGAGAGAGTTGGTGTATTTTCGCCGGATTAAAATAACACTATGGAGCAGAGTTATGTCAATAATTACCATTCCACCTAATTAATACTGTATTGACATGCCCACACACAACCTCAATTATTATCACAGCATAAATAATACCCATTGCCCAAACACAACAGCACACTTTACACTTTTTTCAACGGGGTAACACAACACTGCGGTACAGTACTTTTCACTGGGTTTGTATTTCTGGTTACGGTTCTCACTCGATTTCCAACCTCCCTTCAAAACTCACGGATAAATAATTCTGTACAGTATTTACACATATATTAAGTATTTACGAACATATAAATCGACATTCACCCGCTTCCTCTACAGTATTCACAGTCTGTACTGTTCTGTTTGTTTGTAGTGCTGGACTGACTGACTTATACATACTGTAGTTACATACAGTACATATACATTACAAGCGACTAAACCACTCATAATCATTATTTAAGGTTTTTAAGCACCTCACAATGGGGTGAGAGAATTGTTGCAGGTTTCGCATAATAATCCGAGCCCGTTTCCCTTGAAGTTGCTGCACGATTACAATAAGCCCTCGATGTCAGATGAATGAATTTAGCACATATGTATAACCTTTTAACACAGGCTCAGTAAATCACTTATTCAGTATGGTAATGAATAACAACAGAAGCCTGGGAAAATATTTGGTAGTCTTCAATGAGTGACTGAGTGTATAGTGTACAATGAAGTGGTGGATAATGAATAACAGAAACATAGGAAAACATTAAATTGGTGGTCTTCAATGACAGATTGAGTGTAAAATGAAGTGGTGGATACAAATATTTATTCCTTGTATATCAAGTGTCTACTGTATTGGGTGTGACTGAACATTAACCCTCAACACTCCTTGTAACACCACACATTCATCACGAACCTTAACACAAAATTAGGTATAAATCTTTTTCACACTACTGTACATACGTAATGCGTCAGGAAGGTTAAAATACATTCGAGAATAATTGGGGGCGCTCCCAACTCCTCCAAACTGTGTCATCAAACAAAAACAATACTGTACATCCACTCATTACAGTACAGTATAAGAGGTTTGTTTTGTGGTACTGTATAGGTTGAAGGAGTCGGTAGCACTACACCCGGTTCACCATCGTCATCCTACCTGCCTATTCAGAGTCAGTAGAATCGTATCAGCGAGACAACGAACGATGACGACACAACGACAACACATCAGGGAGACAATAGAAAAATATTCAGTGTCGGGGTCATGAAAACAAACCAGAGAAATGACAAGCAATGAAGACTGAACTTTCATTTTACACTGTGATTTTGAGTGTGTAATGAAACTGTGTAAAGAAAACTTTCATTGTACAGTACACTGGTATTGTGGGTGTGAAATGTAGAGTACAATAAGTGTTTACAGTTCATACAATCAATATACAGACTTTACTTCACATATATAATTCCAGTGTAAAGTGAGAGTTTACTGTATCAGGATCGGAAAGATGGAAGCATATCAGAGAGACGACAGACAATTGATTGATCGATTGAAATTAGGCACCGCAACAGAGAGGTCATATAGCGCCCGGGTAAGAAGGTGATTGAGAAGTGGGACAGTAAGCAAAAGATAGCAGAATAAAAAAAGGAACAGTTTGAGAAGTAAAAGCCCCTTTTACAGTAGTCGCCTTTTACGACAAGCAGGGATACTGGGGAGGTACAGTATTCATAACCCCCTAAGATGACAGACAATAACATAATTACAGTATCAGTATCTGGGAGATGGAACCATACCAGTGAAACGACAACACAACATCTGAGGGCCATATGTGGTATAAGTCTCTCTCTCTCTCTCTCACTCACTCTATTAACCAATGACTTCACTACCATACGGCCCCTGGATGGGTTAGGAAGAACTCAATACTGAAACTAATGCCCTCAGTTTAACACTTACTGACCTTGCTGGATTTTTAAAACTGATTTATGGTTGGTGTTGATGTACATTTGTTTTAGTGAGCTTCATACTATTGGGAAAAGCACAGAAATTATTTATACAGTAATTACTGGAAAACAATTATGAAAAACAGAGAACTTATTTATGAATTCTGCAAAAAAGTGTAAAAATAAGAGAACTTAGTTAAGAAGCATAAACAAGAAAGAAGTAAAGAAATAAAACACATATGGAGGTGCGTGTGTAAAGGCTTTGCCTCTGCACATTATCATCATCACCAATGCACCTCATGCATTGTGCTGCACTATTGATGGTGTGGTGGCTTTGGTTACTCTGTGATTTTAAATAAACGGTTTCTATGTGAATCTACTGTAGTACCATAAGTTGCTTTCTAAACCCATAGTATTTCAATTCACTCTCCCATGACTTTCCAATCACCAACATTGTGCTGGAATTTGTCACATTATTATCAAAGCAAGACATGATACAGTATATACATAATGAAGACAGTATTCTCCACTGCACCACAACTGTACCAGATAATTAAAATATATGAAGTGTAATTAATTTTATCAGACACAATCCTCATCATCAATACTCAATCAACACTTGTGCATAATTTTAAAATAATAATATCAAGCTGCAAAATAAACTTATGTACAATCACAAGCTCCAAGTTCTGTTTGTATCACTGTGTCACAGAAAATGAAAAATGTGATGTTTGTCATTAATATTCGCACTCCATAATTATACACCTGAGCAACTTCAGTACTGCACCACAAGAGTACAGTACTCTTACACCACTCTGTACACACACCACCCAAAAGGAATAATTGTCTGTCTGTCTGTCAAGTGTACTGTACTTAGTAAGAGTCAGTTTCTGCATACATGCACTCACACACAAAAGAGTCAATCCCATTAAGACCAGAATCACCAACTTTGGTCTCGCGGATTATCGAGCATTTAACTGGAGACAATGAAAACTTTAAAACAAGTGGTGCATCTTCGACTGCAGATAACCTTTGCGAAAAAAAAACTTTTTTTTTTTTCTCATGAATTCACAGGACACACACACACACTCGACCTAAACAAACTCAATGCCCTCAAACTTGTAATCTCCAACCTTGGTTTCCGGGAGTATCACCTTGCCCGAGGACACATTGAAGGCCATGATGTATGTGGCCACCTTACCGTCCACTTCCTCCGACTTGAGCGCCACTATTATCTTCTCTTTGGTTCCAGGTATAAACTTGAAGCTGGAGAAGCCATGGGTTGGCAGCTTCTCCCCGATCTCCTTCACCTGGGTGGAGGAAGGAGTGGTAGAGTGAGGAAATATGTGAGTTGAAGTATAAGTCAATTTAATGCCTCATGAATGTAGTAAGTCCTCGATATTTTGCTAAGGGATATTTTGAATTCAAGAGTAAGTGTAGATAGTGACTCATAAATATACAGTACAGTATGTCTTTAATATTTTGTTAAGAAATATTTTGTGTTGAAGGATAAGTTGAGTCATTTTACACAGGCTCAGTAGATCAATTAGTCTGTATGGTAGGGAATAACAGAAGCCTGGGAAAATACATTACACAAATACACTCCTAAACATACATACAAACATATAGTACCGATATAAAATTAGAGTATATACAAACAGACAGAATAAGAGTAAGGGAAAAACACAGACCTGAACCTACTCAAAGGCCTCATAAAATACAGACAGAAAGAGAAGAGAGGAAAATACAGACTCTTAGTACAGTAAATACAAGCAAACAAAAGAACATAAGCCTGGACAGGAATAAGAGAGAGAGAGAGAGAGAAAAACACAGACCCTCAATACATACATAAAGACAAAAACTGTACTTACCTGGACCTGTTCGAATCCCTCGGTGGCGGTGAGCATGACGTTGGTGCCACGGTGTTCGTCGTCCACCTCGTTGTAGCGCGAGGTGGAGGCGCGGCGAGGAAGGAAAACCCATCTCTGCCAACCCTCGGCCCACACACAAGATTCGTGGATCATGTAACCTGAGGACAAGGGAGGAGGGATGTAAAGTAGTGAGTGTGTGGATAAAGGAGGGGGATGTATAGTAATAGGTGGGATGGAACATAAAGGATGGGGGGGATTGTATAGTAATGGGTGGGATGGGACATAAAGGATGGGGATTGTATAGCAATAGGTGGGATGGAACATAAAGGATGGGGGGGATTGTATAATAATGGGTGGAGGCAGGGAATCATAATACAGTATTGTAATATATTGTGAACATGAGGAAAGGAGGGGTACGGTATATTTATTGGTTAGGGTTACATTACGGAACAAATAATAAATCATCAAACTTTCCTCAGGTTATACTTTACATATAAAGCTTTATAGCTAACCTGGAAAGCTAAACCAGAATATAATAATACAATCATGTAACAACAGTTATAGGTTATATTAGGCAGATTATGTGTTGTGAGTGTTAAATTCTTATCTGCTCACAAGAGAAGAGAAAATTAAAAATAACAGAAAATAAAAAGTATCAGGAAACCATTCTCTCATTTCCTTTCCCAGCAACACACACTCACCTGGGAAATGTATACCGATTGATTGGCGTAGCTTCTCATAGTTTCTGGTCCAGTCATGATGTTCCACAAAGCCCCGTGTTGTGATGGTTTTGACCCACTGTGGGTTGTGGTTGACAAGTTCCCCGGTGCTGGTGGTCCATTCCTTCCCCAGACCACCAATGATTAGTGTCTCGTCCTTCACCGTAGCCCACTCACTCTTGAACCCTGCAACACACACTCAATTGTATCCACCCTTTCATGTCACACTCAGTCCCTCATTGAAGATCACCAAATGTTTTACCAGGTCTCAGTTATTTACTTCTATAAAGTCTTAGTGATTCATTGGCCCTTTATTTAATGACCAGTGTTAAATATATCAGCAAAAAATTGAGAGCCTACCATCTTATTCCAAACACTATGGGGACTAACCATACAGACAGATAGCTTTCAATTGACGTCGCCCCTTTACCTTTCTTCTCCCTGCCGTTGCCGTCAGTGAGTATGACCCAGGGTATGGCCTTGTTGCCGTGCAGGTCGATCTCGTAGATGATGCCGGTGCGATCGTCGACGGCCAGTAGGTGACCGTTGAACACCACCAGCTCAGACAGTTCCATTCCCCGTCCCCCGTAGGCCAGGTTGGAGGTGAGGGTGATGAGTTCATTGTCCCACGTCACACTCACGTCGTCACCAGACTCTATGTTGATCATCAGCTGACCCTGTTCAGTAAATTTTAGCCTTAAAGGTTTTGCAAGCAGGATCAGGACTACATTTATCTTTTCATCATAAATTTCTCCATATATACTATATTAATACATTTTAGTACAGTCAACTATAAAAGTCTAATAACAATCTGTAAATGAACAGATACAGTAAAGACATACAAAGGCACAATAAACACACACACAAAGGATGAGCTAAAATGCACTCACTTTCTTGAGGTAGCTAATCCAAGTGTTTTTCTCAGTGGGATGTTTGGAGTTGGTGTCCAGATCACTCACCAATGCTATCCTGTATTTGACATATCCTCGGTCACTGTACACTGGTGGAGTCAGAGGGTATGTACTGGGGAAGGAAGGACAGGGCAGGGCATTAATATGGTGTATTGTTATCAAACGCTTGTAACCTAAGATGGATCCACAGGTTACATAAAACACAAACAAACTGTCTTGCAGCCAGAAACAATTATTATGCCTTGTATACATACACATCCTCATTATTAATATTCAGTATAACTATAATATTGCAAAGACTAACAAGTGACAGCCTGGGAAATTTGTCCAACAACCCAGGAGTTTTTGCAACTCAGGAGTGAAGCAATCATCTTATCCACTAAATTTTATTGGTGCCCTCATTATATAGTACTGTATAATCATAGGTAAGTACTGTATATACTGTACTGTACATCTAAAAGCTTCACACCTGTTATAATAGGAGAACCATCCCCGGTGATGTGCGTGTCCGTGTCCGTGTTCCTCTCCGTGTCCCCAGAGGTCACTAGTCAAGTTACTGGTGCCGGTACGTGAACCAGGCAACACCAGGAACAACACCAGTAGTGCACACAGTCCTCCCACAGCAACCACAGACACAAATTTTGTCTGTAACATTTCATTGTATCAGAACCATTATCACCATCACTGGTGCCATAAACACATCAAAATCTAGTCTGTAACATTTCACTGTCCATTATTATGGTGAACTCTACTACAATACAACACACACCTGTACATGTAGTGTAGAGTTGCCGACCCTATACGAGAGAGGTGTACGGCTGAAGACGGCCTGACGCATATCCAGCACCAGATTGTTGTTCTCCAGCATTTTCTCCTTGTCAGAACCAATCATCAGGTCGCCTAACACTACTCTCACTCTGATATTAAAATCGTGTCCACTTCTCTCCTGATGCTGAAATATGAAATAATAATCAGATATACAGAAGTAGGCACAAGGTAAGAGATGATTAAATATTGCACATACATTCTTTTAACACAGGCTCAGCAAATCACTTAATATGTTTGGTAATGAATAACAGAATCCTGGGAAAACATTTGGTGGTCTTCAATGTGTGACTGAGTGTTTAACCCCTTGACTCCAGGTGGCAAGATTTCCCGCTAGTACCAATTTCGTGCCACAACTGTCAAGTTGGGCTGGATTTGTTTCTTTCGGCATATAGCCGAGCCTTTCACAGTACAGTAGTACAGCGCGGGTCACTCAGTTCCTCTACAACCGGAGTGATGGCTGAGCCTTGAGGCAATTTCTCCACCATGTCTGATTCTGTGCCCCCCCCCCGTACCACCTGTTACTTCCACTCCACGAGTACAACCTCCATGTTCCCATTTCATTCCTGCAAAGTTATCATACAGTACTCTGCAATTAAATGGGAACTGTATATATTTTTTGTCATCATATGATAGTGATGATTTTCCACACGGAGTGGCATGAGGAAGTGTTAACAGAGGCTGCAGCCAGCCATCACTAGCAAACACCACCCTGCTCTCGCACTGAAAGTGACTCCTCTTCATCCTATCTCCATAACCAAGAGTCGTATAGAGCTGGAGTTGGTCTTATTGGAAAGAGGAAGAGTTGTTGATTATTACAACACCAAATACACATTGTAGTTTAGGAGTACCCGTACAGATAAAGTGAAGTAGAGCAATTTCAGCAAAATCGTCTGGACACAGCGGTAGATTTTCGCCCACCCACCCAGCCGTGACGGCAGGCAAGAGAGAACTCGCCCGGATTTAAGGGGTTAATGAAGTAGTGGATACAAGTACTTATTCAGTGTATATCTAGGGTCTACATTATTACTATTTGTCTATATTAATACGTATAGCCTGTACTGTACTATACAATACAATAATGTAATAAATTAAACAGGTATTGGTATTATGGCATTACAAGAATATGGTCTGATAAAAGGAAACGACCATGTAATTAAAACTACAATACGATATTAAGCAAATAATTCAGTTAATGACATATTATTTACCACCATGTAGTACAATATGTTTTACCATTAAAAGAGAATGACACAAAACATTAGAAACTCGTGTAAAAAAAAGTGCGATTGAGATAACGAACGGAACCTTTAACCAAAATAACACACAATAGGTAATACATTAAGAACATAACCACAATAATCATTCAGTATGGTATCAATAGCAATCAAAATATCACCTCTTTTATCTACAAATTCCTTTACAATTATATGCAAGTGTATATTAGTTAGTTAAGGATTTCAGAACCAGGAACTCCCTAACTTAACTTACTACAATCACAATTACCACTCATAGTTAAAAGTTAAATAAAAACACGTGTACAAATCACAGACTGACATCTTCCTCCTCCCACCAGGAAATAAATAAGAGGAAAACTTGACACACACACACAAACACACAACCTTCACTCACATTCGTCATCAACCAAAGTATAACCAACCACTAACTCACCATCATTACAATACTCACCTCACTATAATGAATAAATAAATAATAATGTTTGGTAGTTGTATGTGGAGTCAAGACATAATGGCAGGACTGGTTAATTTGTTATCTCCACTACTAACTTAGGAAGACATACATATGGTGGTGAAAACATTACACCTTACACCTGTTATATTCTTAGCTGCCAACTCAACCTATAGCCAACCCGCCCAGTATGTGGCTATAAATAGGTGTTGTATGTATGTATGTATGTAGCCCAGTTTTATAGCAATTGTAATACTATTTACTATCATTATTATATTACTAGGATGATTTGGGTTCTGTTTACTTGTCGATCATACGATCATGGTGCCTGAGATACAGCAGAAACTCTAATTACAGTTAAATGAATTACATTATGGAAATGCATAATGAGCCGCATTGTGCGTGAAAAGTAACGCCTTGGCAACACTGTTATTTGGCTAAACGAGAGGTGTACGTGGCATGTTTGCGTCATTTTACACGGGATGACAATTCAAACAACATCAAATTATTTTTAGAAAATAGAGATTTATTGGAGTTGTTTGTTATCCTAAAAGTAGATAGGGATGCAAATTATTTATACAGCATGCTTATAATACTATTTCCCTTACTCTACATTATTCACTAATGTCCCGTGCAGTGATTGGTCCCAACTATTATTATTATAATAATAAAGCCGTCATCTGGACGTCAATCGGATACGAAGTTCGCTTGGGTGAAACCAAGCCAAACCAAGCGGAACTGTTCTGGTCGGTCAAAAGGATTCGACGATCCACCAAGATGGACCCTGCTGCCAGCCACTGAAACCAATAATTTGATGTGAAGAAAAAAAGATGGCATTCAACATTTCAGTTTACAAATGGTATATACAGGTAACTCTCATTTTACACAAGAATTTTGACCAATCTCTCGCTGCCCATACGTTCTATATGACCGAACCACCTCAGAGTGTGAAGAGGAACACCTTGAGGTGGTTCGGTCATATAGAACGTATGGGCAGCGAAAGATTGGTCAAGAAGGTGTATGAGAGTGAGGTGGAGGGATGGAGAGGAAGAGACAGACCCAGAACCAGATGGAAGGATGGAGTTAGGAGGTATATGAGTGAAGGAGGCGTTGGATGGGAGGAGGGATGTCAGTTGGCAAGGGATAGGAATGCAGGGAGGCATTTCATTTGTGGCCACACCCCTGGGGATTAAGGCGTCTGGCAATAGATAGATAGATAGCAGTACTGTTACTTTACAAATGTAAATACAGTACTTGTATTACAATTCGTATTAAGCATATTAAATGCATATAACAATTTGTATTAAGGTTTTCGCAGACGACTCATGACTGAAATGAGTCGTTGGCTTGCTCGAGAGCTCGGCTGAACCGGGCTTTCCCAAAGTGCCCTCAGAGTACAGTATTATGTTTTGCAAGTGAGATTTTCATAGATAATACTATAATATTATTATATTATATAAAAATACTTCTTAAGCACTACAAATAAGCGATATTTAAAAGCACTTCAAAACACACATAAAAAAGATAAAAAATACATATATAATAAAAGAGAAAAAATATAAACTGCATACAAGTACCCATCACAGTGTTGCCAGATTCAGGAAAAATATCTTTTATTTTAGGAAATTTTGAAGTCTCACAGGCAGGGAAATAATATAAAGACTGTTCAAGAATAAACAGGAAAAATTCTACCACCAGACGAAATACAAAAAAAAAAAGGCCAATAGTCAAGAAGAGTCAAGGGGAAAATTTAAAAATACAGTGTAATTAGTGAAATTTGTACCTTTGTGGTCAATGAGTTCTGGCAACACTGGAGTGAGGAACTTCCAGGTGAGTGTAAACAATAATGCTCTTGTGATTCCTGTGTTGGAGGCTGAATTATGTCAACACACAGACAAAAGTAACTAGTTTATATTTAATGTAGTTATTGTAGTCTTCCCTGGTGGGTAAAGGAGGGTTGGTGGAGGATATAATAAAGGAAATTAACAAAAGTAAAAAATATATATACCGGCATTATTTTTTGGACTTGCGCAACTCTTTTTAAGTTAACTAGTTTATTTAAGTTACACGAAATGTTCTTTATTGTTTTGTTTTTCTTATATTACCATCTAGGTTTTAACTTGGTAATATTCAAGCGTTTGACCATAATGTCTTTTCGACTTGAGGTTTTCAAAATGCAATGTTTAACAGTGTGTTTTAAACAAATCTGTTGGTTGCATCCGTCGCAAATGAGTGTTTTTGGAGATATCACGCCACACAATCTCCAAAAACAATCATTTTCGGCAGATTAGAACTAAGTTACAGATTCGTGTGAAAAACACTGTTACGCATTAAATAGATCTCACCTGATCTAACCTAATCAGGACCGCGGCAAACTACCGGGACCTAACTGGGGCTAAGTTTAGCAGTCTATGTAAACACTCTGTGACCATTTTGAATTGGTATTACGGTACCTTTTTATACAGGAGTGTCAGTAAATACAGGCCTTATCATACGTGACGCAGTTCACTAATGTCAGTTATACTCCGTGGACATGTTAAAAGTCTTAAGGGGGTGCAAAAATAAGGGAACAGGCTTGGGGGGTGCAGGAGTAGGGGGACAGGCTTGGGAGGGAGTTAGGGGTGTGCAGGAATAGGGGACAGGCTTTCTACCCCCCTCCCCCTATTCCTGCACCCCTCAAACGCACCCCCCAAGCCTGTCCCCTACTCCCGCACCCACTTAACTGGCTTCGTTATTCTCAAAACGGCACTGAAGAATACGTTCGGGGACAGACGGACACTTGGTACAAAGTGAAGCCATTGTTATCAAGTACACTTATTGGCTGTTGAAATTGAAGAGCATTAATCAAGTACTGTACACTGATTGGCCCAAATTAGTGTTGATTATATTTGTTATTATACTGCATTGATTGATGGTAAAATATTAACAAAATAGATTCCTACTCATACACGGTGGAAGTGATATAATTGAATGTATGAATGAAAAGTGTATTGTTAATCGGTTTCCAAGCATAATGGTTTGGAAATGTGTCCGTGTATTTTCTCCCCAAATCTAAAATATGTTTCCGTAATTCATGATGTATTCAGATTTAAGCCAACTTTATAACATACCGGTACAGCTTAAAGGAGAAGTTTAGTGTTGGAATGTCTGGAGCAACTGATTCCTCCAAACTATTCCAGACGACAACCTACCATTATTATTAGTACCGGTATTCATCTAATCCTGTTTCCTGGCGTACTTTGGGGGGAATCAAGGCACTCCAATGTACACTCGTGATACATAATTTCTGACCAGAGTGTGAGGAGCAGAAAGCTTCAAATCGCCTGCTGTTACTCATTTCCCCACCCAGTACACCTATAGTGGCTGAGTTCAAATGCAGGGTGTGTGTGTGTGTGTGGTGCCTGCCGTTTGTCTCTGGTCAGGGATTACGTATCACGAGTGTACCAATAGTGTATAACCCCCTTAACTAACTAACTAACTTACATCACCACCTTCTCCCTCGCCCTACAGAGTCCTTCAGGTCTAGGGCAGTCTTCTCTCTTCCTCTTCAATTTTGTGTGTGCATGTGAGAGAGAGACTGGATGTGTGTCAAAGAGAGATTAATGTGTGTGTGTGAGAGAGAGACTGTGTGTGTGTGAGATAGAGATTGTGTTTGTGAGAGAGAGAGATTAATGTGTGCGTGTGAGAGATTAATCGGAGTACCGTTATAATTTCAGTCACATCTACCAGCGCTGTACCTCAACTTGACACACCAATGGCTGATCACGAAGATGGTCCTCCACTCAAAGGAGCAAAACTTGATGAGGAAGGACTGGGTGCGTACTGTTGACAATTAATAAATATGTAAAAAAAACTACTGGAACCACCGTATGGGTAATTATAGTGAATTTCAATGTAAGCGTGGTTCCAATGTTTTTTGCCAATCATACCCTCGATATATAAAACTACCGGCACCCTGGGGTTTGATAAGTAGTGACAACATTCGTCTCTGGTTCAGTTGGTAGTGTTGGTATGCCGAGATGTCTGTATCATTTCCTGTTAATCATAGTTAGTGTTTCATAATGTCTCGGACTGAAATGGTGTTGATACAGTAGGCCCTCGATATATGATGAATACATTTTGTACTATTCTTTTAACATAGACTCAGTAAATCATTTTAGTGTTTATAGTAATGAATATAACACAAGCCTGGGAAAACATTTGGTGGTCTTCAATGAGGGACTGAATATGTTTATTGTTGATGTTCTCCCGGGGCAGAATGGCCTCCTGCTCCACAGACCCTCGGTACGCTTTGGTCGTGGTGAAAAAAAAAAAAGAAAAAAAAAAGGAGGGACAGGCCCTATATGCCTGGGCTACTGAAGCAAATCCCAGGAAGATTGGACCAGGGAGTCTGGGGGCCTCCGACCATCAGGGATATTGGGGAGAAGGCCTTTGATCCCACAGCCAGTGCTGTGGGCCCAAGTCCATGTTACCACAAGAGCTACAAG
Organism: Petrolisthes manimaculis; assembly: GCA_034508575.1. NCBI lineage: Eukaryota > Metazoa > Arthropoda > Malacostraca > Decapoda > Porcellanidae > Petrolisthes > Petrolisthes manimaculis. The sequence continues at coordinate 43,088 of JAWZYT010003437.1, forward strand.
TGGGGCCGTACCTTCCCTGAAGGGATCATAAAGGGGGAGGGAGTTTAGACTGCTGCATGCAAAGGGATAAAACACCCCCATGTGCTGGCAGTTCACACAGCAGTGAAATAATAAAGAACCTCTGGCTACTGTACACCTCACATGGATTTTTAATCCATGTGGGCAGATCTCATCAAATCCACTAGAATGTGACCAGATCCAACAACAATCATTATTCTAACCCTGTGGGGGATGGCTAGTATTCACAGAGAATAAAGTCAGTCCCCCTGGGCAAAGGAATGAGTGTAAAATGAAGTAATAGTTACATGGGTATATTCATTGTATATTGAGGATCTACAGTACTTTTTTTATTGAGGGTACTTGTACTTTATCTTGTTATCCACCACTTCATATTATACTCAGTCATTGAAGACCTACAAATGTTTTAACAAGGCTTGTGTAATTAATTACCGCATACACTAAGTAATCTGCTATATTTACTGTTCACAGATTCATTACAAACAGTGGAAAACAAAGACATTACTGTATGTGGGTGTGTATTGTACAAAGAGTGCTTACTGGGCTGTACACATAGTAATTACAAACAATGCAATACACACTCATAACACCAGTAGAAAACAAAGCAATACTGTAAGGTGAATGTAAACAAGTTTTTTCACCCCAGGGTCAGTTGTTGCGAGTCACTACAACAACTTGGAGGAGAAGGGACTGAAGGAGAGGTCTACGAGTCGCATCTACCACCTTCGCAACTCCAACAACTGGATCAAGAGTTACCTCATTAACTACTGCCTCGACCAAGTGAGGGAACGCCAGGTGGACCACTACCCCGTGTCTGTCTTTGACCTGGGATGTGGCAAGGGCGGTGACCTACTGAAGTGGAGTAAGGTGTGTGTGTTGTCTGTGTGTATGTATAACTGATCAGAATTGAATCCACTCGCCGGTAAAGCTGGCTGATGCATAGTTAGATTAAGGGAAGATTCTCTTATTGATAAATTGGAAGACTAGTGATTTCTCCTACCTATACCAGAAAACAAACACCCTCAGTGGTACTAATAGAGGATCTGTTGTTGTTGTTGTTTACGTTCCTCAATCTGTCTGGCCGAACAGCCCTCAGAGAGTGTATGTTGTGTTGTTGGCCAGTGTGGTTGTGTGTATTGCAGTCTTCCATAATGTGTTTAATAGAATGAGGTGCTGTGTTGCATCCTGGACAGGTATCTGCAACGGTTTCAACCTGCCTCTTCTGATGAGTCGGAAGGGCTAGGTAGTGGCCACAATGCAGCCTGGCCAGGTGGACTCTGTCCTCACGGGGAAGGGAGGATTCAGATGGATGAATGTCAGGAGGTCGTGCATGCAGCTGTGTGTTGTTTTTGAGTGTTTGGATGGACTGATGAGTGATTTGAGTATAGATGTGTTTCTGGAGATTGGTTTGGGGTGGGCAGGGTGTAAGAGATGATAGTATTTGTGAGTGGTATTGTGTACTAGATGTTTGTCTGTTATGCCAAGTATTTTGGGAGTGTGTGTGTGTGGTATAAGTGTGTTGTTTATGGTGAGGTGCGGTGTGTAGCGGTGTTCTGCGTTCCAGTTGGTGAGTGGAGTGACAGTTGACTTAGTGGGGGCTATTTTAAGTCTGTTTTTGATGAACCAGGTATTTAAAGTATTCAGGTATGGTTGGAGGATGTGAGTGGCTGTGTCTGCATTTCTGTGTGTGCATGTGAGTGTTATGTTGTCTGCGTAGGAGGCTACGTGTATTTGTGTTGCATGGGGTGTTGGTAGGTCATGGCATAGTTTGGAGGAATCATAAACTTTCCAATTCACCAACAAAATAATCTTCCCTTAAGAACCACATTTAATTGATAATCAAAGTTTCTCATGATTTTACTATACATGAAAAGGATTTTTATTACATTTATCTCAAAGATAAGTACAATTCCATTGATTTCTTAAATTTTACCCACACCCCCTTCCTTTGTCTCATTTTGTTCTCTTACCTCATCTCCCTTTCATTCCTCATTATCTCCTGATATCTCATCTGCCTTTCCTCCACCCCAGGGCTCCATACGCCACCTTGTGTGTGCTGACATTGCACAGACCTCGATGGACCAGTGCCGTGAACGCTACACCAACACCAGGAAAAGGACGGGAGGCGGTCATGGTGGAGGATTCACTGCAGAGTTTATTGTGGCAGACTGTACCAAGGTCACTATCGTAGGCTTTACATGTAGCACTATACTCTGTTCAATATTTGTGTTCCACTGGCCTCTATCTATCTAAGCATAAGAGGCCAGTGGAACACAAATTTTGAACAGAGTATAGTGAATACAATACGGTGTTGATATAAGATAGATAAATGCAGTACCCTAGGCTCTTGTAGCACAAAGTGAAATAGCTGGAATGATTACAGTAGGCCCTTGATGTTGCACAAATGAATACAGTATGCCCTCAATACAACACCAAGTACAGTATCCTAGGCCTGTGTTATAGCACAAAATAGATACAAGAAACCCTTGATGTAGCAGGAGTAATACAGGCACTTAATCAGTCAGTTAAAATATCAGTCATTATAAGTTCACAAATCAGTCAGTAGTCCAAACCAACCAACCAACCACTCCTCCCCATCCACAGAAACGTATCAAGCCGATGCTGGAGAACCCAAGCAGACAGGTGGATCTGGTTTCGTGCCAATTTGCCTTCCACTACTGCTTCGAGAGTCTGGCCCAGACTGAAACCATGCTTAGAAACGTGTCCGAAAATCTCAAGCGAGGCGGCTACTTCGTGGCCACCATTCCCAACGCATATGAGATCATGTAAGTTGCCTGGTGTAGGGTGCAAGAATATCTGTGGTATTGACGATGGCTCTGTCTTGTGTGTACGAAATCATGTGAGTTGCCTAGGGTAGGGTACACTAAAAGGACGTATGCAAGAATATCTGGTGTTGAAGCTGGCTTTGTTTTGTGTCTAGCTGGTGGAGACAATGTACCGATACCACACAATTGTCAGCACCATGAATATATTAATCCATCCATCCATTCAGTTTACAATAGTCCACATTGAAAACCAACAAATCCTTTCCCAGATACAGTTGACTCTCGAATAACGCAATTTTGAGTACGCTGTGTAATATGTAGGGTGGATTAAATAGGATTAAATAACGCTCTTTGTTGGATTTAACGCGGCCACGCTCACCTGCTCAGAGTGAGAAGGGAGAGTTGAGTGACGAGTGTTAAAAGTGAAGAGAAGTGTACTGTACTGTTACTCTACAAATGTAAATACAGTACAGTATTACAATTCGTATTAAGCATATTAAATGCATATAACAATTTGTATTAATGTTTTCGCAGACGACTCATGACTGAAATGAGTCGTCAGCATGTGTGGTCGTAGTGGAGGTGGTAGGGGGAAGGGGGGAGATAGCGTGTGATATTGTTTGTTAACATATTATTTACCATACGCTGGTGTTTCCTTCTCCTTTCTCTGTCCGAGAAATACTTCCTTCTTTATATGGAAGGATATGACCTGTTTTGTAAATGCACTACCTGGCATGACTGAGTGTTGAAGCTGGTGGTATCATTTCGTGACATGCTCATTATGATTTCGCTCGTATTGTATAAAAATTCCTCAGATTTGCTTCACTTATTTTCCCCACCCATTCTTTATTTTGACTCAACTATTCATACATTAGAGTAACAAAATCCCAAAAAAGGTAGACTTTTGCATTGTCCAGGAACACAACCCCCACTATTACCATTGTTTCTTATGGGGAAATTAAGTTTAAATAACACGTTTTTTAATAATGCGACGTGTCCAGGAACGTAACTATCGCGTTATTTGAGAATCCTGTATCTGTTATTTAGTTTCATATAAACTAAGTTACATGTTGATTCTGTGTCAAATGAGAATTGTAAATATGTCCGCAATATATCGAGGGAACATTATAATATACATGCATTATAGGTCAAGGTTGAAGAGCAGTTGTTGTTGTTGTTGTTGTAGTTTCCAAGACTGTCTGACCGAGCAGTCCCGAGTCTGGTTAACCGAAGCCACGCAGATGCTCTCGAACCCCCAAAAGGCCAAGGAGATAGCTAGGTCTGTTTCTTTGAAGGCAACAGAAGAAGGGACTGCTGGCTCGCAGGCAACAAACCCACCATCTGTAGTATTCCTTACTGTGCCACCCAATCTCGTCAGCTACCCAGAAGGAATGAGAAATAGTAAGAGAGACAGGCAGAACACACCAGAGTATGGTAGAGGATGACTGATTCCTTATTTCTGGACAGAACCAGCCCTCACCAGTGGGAAAAGGTGATAGAGAGGTGGGACAGCAAGTATGAAGGAAAGATAATGAACGAAGGGATAGTAGAAGAGTTGAAAATGATTGTCTGGGGCTGAAGGGATGCCAAAACATCAAAGCACTGCCCCCTTACAGGGAGAGCAGTGTAAATATGTCAGCATTATATCAGGGGCCAACTAAAATATATATGTATTACAGGTCGAGGTTGAAGAACAGTAGAAGTCACAGGTTCGGCAATGAAGTGTACACAGTAGAGTTTCCCGAGGACCGGTCTGAAGACCCACCAATCTTTGGGGACAGATACAACTTCTTCCTGGAGGGAGTGGTTAACTGTCCTGAGTTCCTGGTTCATCCACCGACCCTTATTAAGTGAGTTACAGTAAGAGATAGTTAAAGGAAGTATTATTTTGGAATCCCTATTGTTAGTTGAGAGGATATTTTATTTTAAAAGGATAATTTCTTTGTATCCAAGGACATCAGACTTATAATTGTTAAAAATTGAGGCAGAAATGTTACCAGTGTGACGAGTCCATTATTTTTTAACACATTTGTCATCAAGGAAGTGCTGTTGTTATCAAATGTTTTACTGTAAGTTATTGGGAGCTCAGGATGTCTAAGCATGAGATATAGATATAATTAGGATAAGATATAATTATTCCTCTTCACAGTCTCTTACCAAGGAAGAGTTACTGTTATGAAATCCTTTACTGTTTGTTATCGGTGGCTCATGTGTTCCCTTTCCACCATCACACAGACTGGCAAAGAAATGGGACCTGGAGCTGGAGTGGAAGAGAGACTTTAGCACTGTTTTCTCAGATGCTCTCAAGGACACGCTCTGCCAACGCCTCCTGTCAGTCATGAATGTACTCGAGGTAAGAGAGGGAAAAATACAGTCTACTGGGCCCGGACACTCATAAATAAAGTCTCAATGTGCTGGAGGTAAACTTACTCTTGGTTTAAGGAGAGATTCTTTTGTTGGTAAATTGGAAGGTGATTGAGACCTCCTTACTGTACCAGAGTAGAGGCATTCTCAGTGGTACAGTACTAATAGGAGATCTCTTTCATGGCATAGTTTGGAAGAATCGGAGACCTTCAAATTCACAAACAATAGAATTTCCCCTTAAGTTCTCCCTCACTCTCACAATAATCCTCTGTCATACTCTCACCAACAGACCTACCCTACCAAAGAGGAGCAGGTGACGGAGACTGAGGAGGAGTACACACACGCGCGTCAGTTCCTGGAGAGTCGGGACGAAGTGACCGCCATCAGGACACTCACCAGTTCAGAGTGGGAAGCCCTTTGTAAGTACTCATCACAAAATATATAGCATTCTGCTTTTCTTTCATTACACACAACTGTATGCAAGACACTTCTTTGTCTCTTCCTATGTACAATGTGTAAAGGCACTCATGAAAAACAGTGAAAGGCTTGTGATATTTAGTACTGCTTCTCATATCCTTGTATTGTTTTTTTCACTTAATTAAATGAGAGGGTAGTCATATACATTTGTAAGTAAGTATATCATGCATACAGGAGAACACTAGTAGGACTTGAAAAACAATACAGTGAGGCTCCTGCTAACTCTTACAATATAGTACTGTAGTTATTTTTACACAATGTTTTTTAAGTGTCTCGTTTGACCATGGCATATCTTTCCTCAGGTATATATCAAGCGTGGGTGTTCAGAAAGGTGAGATGAAGAACAACTAGTCATAAAGTTGGTTGGCAGGAAGAAATACACCATCACCACAACCACCACCACCAGCCTTCCTTTCATCCATCGTTTATACCCTCACGGTCATGGTCATGGTCATATGTTAGGACTTCCATTCTGACCCCACTGTGTGTGTGTTTCTAGACTGATATTATTAAGTAGGTGAATAGTTTGGAGAAATGAATATGTGGTTGGTTATTTTGGGAGATTATTGTGTGATATGGTTTGGCAAAGTGAATTGTATGTAGTCATGATGAAAATATGAGGTTTAGTAAATTGAATATTATGTGCTCAGTTAAATTTGCAGGAATTTGAGGAAATTATATGGTTAGATAATTTGGTAAGGGTTATGATTAGGATTGTGATTTGGTAAAGTGAATGTACAGTTTATACTATTTAGTAAAGTTTTGAGGTCGTAGTGTGGTTCTGAGTAAGTGGGTATGTGGTTGTGAGGTTTTACTTGGCATCTGGAAATGAATATACTGACAATTGGTGCAGTGGACTAACATAAATAAAGGTCCGTCTGCTCGTCTTTGCAGTTACAGGTAAACGGTACATGTGTAAGGGGACTATGGTTCATTCAGTTTTGTTTAATATTCCTAATTTGTTGCTTCAGTCCTTTGTTTGGCTTACAGGATCTGAAGTTTGGAGTGATGTACTAGCCCACACACAGTTTCTTAATTATTGTTTGATTCATCAGGATTTGGGCTTCAAGATTCTGGTCTTTTGTGTTATGACAACCACAAAACGCCTACATGACCCTTTCACATTTCCGGTAGTTTAAGGGTTTTAGCACCCATTCCTTTATTTATTTATGTATTATTTTGTTTTTAAATGTCCATGCTTTTTCTTCTTCCTATGTGGTTCTGTTCCTATACTCTCTGCCACTTACACACACACTTTCTCACCACATAAAACCACTGCTGAATTCAAACAAGAACTGTGCCAAGAAGGAACAAAACACAGGTTACCACCACCACCATCACAGTGTACAAACCCCCATTCTCACCTCACATGGTCAACTCACATTTTATATGTTATACCATTTATTCTACCTTCATATTGTGTCTCATAATAATGCGAGTCATATCATGAATGCATATTATTAACTCACACATACATATGGTCGGTTTCTCATAATTTTCATACTGAACTCTCACACATATGGTCAGGTTTTCATGTTTTTCATATTGGTAACTCTCACTCACATTCAACACCTCTCATTAAAAGCAACACATTTCATCAATAATTTGTGATTCAGTATTTTGAGTCTACTGGTGCTTCACACACATATAATATTACTGTATCAATCAAAGTGCATGTGTTTAGCGTTGACAGTCACAGTACAAGGAAGGGATGATGATGTAAACAGTAATGCCTTGTTGTTTTCCACTGGTGTTATGGGTATGTGTGTATTGCTCTATATATATGTAATGAATTTGTGTTTGTACATTACACACCCATAAACCCCCCAGTGGATAGAAAGGTTTACTGTACACTGATTCAAGGATTTGCCTTTTACGATAAGAAATTGGTGTCATGTCCAGAAAGATTATTTTTATTTTATTTTTGGGGAGGTTTGATATTTTTTCTGTACCTACTTTAGGAGACTGAAAGGATATGGATAACAGTTTTCAATAATATAAAAGGTTTAGATTTCAGAAGTTCAATTGTATTACCATGTTTACTGTATATTTTTTTTTGGATAAAGTTTACAAACATTTCATAAGCAGACTAAATGGTATACAAAGTCCTAGAAATTTTTAATTTATTTTATAATGTATCCTGTACAGTTGCCTCCAAAATTTCATCCTCAAATATCATCATAACATTACATACGGATTAAAAATAACACATTTCTTGCTAATTATGTAATACAGAAGAGATCATGATGAAGAGAAGGGATGTAAATTCTGGATACAATTATACTGAGAAAATGAATACCTGAATATAATGTCTGCCTATACAGTGCTGATTGTACAGTCGGCCTCAAGAATTTATTCCCATAGCATTAGTTAAAAGTGGTCTTTATCTAGCATATACTGTAGAAGTATTTCTGCTGAATGATTCAAGTACTAGCCAAATATCATTACTAGAAAAGTCTGGTGTTTGGAAATTATTATACTAATTTTTTAGATATTACGAACCGTTGATGTCACTGCAGTGTTACACTATACGAATTCCTGAGGCTGACTGTATGACCAAATGAAGGGAAAGTCATAGGGCAAATGTAAAATGAAAAAATGTTATTGGTAAACTGGATAGTGGGCTACTGATTCCAGCTAACCATGCCAGGAAACAGCAAATTACTTCAGTGTTACTATTAGGGGACCTGTTACCTGGCATAGTTTGGAGGAATCTGTAAGCCTCCAATTCACCATTAAAAGTACAGTATAACATTCCCTTTACAATGACTACATAGAGGGTTACAGATGATTCCTGCAAGCTATGCCATGAAACAGCAAATGACAACAATATTAATAGTGGATTTGTTTCAAAGCATAGTTTGGAGGAATGTTAACCCTCCAATTCACCATTACAAGTATAATCTCCTGGTCTACACAGATTTCACTACATTATTTAAATGTGGTACCACTGATTGCTACAAAATGGACCCCTGTTATAATAGTGATTTTAATACAGTACAATAATTATTTAGGTAGTCTGTTTTCTGGCTCACTACTTTGGAGGAATCAGCAGCCCTCCAACAATAATGAGATTATACCCTCTCCACATATTACTAAAACTTTGGTTCAGTACATTTCTATAAACATTACATACATATATTAAAAACACTGTCCTGTACTATACTTGAAGGGAGAAAGAATCACTTGATATTTAATTGAATGGCTACCGATTCCTTCAACCTGTGCTATAATACAGATCCCTTATTAGGAACATTGAGATCATCTGATTTCTCAATATACTCTGCTGGAATCAGTAGCTTTTCAATTTACCAACAAGAGATTTTCCCCTTAAAATCCAGTCAATATTGACACATTACTTTTATAATTTTAACAACAGCCATTATTTACATCCTAACCATCAGATAAAAAGTATTTTAACATTTAATGACTCACAGTCATAAAAAATGACTTGAGGGGTATTAAAACGTGTGAGCAAACTGGAAGCTACTTATTCCTCCAAACTTTGCCACAAAACCGGCTAAACCAACTACTGTATATGTAAAAGTAACCTGCTTCTGCTAGGACCAGTTTGGAGGAGTTGGTTGGCTCTCACTTGCTAACAGAATCTTACCACACTTATAAATAAACAGACTAGACATATATTAGAGACAACATTGTATTCTCAGGTAAACAACTGGTCTAAAAAAAACAAGAACATGAAGGAAAACCCTTCTAAAGCTCAGGCTCTTAATGATTCAAGTGAAATGAGTGAGTTGAACCCCTTTTAAGAAGTGGTCACCCCAAGAAGAATGAGTGAGTGAGTCAGTTGAACCCATTTTAAGAAGTTGTCGCCCCAAGAAGAACAATAATTACAATAAGACCTAGAGCCGGAGCTAAAAACATATAAAATGGAAATGTCAAAAAAATTATAAAATGCCAAGATAAAACCCAATATCCATTTGAGGGAGAGGCTTTATAGTACCTCCTCAAATGATGTACAGTCCAGTGAAAGATAAAGGTTGTGTGGTCTTTCTGTCCAATATTTACTTATCTATACATACAATGAACTGCACTTAAACCCCACCTGGCCACAACTACAAACTGGGGGTAGAAACAATTTATTTATTTAGTGAAAGTTTTCACTCAATTTTCTCTACACAATTTTTGTCTTTCAATGTACTGTACACTGTATCTTAAGTCACCTGTAAGTGATTTACTTCAAGACAATATGCAGGAACACTTCAGACAAATAGTGATAAAAAATAAACATTCAATTCTTAATTTAACATCACCCCTCAAGGATGACACACAAAGTTCCAGAGCACAAGTGTAAAAGAATGGTTGATGGTCCATCACTACTCTGAAACTTATCACCGGAACCAGTCGGTCTTAATTAACCTTTAAACCACAGGTGACTACATAATTCGACACCACCAACAAATTGGTTAGGCTCACAACAGAGTGTGTGCTTAGGAGCTCCCACATGAGTCACACCAGCCTTGTCCAGCTAGTGTAGGAGTAGCTCTCAGCATGTGAGGATGTATTTTCAGTGCTCTGCTTTTGCACAAATTACCATATATGTTATTATATATTATATTGTTGTGCTGAAAAATGTAATTCTGACATGTTTGATGATGAAATCAGAGCTTGAAAACGTACTTTGAATTGTCCGAAAAATTAATTTTGAGTTGTGGTCATTCTGAACTGGCTACCCATCTTACAGATGTCCATTTAGTCTTCACAAAAACATCAGGACACAGCTATAGGTTTGTACTTCAATATCATGTATCATTTATTCATGTAGTTTGAGTGGTTTACACACTATTAGATGCCAAATGCTGACTTACGTTAAAAAAAAAAATCCAGCAATACAGAGCTGGCAAGCACGAACATGCCCACGGTTTGAGGGTTAAGGGGCCGGTAACGTTGGTGTATTGGAAGGTCTGTGATTCCTTCAAACTAATGCCAGGAAACAAATGACCTTAATATTACTTTAATGAGGGATCTGTTTCATGGCATACTGTAGCTTGAAGGAATTAGCAGCCCAGCAATTTACCCTCAAAAGAACCTCCCCATTAAGGTGCTGTAATATCTGTGGATTAGAGGCTATTAATCCCTCCAAATTACTTATGCCACAAAATGGAACTCCTTCAGTTTCGTCTGTTTTGTACCACAGTTTTAAGGATTCTGCAAACCACCACTACCAATTACCAATCACAGGCCTTCAAGAAATAAGAATAGCTACAACACTATTCTGACTAAACCAACAACAGAATAAAAATTAATATCAGATGCATTTGCAATTCAATGGGTGAGATTAAAGTCCTCCAGTATAAAACAGTCCTCCTTTGATATTATCATTAACATATACACCTATTATTATAACAATGGGTCAGTAGGTGTATGATAATTAATAAAGAAATACTAAAAAAGAAAAAAAGACACTGTTTACAATCAATAAAAAAAATGCTGACAATATAAATAAAAAAGATGTAGCTTCCCAACCAATAAAAAAGAAAAACAATGCTAAAGAAAATCTTGGCCACCATTTTTTTGTTTCAAGTTCAAAGAGAAGTATGAAACAATGGGTATCTGGATCCACAACCTTGCTGGCATCCATCCCTTCCAGTACCAATCAGATGGAAAGAGGCAGTTATTAAATCCAGATAAACCATTTTTGACTCAAAGGCAGCCAAAAATAATCCAGCCATACAGTTTTGACTCGTAAAGGTAGTCCCAGGATAAAGCTTAGCTTTCAAAACAATAAACGAGACAAAATAAAAAAATAAATTGGTGTAAGAAGAAAAAATGTAGCAGCTGACTGAGTTCCCTGTCAATTAAAGATTAGTCCCAGATGAAGCCCCCAGGCCTACCAGACCATAGCCTTATAGCCTCTAATTATATCAACAAGGTGCTGCCAAACACCACCAAGGGGAAAAAGAGGAGGAGGACATGGCTCTCTCTCCCTCAGGTGGAGGAGGAACTCATAGATGCCAAGTGCCACAAGTTCTATACACACCATGGATGTTCTTGTATACAACCTTCAGTCAGTCAACAAAAGAGAGCAAGAAGAACTAAAGAAGATGGAAGAAATTTCTCAATACTGTAGGTTGTGAGGCTGTACACAAAGCCATGATAGTTGAGTCTGCTACCAAGTCACTCAATGCACCAACATCTCCAAACTTTGCCACACATGTGGAGGATTAACTCTTTGTTAATTTACCATTAAATATAACTTCTACAACCTTAACAGCTGAATCAAACATTAATCTTTGCTTGAGGACAATATTTCTTTTTGGTGTAAAAGGTTAAAGCTATTTCATGTAAGAAGTATTGCCTCACCAGCACTGTAACCACTATCTATGTTAGATATTATATGTATTACCTAATTTTCAATATCAATACCCCATTTTTCTTTTCTTTTTTCAGGGGGTGGAGAGGCTATAGTACCAGGGGTAGAAAAAGGAAGCAGAAATACATAAAGTAAACACAGAGTACCCAGCAATATGGGTCACACACACCATCACTCCCTCTTTCAAGATACAGTAACAAAATTCTCAGCTCCCTCCCCTCCCCCCCTACTTAGCCTTGGTGAAAGGAGCCCTTCCATTACTTTCAAGGTAAAACTGGGTTGCCAGCCCTAACATACACTCTTCCTTGTGATTCCATTCCACTCTTGTCAATCAGTTTTTTTTGCTTCATTCATACTTATTCCATGATTCATAGTCTATTCTAGATGGAGATTGGGGAAATCAGTAGCCTCCAATTCAATGACACACTTTGTTATTGGATGCCCTTGATATCATGCTGACATGTTTGACACACATCTTTACCGGGGATGTTCCATACTTAGGAATTGGTGGGCTACTGATTCCCCCAAGCTATTCAAACAAAACAGATCTTTGTGTATACTGAAGCAATCTGTTTCCTGGCATGGCTTTGAGGAATCGTTAGCTCTCTTGAGTTACCCAAAAGAGATTTAAATAAAGAATAACAGAAACCTGAGAAAACATTTGGTGGTTTATGATCAAGTTTTAAGTTTAAAATGGAGTGTTGGGATACGAATAACAAAAGCCAGAGAAGTAATATGAGAAAATAGGAGTCGAGTGTAAAATGAAATGGTGGGTAATGTATAACAGAAGCATTGGAGAACAGTTAATGGTCTTCAATGAGTGTACAATGAAATGGTGGTGAATGCAAGGATTAATTGTATTATATTATCAAGTGTCTATTATCCTAAATATATTCGATTATGAAGATATCTTTTAACTATGGGTACAGTATCTTCAGACATATGTGACGATTGTATTCATTGTCCTGCTGAAGGGAATTGTGTATTAGTGATATGTTTAGCATTGCTTTACCATATTGTAATACTTTTTCCACACTTTCACCAACACCATTACTCCATTATCCACTCCAATACCAACAACAACACTTTTTCTACCACTCATCCACTAACAATAACAATACCACTCCTATCACTCATCCACCAACACCACTACTCTATCTTCCACTCCACCACTAACACCACCACATCTTCCATACCATTTCCACTCACTCATCCACCATTTTACCACTCCTACATTTTATTCCTTAACTTGCATACTCTTAGAAGTTGCCAATCTAAACAAAGAACATACAACGATGTCTCCACTACAAACCATCTGTAACTTTTCCTACTTCGAGGGACAATCACAATACAGATCTTCACTCACAGGGACCTAAATTTAGTCTGGCCAACAAGCACACAAACAGGGTTTTTTTAACCTTCCAATTTTGAGGCAAGCCCATTAAGAATCTTCGTGCTTTGAAAGACTGCGCCAGTCTTTTTTTTTTTTAGAGAAATTTTTGCTCGTTTGACATTTATATGTGCAATTTTCCAGTGCATGTGTTGAGGTTTCCTGTTTTACCTATATGTATGTTCTTCTTATCATATCTCTTCATAATACTGTACTTGGTTTAAGGAACTTATATTGGCTAACCTTCACCTATTCAACTTTATCTGAACTCACATCCTATCTTAACCTTACTCAAAGGTCAAATTTCACACAAATATTGACTAGACTCAACTTTCACCTACAGTGCTCAACTTTATCTGAACTCATCTTAACCTTATTCAATGGTCAAAATTCACAAAGTTTACCCAACTTCATCTGAATGCTTGTGCTATCTTAACCTTATTCAATGGTCAAAATTCACTAAAACATTTCCCCATTATGGTTAACTCGACTCTCATCAACCAGCCAACCTTCACCTACCCAACTTTATCTTAAATCTTCCTATACAGTATAAACCTTATGTGATGGTCAAAATTCACACAACTATTGGGTAACCTTTACCTATCAACGTCATACAGTACCTGAACTTGTCTAACCTTAACTTTTCATCTTAACCTTCCTCAATGGTAAAAATTCATCCAACAATTTCCACATTAGGGTTTACCTGACCCTCATCAACCGGCCGAGTTGTTGAGGACCTCCGAGGGTACCAGTTGTCGTGCAAGCCAGTCGAGTCCCTGGTGTAGCCCGGTGCCAGACTGTGCATCACAAGGCTGGATGTGCCATGATCGTCCCAGACACAGTTTGTGGAGGCCCAGGCTGTCTGTCAGCGCTGCCACACCCAATGCCCCATCCCAGTTCTGTCATGGGAGAAGGGATACGATAATTGTAACTATGACACAAGGGAAGGGGTATAATAATCCTAACTATTGTACAATATAATAATCCTAACTATTGTACAATATAATAATCCTAACTATATCACAGAGAAAGGGGTACAATATTACCAAAATAATCCTAGGTATGGCAATAATTCTAACAGTGGCATAAAAATGGGGTAAATTAATTCTGTGGTTCAATGAAAGGGGTATAATAATAACTATGGTACAGGAAAAAGGGTATAATAATAATATCTATGGTACAGGAAAAAGGGTATAATAATAATAACTATGGTACAGGAAATGGGATATAATAATAACAGCTATGGTCCAGGAAAAGGGATATAACAACTGTACTTATGATACAAGAATACCTTCATTTATCATTTCCCAAAGTTAGAACCTCATTTGTCCCTCTGTAAATGATTTGACAACTCGCTCACCTCCTTGTTAGCAAAGATAAGTAGCGATGCGTCCTTGAGTTCTCTCTCAGTCATGAGTTTGTTGAGTTCTGTCTGAGCCTCGGTGAGTCTGTCCGCATCTGTGGCATCCACAACGAAGATGACGGCCTGTGTGTTGAAGTAGTAGTGGCGCCACAGTGGTCGTAGCTTGGGCTGACCACCAACGTCCCACACCGTGAACTGATACAAAAAAAAAAACATAATGATAAGGTTGGTATGTATTATTAAGGAAATATTCTCTTGTTGATGAATTGGAAGGTCTGTGATTTCTCCAATTATGCCTGGAAATACAGTGAAGCACACAATAACATGTGGAAATAAATATTTCTATGAAACGACCACACTCAGGATAGAACCACAGTCTTGCATATTTCTAGACCATGACCTGAATGTTATTTTAATGAGAGATCTGTTTTGTGGCACTGTTTGGAGGAATCAGCAGTCTTCCAATGCCCCAGAAAGAGATTCTCCCTAAAATACTACTTTGAAGAAAAGGCTCGTCATTGCTCAGTTTGTATTATTTTGCATTACGAAGTAAGCGACAAGTAGCAGTTTAATAATACCTTACTATACCTTTTTCATACACAGTAATATACATGTCCCATCCTCCTCCTCCACTTCTCCATTTTCCCCTTCCCTTCCCCATCCTCCTCACCCTTTTCCCTCTTCTTCCCTTCCTCCTACTCCACCACTAACCTTGAAGTTCTTATATTCGATGGTTTCCACATTGAATCCGATGGTAGGTATGGTGGAGACAAACTCGTCCTGCTTCAGTTTAAAGAGAATAGAAGTCTTACCAGCACCGTCCAGACCAAGCGTCACCACTCGCATCTCTATCCTCGCACCAATGTGGATACGGTTGTCCTGGAATGAATACACACACACACTCAATTAATATCCAGTGCCCATCTTTATCAACCTCAGGAAAAGTCCCCGTAAGGAAAGTATTGCCTGTGGTGACGTGGGCAGTACTTTAAGGGTTATGGTGTCTCTTCGGCCCCAGCCAATCCTTTTCAGTTCTTCAAGTATCCCTCCATTCCTTTTCTTTCCTTCGTACTTGCTGTCCCACCTCTCTATCACCCCTTCCCACTGGTGAGGGCTGGTTCTATTCAGAAATGAGGAATTTGGCATCCTCTACCACACCCTGGCCTGTTCTGTCTGTCTCTCTTACTATTTCTCATTTCTTCTGGGTAGCTGACGAGATCGCCCGATTGGGTGGCACAACAAGGAAGACTGCAGACGGTGGGAATGTTGGCTCGGGGGTATATACCTGTGAACCAGCAGTCCCCTCGTCTGTTGCCTTCGAAGAAACAGATCTCACTATCAGCCCGACTCCCATTTGGGGGTCCGAGCATCTGCACGGCTTTGGTCAACCAGACTCGGGACTGCTCGGCCAGACAGTCCGGGGAACTACAACAACAACAACCACCTCAGGAAAAGTTGATTATTTAATTATTGTTTTTATGGACTACAATGCTCATCACAGCTATACCACCATAATGATTTGTGCATTAAAATCCTCTTGGTATTATACAGTCTGGGTATTATACGGGGTATTGTTTAACAATTATGATAACAGGGAATGAACCTAACGAGTGTAGTGCATTAACCTACCTTGGTGAATGTGATGGGTATAGATGGGTCTGGTGCAAGGGTTGAGAGGTGTGCCAGTTGTTGTTCCTGTGTGGTGAGGGCAGCCAGTCTTGCACACAGTTCCCGACCAGCACCAACAACACGACCGTCATCCTGTTGTACTGCTCGTTCACCATCAACCACCACCGCCACCATCTATACACACCATAATTAGGTAAAAGTGAATGTACATATAAACACATGTGCACACAAATTGACAATAAATCTCTAATATAAATAAATCAGTCAAAACACTCTAAACATAAACAAGTACAGTATACATAACATAAATATCTATAATAAATTAAATAAATATCAAAATTAACACACATACACATATTCATTACGGTACTTAAAAAACCTACAATGATAATGCCTGACAATCTTTAACATATATATATATATAAAACAAACAAACACATACACACACACACCCTATACAGACCTGTGAGAGTAGCGTAGTCATGTCTTCTTGTTGTTGCCTAATTGAACAAAGTCTCTCTCTGATATGTGCATCCAGTGCTGTCATTGCCTGAGTCTCTTGTCGGTTGAGTTGTTCCCGAAGCTGGGTGAAGTATTGTCTCACCCGGCCCCGAGCCTCCTCACCCGTACCACTCCCACCTCCCACCATGCCTCCATTACCGTCAGGCTCTCCAACACCATCACCCGCTGACCCCTCTATCATCCGTGCCACACACTCTGTTGAGGGTGTTAGGGGATGAGCACTTGTTGGTGAATTGGGTGATGACTTGTGACTCTTACAAACTATCAATAAGCCTATCTAACATTTACAAGCGAGGCATGTTTGTACTGTACAATAAAATGAAACAACTACCTCCTAACTATACACCAACTGACTGACTAACTGACTGACTGATTATCTGACTAATTATCTGACTTACTAACTATAGTAACTAACTGACTAACTTAACTGACTAACCTAACCAACTAACCTAACCTAACTAACTGACTAACCTAACTAACTGACTAACCTAACCAACTACCTAACTGACTAACCAACTCATTAACTTACTGACTAACCAATGATTTGACTAACCAAGTAGGCTAACTGACCTAGCTTGTGTGCTGAGTCAGTGAGGTCCTGTGCGACTCTCTTGATGTGTTGGAGTGCTGTGGTGATGGTGACTCGGATCCTCTCAGCCTCCTGCTCCAATAACATGTGCTTTGGGGTGTAAAGAATGACAGAGGGACAGTCAGTACCAGGGATTATTTCTATCTTATGATGCTGATGTATTAAACACTTGTCATCTAATTAAGGAGAGAAACTTTTAACAGTAAAGTACTGAGGTTTGGAGGGAGAAGAAGAATGAGGAATGGACAGTCAGTTAACGGAGATCATTTTTATATCATGATGCTGACATATTCAAAGCCTGTCATTTAAGGGAAGGAACTCTTAATGGTAAACTGGGGGGCTACAGTATAGATATCCACCACCTTCAAAGTAAAACACACACACACACACATACACATACTACTGACCGAGTTGACTGAGTATGGTACCTTATGCTTGGTGTGTTTGTAGTCCTTACAGATGAAACACATGAGTGGTGCTGCCTGACAACCCTCTTCTAGACACACAAACTCCACAGGGTGAGAGGAGTGGTCAGCACATCTCGGTTTTTCGCGGGGCTTCTCTGTTTACAAAAGGTGGAGTGTTAGTGTTGTATTGATAAACTTCTTTTTTGATGAAGTTCTTTTCATCACAGTTCCTATTATTTTGTAATGTAAAACTAGTGACAAAATGCCTTTCCATTGAAGAGTAAGTTTAATGATACTACCCTTAGGGTCGTATTATTAAACTTCTTCGGCAAAAAAACTCTTGATTGCTAAATTTGTGTTACAAAATAATTGAAATTGAAAAACCAAAAGAACATTTCATTGAAGAAGAAATTTAATAATACCCCATTAGCAATGTACAGTTGTCAGCTCTTATAATTATTGCTACAAGCAGTCAGTATTGTCAAACCTCCTCTTCTCCCATTCTAGTTATATGTGCTGTCAATTGTACAATGAGTGGTGGTAGGTTTTGCAGTGTACAGTTAAAGACAAAACATAGAATCACAAAATAGGATGAATTAAAATATGCATTACCTTTTACCTATGACCGTATTATTGGTAGACCCAGTTCCTAGCTTACCTGATAGAGGAATGCGCTTGTGCTTGTGTAGTGTGCGTGTGGCATGTGTGCGTTCGGAACACTCCAGACACAGATGGGACGCACACACAGTACAGTACAGGACAGCCAGGTGGTCCTCGTCCTCATCACAAGATATACCCAACTGTAACATTTATTGTAATTAAAGTCAAACCTGAATTTTCTTTAGGGGAGATTCTTTTGTTGGTGAGTTGGAAGATCTGTGATTCCTCCTAACTCCACCAGAAAACAGACACCCTCAATGAAACTAATAGGGGATCTGTTTTGTGGCACATTTTGGAGATATCAGAGACCTTCCAATTCACCAACAAAAAAATCTCCTTTTAAACTACAGTAAAACTATAAGTACCCAAGTGTCCTCAGCTTTTCCTTCCATTATACAACATTAATACCTACTGTACCTTCAGGAATTTAAGTTATAAACGAGATCCTTAATACACCATACCGTAAATTAATATAATGATATAATATGCCACAACACAGGAAGCATTTTCAACCACATATTAACAGTCCTTAACAATGTTGCTTGCCAAGAGTATCAAAGAAAGTGGTAGTGAATCATTTTCTATAGAATGTACAGGTGTGGTAAAGTGGGACAGACCTCTCTTTGTTTGACTAGGACCTCCGGCAAGAGCACAGCATCGGAGCGCGAGAGGGAGAGTCGCTCCAGAAGCTCCAGTAATGCAAAGTTCTTCTTCAGTCCCCACACACCAGATGGTCCTATCAATGTAAACAGACAACAAGATTACAGTACAGTAGATCCTCAATATATGTACAATTAATAAATATTTTTATCCATCACTTCATTATACAGTACACTCATTGAAGACCACCAAATATTTTCCCAGGCTTCTGTTATTCAATACCATAAGCACTAATGCTGTATGCAAGAATATCGATGGTGTTTATAATGGTGTGGTATTGGTATGATGTCTTTGTATTGTGTCTATGGAGTCGTCATACCAGTACAGTACTTCTCTATTGTCAACACAATGAATGGTCTTGCCTACAGCCCTAACTCCTGCACAACAATATCTTTCTTTCTTCATACACCAGTTTCCTAGATGGATTACTGACATTGTGAACAATGGTTGCAAAAAGGTTAAACAACAATCAGTCACTTTCACCACAGCTCAGTGATTCAAAATAGAAGTATAGTTTCTCAATATAGAATACATACAGACCAAGAAATAAAAACACATTCGATAGAAAAAAAAGGAAATAAAAATTGGTACGACATACATGCCAACCAAACCAGAGAGAACCCCATATACTTACCAATGGGTGTGGGTTGTCGGTCAAAGGGGCAGTGTATATTGTTGTCATGCGTTGGGAGGCGTAGGAGACAGGCATGACACAGTGTATGTCCACAAAACAGTAGTCTGGGAACCTTGTCTCCACCCAGACTGAACCCGTCCTCACACACACGGCACTCCAACTGCTGTATGGATAAGGGAGGAGGAGTGAATGAAGGGGATAACACACTTTTGGTACATTAGAGGGTAAAGGTTGAAAGGAGCCACAGAATTGGAGAACACTATTCTCCCTTTTTTTTTTTGGAGAATCTACCATTCCGTGTTTTTGTTTATGTTGAAAAATAAGTGTAACAGCTTGTCTTGACCCACCAAGAAGTTGGTTTGAGGGGTAAATAATAATAAAATAGGTAACATTTAATTATGTTCTGTATTTATTCAGTATATTGCCGTTTTGTAGCAGTGTTCCCAGATACGGCTAGGTCCCAGTATTTTGCCCCGGTCAGGTTCCTGTATTTTACCACGGTTAGTTCCCAGTAGTTTGCCCAGGTTAGGTCCCAGTAGTCTAATGAGGTCTAGGTTAGGTTAGGCAAGGTCCGGATAATTTCAAAATGCCCCATTTGAATATGCCTTATAATGGAAATGGGGCATCTCCAAAGAAAAAGTGTCTTAGAGAATGTTATAAATTAACGTTTTTGGATAAAGAGGGTAAAAACATCGTAATAACAATCGGCAATAGAGTAGATATTTACTCTAATATGTTGCTCCTGACATACGTATATAATATACACATAACAATAATTAAATATTAAGACGAACTTACATTGTTACCATTCTTTCCGGCTGGTGTCTGTGGTGAATTAAAGGTGTGAAAGGATTGTGAACGTGAAGGAGCAGCTGACATTAATGCCTCGTCTGCCATTATTATACTTTATTTAGTTATTTAACCTTCTCTCTATTTTGTATTATCCGTATTATCTATGTTTATCATGGAGTGTATATTGATCACATAGTCGCCATTTAACTCCATTAATTTCTCCCTCTCACTTTTCTACACACACACACATACACACAGCAGCAGGCCACATCCCTCCCCTATTCGCCTTCTACAGTGTGTGGTGTGTTTCTTAGTGCTTTTGTAGGCTCCAATAGTCTCCAGAGTTTCTATTCCTAATCAATATTTTTCCATCATACTTTGAGCACTTGTTTAATAATGTTGATCCATGTACTATACACTTCGTTTCTGACTATAGGGTTGCTAAGAAAGAGAGTTTATAGATTATACTGTATAGTTATTAGAATTTATATGTTGAAAGATGGATGCCACGATTGCACTGGAAGCCTCCAAAGTAACAGAGTTCTCCCCCGGGTCCCCCCTTCCCTGCGTTCCTTCCATCCCAAGGTAATATGAGCAGACAATAACAATACAACATCCCTATGTGGCTGAGTACATTACTTCGCAGTTTTATATCTTGCCTATACTTTCTCATCCTAAACCTATACTAATGGCTGAGTTGCCATTATATAGAAATATATATAGTATATAAATTGAAGAAAGAACGGAACGTTAAAACTAGGGGATATTGTACTTTTCCTCATAAGGATATACCGACGTCATCAGCAGCTGCATGAAGTTATGTACAAAAAAAATCCAGTTTATTTGATCATTATCCTTAATTAAACTACCAGTTTAAATTTTTATTATCTTTTATGTATGAAAAAAGCATAATATTTAAGTTCTAAGATATAAAATGGCCAGCTTTAATCCTGTACCTCCATGGAGGTCGCCATTTTGTACTCAAAGGGGAATCCAGCAGTTGGTACTTGCCTACTTGGTAGCAAGCGCTCCTCCCGACTTCCAACTCCCGTCCTCCGTCCCTTTCAGCCAACATCATGCCAACCTGCTCAGCGTACGGGTGTACCAAGAGACATAACAAAGACGGACCGAAGATCAGACTTTTTAGGTTCCCGACAGACCCAAGCAGAAGGAAGGATTGGCAGCAGAGAGTCAACAGTGATAACCCGGATAAGAATTGGATCCCTGGAGCTAGTGCTGTGCTCTGCCAGGTCTCTGTTTGTTCACATCTCTGTTTGTCTCATATCTTTTAATATCAGTTTATTCCTGGCGCTGTTTTGTGATATTTGTATATCCATATCTGTTTGCCTACACAACTATTTTATTCCTTCATATTATGCAGATCTATCTTAGTTTGCTTATGAATCTCGGTTTATTCTCGTTCTGTACATTACATACATTGTGATTGTCATAAGGTGTCAATATATTTTTAACAAATTGTGAGGTGAAGTGTGTTTATAAAACGAAGTTGGTGGGTCGTCCACCAGCAGGGCGGCGCGTAACAGGTGTTGGTGTAGCGTCTGTCACAGTCCGTGATTGGATCATTTGGGTGCAATAATCGGATGTAACGGGACTATAAGTGCAGTTAACAGCAGAGCTAATTCATTATGGTTTACTCGTGTATGGCGGTGGGATGCACAAATAGAAAGAAACCAGGATGTATGCTGTCTTTTTATTGATTCCCAAGTAACAAGCATAAAATACAATGAGGCTATATAGTGCATTAGGATATATTATACACCAATACACCGTAGACTTAAGGCGTCTTCTATTTATGCCATATCAACCCTGGTCAGGCAACCCGGTTGCTCGAATAGTCGGGTTGCTCTGAGAGCAACCTGGCAGGCTGGACCAACCCAGTGCAATAGCAGGGGGTTACGTGGTGGTATCTGGCAACTATTACAGGTTGCTCACACCTGACGCGCCAAAAACAAACACTGGTAAGCCCTCTTCAGAAATATATATGACATTTTAGCATAACACGAGACATAATCTTCAAAATACATAAAGGAAATATTATTTTGAAGTGGCATGAGTACCCTAATCAGTAACATTTGAGGGAAATGTCTATTAATGTTTACTAACAAAGGAATATCAACCCGGGTTGGTGGTCGGCGTGTTCTATTTTACACCATCCAACCCGGGTTTTTCGGAGCAATCCAGGTTGCCAACCCGGGTTGATCAACAAGTGGCATAAATAGAAGACGCCTTTATACTGCTAACTTGCTAAGCTGCCAGGTGGACTTTGTCTGAATCGGCGCGCTGGACTTACGCTCGCGATATTTCGAAGGGTTATTTTGACTAAAGTTATAGTAAGTGCAACCGTCACTTATATTCATTACGCACGAACATATAACATTATTCCATTCTGAAATATACATAAATAACATATTTGCCGCATGGACCTTATATACATATTTTCCCTATTTTCTTCTATGGCATTTCCTCCGCAAATTCCCCATTTCCAAGATGCAAATATTCAAATGGGGCATTTTGAAATTAACCTAACCTAACCTAGACCACAGCAGTCTACCGGGACCTAACCTGGGCAAACTGCCGGGAAATAATCGTGATAAAGTACAGTAAATAACCTGGGCAAAATACTGGGACTTAACCGGATCTGGCAACACTGCTACAAAACGGCAATTCTTTCAATAAATACCAAATTTACTAGAGTGTAGTCAGACCAATCATTAATTTTAACATTCATGAAGTGATGAAAGCCTATGAAATATTGACGGGGCTAGTGCTAATAGGTAGTTAGCTACTCAGTACCTAACATAGCTTACGAAAGAATAGTAAATACAATTTCTAGGTAGCTCTTAAATGCAATCTCATAAGCTAGGATTTTATCATACCTTTTCTACACTAAGATGTTATGAGGTATACTCTCGGGTCACACTGGAATATATCTAACCCAACATATCCAGAAGGATACAAATAATTTATACAGTATTCCTAGCAAGCTTGACTGTCTCTTCACCTAGTGAATGCAGGATGAGTTGTCGTCTAATGCATCTAATTAACTTTAAAGCTTTACACCTTAAGGGTAGAATATATGCCACAAAACCATCTGTTCTTCACAATAAATTGTTGTGGATTCAAGCCCAGCATACAGTACCTTATTGGAAAGATAATTTTCTACTGCAACTTTTATCAACACTCCATATAATGTCATCATACTTACACGACCATGGTCACTAAAAAACTGGTGGTATAGTGGCATGACCCCAATTAACATGTTTGAATCAAATTCTCCAGGTCACAGGAGCACGGATCCCTTGTCTCCTGATTATGTGCCATCAGTATTTCAGTTTACAACTTCAAGGGAAAGATACAGACAGAATGCAGCGTTAGAAAAGTATGCAATACGTCAGGCCCTGAGGAACAAGAGAGAAGAAAGAATGCCGCATTTGTCTGAGTCTGGGTCTGTGCATATTTTCCAAGCTAGCCATTCTGTTGAAGTTGAAGAAGTTCATACAGATGCTGCCAGAGCTTTATTGGACATGAAATACCAGCCAACCACAGTAGCCTATATCAGGGTAGAAGTTCTTAAAAAAGAACTAAATGCTAGAACAGAAAAATTGTTCCAGCTGAGGAATAAAGTGGAGGAACTAGAGTTCACCAAGGAATCATTTAATGGTAAAAATGAAAAAGTTAAGTTTTACACTGGTTTGCCTAGTTAGAAAGTTTTAATGACTGTACTGATGAGTGTGGCTCCCTGCCTGAAAACAGGAAATCAACCCAATGATACTGCACCATCATACCTTCAAAGATTATGTTATCGGTGTCTCAATGTGGCCATTTGGAGTCATCATGGGCTTACAAAGTACTGTACAATGATCGCCTCTCCAGTACTGTATTGTCATGTCATCATTTACCCAGCAATGCACACACCTGTAGGTACAGTAGTCTGATTCTCTTTTGTCTGTATAAGGACGAAGACACAAAGTAACAATGCAGTTGGTGTTGCGAGATTTGCCTTTGTAATAGATCCCAAGATAAAATATTTTTGGTTACAGGTACAATATTTTGCATGGTGGTGATGGCTGCAATCTACATTTATATGTTAAAAATTCCTCCAAACTATGCCACAGAACAGATAACTTATTAGTAACATTGAGGTTGTCTGTTTCCTGGCATCGTTTAGAGGAGTAATAAGTAGCCCTTCTAATCCAATACAAAATTCTCCCTTCAACAATCCCGTTCCTCATTCAAATAATAGTACTGTATTAGGTGGAGTTTTTCAGGATAGTTTGGAGGAATCAGTAGCCATCCAATCCACCAATAAGAGATTTTCCTCCCCTCAATAAGCCGATTCCTCATAGCAAGTAATAATATTGTTTGATGTTTTCAGGATCACTTCGAGGCGGACCAGTATGAGGCGAACAGAGTGGATGGATGGAGAAAACTGAAGCCGAACGCTGTGCCAACCATCTTCAACGGCCAGCAAGTACTGACCAAACCACAAAGGAAGGTCTTACCCAACCTAGCGAAACACCCTCATAGTAGTGTTACGGTGTGTATGTGTGTGTGTTAACCGAAAGTTGGCATAATTGGTTATGTATAATATGGAAATTCCTTGTTTGTAATAAATTTGTGAAGAGTAAATCCTCTTCTTTGTACATTACGCACCCATAAATCCCCCAATGGATAATGAAGGTTTACTGTAAACAAATTCATAGGTAACGGTTTAATACACAAGACGCCATAACAACAGTCTTTTCTTCTTTTTCTCTCACTTATCCTGTCTTCATATGGGGTTTGGCACTTTGTTTGTCTTTTCCACTGCTTCCTACCCTGTGCATTCTTTTCTTCCAATATTTTTCCCTTGTTCAGTCCTTCCATGGCCACCCCCTTGGTGTGAGTTCCTGGAGGGAACGAGGCGTCGGAGCTATAGGTAGATAGATACGCAGTCCTACCACTTACTTCTCGGTCATCCTATCTTCCTTCTCCCTTTGACCTGTAGATCCTTCATTCTCTTCTCATTACGTGTCATACCACTGCCAAAACAATAGTGTAAAACGAGGAATTACTGTACTTCTATTGTACAGTATGTGCATCCCTCTCAGCCTGCTGCAAAATCTTCAACTTCACATAAACCTAGACGCGTAACCCTTTGCTGTCACACGAGTATGTCAAGAATGGGCAACGCACAACACCACCTCTCCTGCTGGGTCTTCTTTAATATACATGCTGTCATTCTGTTACTCGTAGTTCACATATTAATGATTGTAGGAAGTCGATTCTAAAGCATGGCAGTTGTACTGTTATACTATGTTAAAATAGGCAATAAACACAAAGTAAAATGCAATAATGTTGAGTAGAGTGTTAGCTGATGAACAAACAAACAAAAACAAAAAATAATTAAGTTAGAATAATTTTGATTGCTCTGTTGCATAGCTGAATAAATTTCTACTCAATCTATATATGATATAGTGCATAGTAATGAATAGAAACCGGTAAAAAACACCAAATTGAAGACCATAATTTTTTCCATTTTCCACTCTTTTATAATACAGTAACTTGTGTGTGCAATGTATAAACTGAGAATGGCTTGGGATGAGAGCTGGTCTAAAAGTGGCATCTACCAATTCCAGACATTCTTTTTATAACAAGCGCCTGGCATCAAACAAAATAGGAGTGGGAAATCATATAATTATAAATTATTCATTTTATGACAGGCAAGCCCGTCATCTGTAAGTTTCAGCATAAAAAATTTATGACGGGCAAATACATCATTGGAACAGCAAAGTTAACTGTACAGTATTGCTAGAAGCTTCCCACTTCACCTTTACCTCCCTGTGTCTTGGTCCTGTACTGAATATCTTAATTCTAAGCCACACATAATTATAGTATTGACAATTATTTCACACATCAATATAGAAATTAAAGCCCATTACCCTACACTATACTGTACAGTACTGATATTTTGCTGCCATTAGATTCTTTCCCTCCCAATCATTCATTTCAGTTTTTAATGCTACAGCACATGTTAGATCTTGGTCTCATATTTTACCATGATATTAAGCTTCTATTTGTCTTCTTCCTTCCCTGCCACTAATTTTAATATATTTCTTGTATCTGTTGTATTATAGTTTGAGGTGACAAGAGACCACTCGTATGCCAAGTACTGCTGTGTAAGAGTCGGGACCAGTAATGTTGGAGACACTGAAGTTAGAGAGGACATTCAAGACACCAGAAATTCCACAATGAACGAGACTGAACAAAATCACACCAACAACTTAAGTGACGAGTCGAAAATTGGCATATGGGACGACTCAGAGGTCGAACGACACCACAACATCTTCACCAATGACTCTAAAATCAACGTGTGGAACAGCTCAGATGACATGCACATCAATTCCCCACAACACACAGACAGTTATTCCGGGAGGATGATCAAGGAGGAACCACCTGACTCACTACCACAGAACTCCCCCATACACCCACCACCAACAGCAGAAGAGGACATGGATGTGGTGAAGGAGGAAGTGCCAGACCCATCGTGTAGCTCGTTGTCCGAGATTGGTGACGGTGAAGAGACCCAGGGTAACGTCATAGCCAACAACACCCCATCGGACATCAATTTTGACCTCCCGCTCCCTGTTAAACCAGCGGTGAGTACTGTACTGTTTAACCCCTAAAGAACAATTTCTTTTTTCTTCTTTTTCACCCCCAGCCGACTTCTATTTACCATACATTTTTTTATCACCGACATGTTGGGTGATCGGTCCTTAAGGGTTAATGGGATCTTTTGTTGTGGGAGTTTTTCGAATCCTTGGTCACCTCTACATAGCCCACCAAAAACGACAAAATAGATTCTGTACTGGTTTAACCCTTATTTCGCGGGTGTAGTAAAATTTCGACACTAGCAAAAAGTCTGGATCACCACGGCAATAGCATTGATTCGACAGCACAGTTTTTAAATTTGTGAGGTCCCTAATAAGCTAGTTTTTGATTGGCAACACAGTGGGTGGCAGCCAGGGACTTGGCTACAGCAGGGTTGCCGTTTTGTAGAATTTTGCTGAGAAACGTAGTAAAATAGCGACATCTGGCAACTGATCGTAGAATTATTTTCCACATCCACACTCAGCAAAGAAACCAAATTAAAAACTAAACATATAATTTGTAAAAACTGTCCTTACATGAATGGAAATAAATAGTGATAACAGATGATGTTTTTCATCGTCAAATAAGTCCTTAAAATTACATTTAGCACTAATTTAATTAATATATTTAATATGATTTCCAGATTGACATGGCTGGTAATCAGAAACTATGGGATGAATGGTTACAAATGGAAGAGTTTAAACCATGGCTAGAAAGATTAGATGAAGATCCAACCAAAGCTTACTGTAACAAATGCAGATTTACGTTTTCTGGGAAACTTGCAACAATAAAGTGTCACATGGTAAGGCAACCTTTTCGTTTAATCACAGGTTAAAAGAACCATAGTACAATGTTTTCGGTGGTAAATCTGGGGCAACTGATTACTCCTAACTATTGCAAGCAACAGATCATCATTATATTTATTCATTAGCCCCATTTTTAGATGACCATTTTGGCTCATATTTTGAATTTTTCAATTCCATGATAAATATGTCCTTTGAGATCCTAGGTATCAGGTAGTAGTAACCAAACTTGCTTATCAGTCTTCAAACCCCTCCAGCCTCACACCCAATCACTCAGAAATACATGGTCATTGAATTAGTATTTTTTTTTCTTAGTATTGTCATGTCCCCCAACCCCATAACCCCCAACCCCATAACCTCTAACTCTATAACCTCTAACTCCATATCCCCAACCCCATAACCCCAAGCTACATAACCCTCAAACCCCAACCCCGTTCCCCTACCCTTTCCCCGACCCTTCTGGGCACGGTCAACCACTGCTGATAGGCAGAGACAGTTTATCCTACCACTGTCCCTCACTTTTACTCCACACTATGTCGAATGATATTCCATACAGCGAGTATGCAGACCTTTAATCAAGTCAAGAGCTGCAAAGAGATCTGCTTACGCAAGAGAGAAGATGAAGGAGCTGATGGAAAAGAGGAAGGAGAAGAGGCAGAATTCTGTTGGAGAACAGCCACAACCAGGACCATCAGAGGTGCAACTACAACCCCAGCCACAACCCGGACCATCAGGTAGTCAACTACAACCCCAGCCACAAACAGGGAAGGAGAGGACTGAAGTGTCACCAATTTCAGTGAAGAGAACGCTGAGAGGAGGTATTCCTGTTCCTCTTGGCAGAGTGAAGGAGGGAGGATATTTGTTAGTGAGCAAGAGAAAATTATTTGATAACTTCAAAGAAAAATGTGAAAAATGTAAAAATATGACATTAGATTCCCCCAGTGTGACAGTGCGATATGGTGCAGCGAACAGAATTATGTGCGAGTGTCGTATTTGTGGTGATAAGTGGAAAGACTGGACTTCCTACCAATATGAATCACAGGGGAAATATGACATAAATATGAAATTCGTGGAATTTGCCCTAGAAAATAATGGGTATAAAACTATCCAAGACATGGAAACAATTTTCAAAATGAAAATTATGACCACTAGAAGGTTCTTTTATATTGCCAAAGAAATCGAGGCAAAGGGTATTGAAGAAGGTGAAAGAAGGTTACGAGAAGCACGGGAACTCGTTCACGAATATATTGAACGAGAACAGCCCGACTCTACTGCTGTGAAGAATATCACAGTTACCTGTGATGGAGCTTGGTCCAAACGAGGATTTGTGACAAAATTTTGTGTAGTTCCGGTCATACACTTTGAGACAGGACTTGTTATTGATTATGAAATACTAAACAAATATTGCCTAATTTGCAAAAATAATAAAGACAATGGAGAAGACTGGTACACTGCCCATGAACCACAGTGCTATAAAAACTTTGAAGGAAGTTCTCCTGCAATAGAGACAGAGGGATGGATACAACTATGGAAAAGATCTGTGGAAAAATGTAAATTTAGATACACCACAGTAATATCAGATGGTGATAAGGCATTCTCAACAATTGTAAAGGAAAAAATCTATGGTGAAGTTGAAATTACAAAAGATGAGTGTATAAATCACATATCAAAGAGAGTTGAAAAAGCCCTGAGAGGTTATGTTCAGGAAAAAAGTAAAAAAGGAGGTGTTGAAGGGAGCAGAAGAGGATCCCTGACTCAGGTCACTATAGGTAAAATCCAGGGCTACTACAGATATGCAATCCTTCGTAACCAGGGGGACGTAGAAAAGATGAGGAATGCAATATTTGCAGTAATAGAACATTGCACAAGCTCAGACGACGATCCTCGTCATGAGCTGTGCCCTGAAGGAGTTGCTTCCTGGTGCTTTTTCAACAGAGCAAAGGCAAAAGGAAAGCCTGCTGGAAGACATGAACAGCATGTTCACCATCCGATACATCAAGATATCAAGGCTGACCTATATGATATCATGAGAAAATACAGCACGAACGATATTTTGACAAGGTGCACTGGGCGCACACAAAATGCCAATGAGTGCTTGAACTCGGTGATGTGGAGCAAGTGTTCAAACTCCTTGTACTATCACAAGCAAAGGTTACATTACCTGATAGCCAAAGCAATCACCGAGTTCAATATTGGATTTGCACGTTCCCAAGGCCTTGTCACTCATGGGAAGATAGGGAAGGAAATTGGAGAACAACAAGATAAGAAAAAATGGAAGAAGTTTGAAGACAAACAACAAAAGGAAGAACGACGATAAAAAAAAATGGAAGGCTATGGAAGAAGAAAGTCAGCAAAGAAGGCACGACTTATGAAGCAGGAGGCTTCTAAGTAAGGAGGAGGGTAGAAGTAGCTGATGAGAAAAGGGAAGAGCCGATCCCTGGTAATAATAAACCCCTTTTCGATGTGTCAGCTACTTCCAAAATCCCCCAGGGGTAAGACGAGTGACACTTGTCGGTAAAGGCTAATATACAAATATGTAAATCGATAAGTGAATAATCATACAAATATTTGCAGGATATACACAATATAAAAGATCAGTAATACGACCCATACCCATCTCAAATCTCATTCTCCCTTCTCAGTCCATAATAAGAACTTTATTATTCATGGTATGTCATAATATGTTGTTATATATCATAATATGTCACAATATTCCGTTATATATCATAATGTGTTGGTATATATGGTAGTAATGAAGAGTGGAAAAAAATCTCGTAGCTATACATGTATATACAAAAATTTTTTTTTTACCATACCTCAGCCACATTCTCTATACTCTGGATATCATAGAGAACGTAAAGAAAACTGAATACTAGTTTAGACCACCCAACTTTGCTATATCACAAATTTGTAGTTTTCTCAAAAGTACTTTTTTCTAGTGTAATAGCTAATAGCACAGAGTTTTTACGTCATGTCAATCAATCTTTTCACACATGATATACGTATATATGAGCACATCATGTGAGGATAAAATTCGATCATTTTATTTTATTTTTACATCTCTGCATTTATCTTAGTCAATTTCAGGCCAGAAATTTCCTATTTATAGCAGAGATAAAAGTACTTTCCATCTAAAACAGTGTTGCTATACATCAGAGGTTAGTCCACATGAAATCTTATGCTGTTCTGAAGAATAGTTTACTGCCCATTATTAAAAATACACCTAGAAAAATGATCATTTCCTGTCCCACAGAAAACACAAATTCATGCAGCCAGCTCTAGTCAAGAGTTTCGTCAAGAAGATCAGCAGGGATGTCAAGATATTCGGTATAAAATAAACCTAGCATATATATTATTAATATGTTTCATGGCCGAACATAATTTACCTTTCTTCATTGCTGACCATATGACAGATCTTTTTAAAACAATATTTCCTGACTCTGCCATTGCCCAGGGATTACACATGAAAAGAACAAAGTGTACAGAAATTGCAAATAAAGTTGGTTTAGTTATCTCAGAAGAGATTGTGAGAGATTTGAGGCAGTATAAATTTTCCATAATTATTGACGAGTCAACTGATATTAGTGCAACCAAATGTCTTACGGTGATAGCAAAATTTTATAATTCAGCCAAAGGAATAATTGTTACAAAGATGCTAGATTTAATTAACATTTATGGTGAAAAAATGCATACAACTGGATCTTCTGGCCAGTCATTGTATAACATGATTATTGAAACTTTAAATTTTCATGATATTCCCCTGAATAATTTGGTTGGTTTTGCTGCAGACGGAGCATCAAATTTAATGGGAGAATCACACTCGTTATGCAGTAGGTTAAGGGAAAACTTTCCAGGGATTACAATTTTAAAATGTATTTGTCATTCTCTCCACTTGTGTGCTTCCGAAGCAGCTAAGACTCTTCCCGGACATTGTGAAGATTTGATAAGAAGTATTTATACCTATTTTGCTCACAGTGCCAAATGCAAATATGAATTTAAACAATTTCAAACCTTATTGAGCATAAAACCACACAAAATTCTCCATCCAAGTCAAACACGTTGGCTGTCACTCCATCAGGCTGTAGAGAGGATATTAGAACAATGGGATGCACTGAAAGAATATTTTTCAGTAATGGAAAAGAAAGAAAAACTAAGAAGTGTAACACTAATTTTAAGAGATGTCAGTGACCCCTCTGTGTTTCTTTATCTAAATTTTTTAAAATTTATTTTGCCAACTTTGACAAGTCTAAATTTGTTGTTTCAGAAGGAGACTCCAACAATCTTTCATGTTAATGTTCATCTTAACAGATTGTATAAGACCACACTGCAATATTTTTGTCGGAAGGAACTACTGGATAAATCCGAAATTGACACCTTTGATCCAGCTAACAGTACTAACCATGTACCATTAAACAACATATATTTAGGTTCATATGTTCATGAGTTATTGCAAAAAGATGAATTTAACAGGAACATTAAAATGGTAGATGATGTGAAGAAAAGATGTAAATTCTTTATGATTAAATTGTGTGAGGAAATTAAAACAAAATTTGAATTAAATGACTCACTATGGCAAATGACATCATATTTTTTTCCTGATAAATTCATGGACTCAAGATCGCGGGATATGATGCCTTCATTGTATCCTCTTGTAGAATGTTTACCTAGAATATATACCGGTGATGTACAAGTCCTTGATAATGAATGGAGACATTTAGACAGTGTTCCATTGCCAACAGAAATAACTACAAATTCATTCGATCCTGTTTTGTTTTATACCAAACTTGGGAATATGACCGAAAATAATGAGTATCTGTTCAAAACTTTGGCCACTTTTTCTTTAAACATTTTAGCGCTGCCTGTAACAAACACAGACGCAGAAAGACTGTTTTCTAAACTACATTTAATTAAAACTGATACAGGAAATAAGTTAAATATTCATTCTCTTAAATCACTATGTTATGTATCTGAAGCAGTCAGGGAACAAGGAGAGTGTTATAAATTTAAAGTATCTGGTGCAATGATGGAATCCTTATAAATAGCCCATGTAGCCTACAAATATATTGTATATGTTTGGTAAATGTTAAAAGTTTACTTATTTATTAATTTGTTTTAGTTATATTTCTTGTTTCAATAAAAAAAACACATAATGTATCCTAGTTTAGTTTCCCTTTGTATATCCTTCATTTATAAACGAATATCTTTCACCTTGAAATAATAAATGTATAGGTGAATTCAAACAATAAACAATTACAAATATTTTTACAATAAAATATTTGAGTTTACACTCAAATTATACTTAAATATAAAAGAATTGTATACACACAATATTAATTACCTTTTGTAACCCACTGGAACTCCTGGATAGGGGATACCCGCTGCCTTGCCTCATGACACTGCAGACAGCGAAGGGGAAACGACCTAAAGCCTTAGAGGGGACGCAGAGAGTAACGGAAATTGCTAACCACTGCCGCCCAGCACCTCGATAGATTACAATGGGCCAAAAAATAGTGACCAAGTTTGTAATAATAATTCACCATTACCAACGGAGCATATTGAATTACCAGTAGATAATAATGACCAGGTAAATAATATTTCACCTATTCTAACAGGGAGTGTTGAATTGGCAGAAAATAATGACCAGGTTAGTAATAATTTTCCATTCCTATTAGAGCATATTGAATTGAAAATAGAAAATAGTTAATACTGTAAATGGCCACGTTAATTAATCGCCTTCCTTGACTGGAAGTGGTTTCACTGGTACACCTGTTAAATATTTCTATACAGAATTTATACTAACCATTCTGTACACTCTGGGATACACAAGTTATTGAGAATCAGACAAGGACGTGCTGTTGTAAAGGGAAACCAAAGTCATCACAACCCCTGCCTGGATACACTGGGCCGTATGCAAGAATATTCGTATGTGTTTGATTATACCCCGTCGAATTACTGTATGTGTGTCATGAGACGGCCTCTCACGACTAATTTTCGACCAACACAGTACGGTAGTTACACATCTACACTATGCACCAGTCCCTCACAATGTGGATGAGTGCAGATGGTTTTCATTTCAGCCGTGCAATCCATCCACAAATAACTTATGGCAGGCGAATAAAAGTTTCTGGGTAAAGTAGAGCTCTGTAACATATTATTTTATTTAAACATGTTATATTCTAAGTACAGTGCAGAATAACGAGTTATTTTCTTTATGCTTCATGCGACGTGAATATAATACTGTATAATCCTTCCAAACTTTGAAATGGTATACAATTCCTGAAATATGTGATGAAGTGATGGTGAACATTATACAGTACAGTGTGTGTCACATGTTTCAGTTTCATATTAGAAAGATAAATGTGAGGAATGATATTAATGAAAGACTACATTTGTTCTGCTGTGAACACACTGAACTATAGTAGACAATTGATATAACACTAATAAATACCTGTACAGTACCTATCACTTCATTTTCCACACAGTCTCATTGAAGAATACCAATAACATCTTTTCCCAGGTTCTGTTATTCATTACCAAACAGAATAAATCATTACAGAATAAATCATTAAGTGATCTACTGGGCTTGTGTTAGAAATAATGTTCTCATGTTTAGATGAACAGCCTTACAATACAGAATAGCTGGAGGATTTGATACAATTTAAAATGCATAGCAATAGCTCTCGAATTCACACAATGAGATATTATCCCCTTAAACACAGTGAATCTAGTCACATTGAGCAATGCTGTACATGATTTTGGATCTTCGTTCTTTGTTTACTTTATAGACGAAGAAATCTAGAAGACACTTATTAGCTCTCAGTCCACACTTTACACTCCTGTATGATGTTTAAAGTGTTCTTATAGTTCCCATATGATATAGTAAAATGCCACAATAATCCACTGTACTTTTCCTTGACCTGACTAACCTTGGATCTAAACTGAGAGCATAATTATTTTTCAATCAAAATACAGGATGCTGACAAAATGGTTAAGGTGGATAATACTGTACAGAGTTGGTAAATGTGGAGCAACTGAATGGTTTTTCCAAACTATTCTAAGCCAGGCCACCAAAATTTTTGTTTGTCTGGTCGTGTTTCCTGACATACTTTGGTAAATCAGGGCACTCCATAATTACCTATAAATGTTTCTCTCCTTGCATCCTGTACCTTCTAATCCAATCACCTAAATATTTCTCCTCCCTAACCTAAAGTTTTCTCTCCTTACACAGCTTCTCATACAGTACTCGTATTACCTAAGGTATCCCTCTACAGGTTTAAAGACGGTATATTTAAATAGTTTCCTGCCGCCGTATCCATACAGCAGCTCCCCGTTGCCTTGGTGATCATAGAACGG
Source organism: Petrolisthes manimaculis (assembly GCA_034508575.1). Classification (NCBI taxonomy): domain Eukaryota; kingdom Metazoa; phylum Arthropoda; class Malacostraca; order Decapoda; family Porcellanidae; genus Petrolisthes; species Petrolisthes manimaculis. The sequence goes on from JAWZYT010003437.1 coordinate 78,520, forward strand.
GTAACGGTACCGAGGTCTGCAAGGGAAATGAGAGATAGATACGTGTATTTATTATTATTATGGTTATAGATGTATGGTTGTTTTTATCATTATTGTGGTTAAGGATGTATGGTTATCTTTATCGTTATTATGGTTACAAAAGATGCCTGATTATCATTATATCATTATTAGGGTTAAAGATGTATGGTTGGTTGTCTTTATATATATTTTCATAATTTCATGGCTAGGTACAAACTTCTGTTCATTAATAAGTTCATAAGTAAGTCTGAAATATGTACTGTACAATTATTTGAACAGCATCCAGTATTAACACAATGTTGTACATTTTAATAACACTATTATATTACTATAATCTGTTCAAAATTTGTGTTCCACTATAGCCTCTATCTATCTAGCTATTTCTATTTGTCTATCTATCGCTATTTCTATCTATCTAACTATCTCTATTTATATATATATATATATATATATATATATATATAACTATCGCTCTATCTATCTATCTATCTATTTCTATCTATCTAAGCATAAGAGGCCAAAAGCAACAAAAGTTTTGAACAGGGTATAGTACAGTACAGTCCTGTCCTCCCCCAATTAAATATACATTACTGTGCATGTCATTACTACATTACAATGACTACTGTACTACAATACAACAACAAATAATAATAGAAATACTGTACTACCTTTTCGACCACAATACCTTACCTTTGATAAAATGGGTAGATAAGTTCATATACCTTCCTAAGTTTGGGGTCATGAACAACGGCAGGATTCTTAACACTGTGGGTCTGGCACTCTGACAACACTGCCAGTACTCCCAGCATCTGATAGGTGGGGTTACATTAATAGTAGTAGTAGTATTGGTGGTGGTAATTGTAGTAGTGGTTTAACTAATAGTAGTATGAGTAGATGTAGTTGTGGTGGTGGTAGTAGGAGTGGTGGCTTTAGTGGCGATGGTTGTAGTAGTATTGGTGGTGTTAATTATTGTAGTAGTGGTATTAGTAATAGTAGTATGAGTAGATGTAGTCGTGTTGATGGTGGTGGTGGTAGTAGAAGTGGTGGCTTTAGTGGCGATGGTTGTACATTAGTAGTAGCAATAATAACAGTAGTAGTTTTAATACAAGAGATGGAAGTGTACAGTCACGAATAATAGTTATATAACCATTTAAATGAAACGGCCTTGAAAGATTATTAAAAAATTATCGCTGTTGGGCTCTGAAAGTTTAGTCATTGGTATGTGAGGCATGTGAGGCAATACTTTCACTCGTTATTCAACAAATGAAAATCAATTCACTTCTTAAATAAATGTGCATGCAAACTTCCTCAATCCCCTAGACGCCTTTCAGTAACTCCCACACCTTCAGGAGGGAGACGCCCTTAGGATGATCTCGCACCTTCGGGAGGATGATGCCCTCTGTTCTGCCCTTTGTTTACTACTGCGCTTACATCAACAGATATGTGTCCTTTTATTCCTCTTGCACCCACAGTCCACACCTACTTACAGGCAGAAGACGCCCTTTGGTTACTCTCGCACATACAGGGTAGGTATTAAACTCTCACCTACAGGAGATACGTGTCTTCTTGGGATATTCCATCGCCTATAAGAGGGAGATCATTAACCTTCAGTGTCAGGAGATAATTAATGTCATCCTCACATTGTTCTTCCCCAAACCAAGCATCATCTTCAATGGAACTTATTAGAAAGTATATACTGTACAATATACGATAGACTTCATACATCTTTACTAACTACAGCAACAGATACTGGAGTGCGAGTTGAAGTTTTATTTACTTATTTTTTATTTATTCATTTGGGGGGATGATTGCTATATATATTCCTACTGTCTTCACAAAGTTCACTACCAGAGAATTATGATACACACGCCATATATTATCACCTTAACAATTACTATTCTGTCTGTATTCACTACTGATCCTACACAATCATAATTAATTACTAACAGCTTCAGAATAATTATAACTGAAACCATCAAAACAATTTCCATCATTATCTTTTACATTGTCAATCCCTTCAATGTCAAGCACTCCCACACAAACAATATAATAACCGTCTATATTTTAATACTGTCAATGTGAGGGCCAGTGTAATTATAAGATTTAATTAATGTGTATACTCCACCAAATCACGTTATTATGTTAAAACGAGTCGATACAATAGTGAATAAAGTTATGTTACCGACGAGGCCAAGGATGACAGCTATATATATTATTTTTGTTGCTTGTTGGTGTTTGTATTGTGCTGAGGGTAAACGATTCCATCCCTTCACTTTCAATCACCACATATGGCCTTGAAAGTGAAAGTACAGTCGGCAGCAAAAGTCGTACGTACGTGTCGCCTCACTTAGGGAGGAAAAATTAGGTGTTTGTAAATTTGGAGCAACAGAATCCTTCAAACTATTTCAAGCAACAGAACACCATTATTTTTGCTATTCTGGTCCTGTTTCCTAGCATACTTTAGAGGAATAAAAACACTCCAATGTAACAAAAAGTGAATTACCACCTTAACGATTCTTCAAGGTTAACTAACATATTATATAAAGGATAATAATTGAACGAACACATTCACAATACAGAATTACAATATCTAGAGGGCACATTTTAATAATTAGTAAAATACTCTGCTGGGTTTTCATTTTACGAGTTCATGAAGCTTTTATTTCCATACTGTATGTATGTACTGCATGACTTGGCAATTGTGGGGGACATGACTTTTGCCGCCGACTGTACACACATGACTGTATGTATTGTGAGGCAGGAAGTCCAAGTTATGCAATGTAAACAAACAACAGTAATTATTTCGCCTAACCTCCCCGTATAATACTTGTCATTTAAAATCTGCTGGAAAATACAAACAAAGGCTTTACCAACTTTTAAGGGGGTGTGGGAATAGGGGGACAGGCTTGGGGGGGTGCAGGAGTATGGGGACAGACTCGTTTTTTGTGTTTTTTTTTTTTTTTTTTTGGGGGGGGGGTTAAGGGGGTGCGGTAATAGGAGGATAGGCTTTCTACCCACCCCAAGTCTGTCCCCCTATTTTTGCACCCCCCAGTCCCCCCCCCCCCAAGCCTGTCCCCTACTCCCACACCCACTATAATAACGACTTGTCAACCCATCTACGGGACTTGCTGTGAACTGAAGGTGAGTCACGCCCGTAGAGTTACTTGTTGAAAAATGAAGGGGAAATTTGCAACTTTTAAAACCCTGATTCCTCGAAAATGCACTAATTAAACAACAACAACTACTACTATTACTACTGCTACTACAATTACTACCATTACTACTACTACTACTACTGCAATTACTACCATTACTACTACTACTACTACTACTGCAATTACTACCATTACTACTACTACTACTACTGCAATTACAGTGCATTATTACCATTACTACTACTACTACAAATAATAATAACAATAACCATACAAACAAATCTCCATTATTAGTTTTTTTACTTACCAATATTATGGAGAGAATCCTCATGGTGTGTTCCTTACTCGTCACTTTTAGTTGTATTGAAGAGGTCGAGTAGAATTTATTAATGTTCACAGCCAAAAGTCCAATTATTTAACACTCGATCACTCTTAGAACATTATCTATATATTGTACAGTAGTCCTCCTGTTAATGTATTTACTTATATAATGTCTAATATCACACTTCACAAGCTTATTATTATTATGGTGGTGGAAAACAATGGATGGTGCATGTGGTTGGTGAAGGTGTAGTTGGTCGTGGAATGGTGATAGTAGTAGTAGTAGTAGTAGTAATAATAGTGGTGGTGACAATGCTAGCAATGGTATATAGTACGTGTTTAGTGTTTAGTAATGGTAATATATAGTGGTGGTAGTGTAGTGTTAATATTCTCCTGGATAAAAGCTGATAATAATGGTGGCGATATGGTGATGGTAATGGTCGGGGATGATGATCGAAGCTGATGGGTTGTGATGCGTGATCGATGTTTTCAAAGTTGTGGTTGGGTAAATCCTGTTAGACGGTGGTGGTGGTGGTGGTGGTGGTAGTAGTAGTAATAGTAGGCTACGTTGTACTCGTATCTTTCCTTCGTAATGTAATAAATCTTGTTGTATGTATTGCTTTCGTAAACACTGTACGTACTGACCGGTGAAGAATGTTTCGTGGTATTTCGTTCGTATTTTAAGTCATGTATGTATGTACGTGGTTTCGCGTTTTCAAACACTGTAAATTATATATATACTGATTGGAGAAGTTTCCTAGCTGTGGTATTCCTAATGTGTGTGAACGTGAAAGGAAAGCGCCGTTGGAAAAGAACAGAAAAAAAGTTAAATTTCCCACAAACCAATAATAATAGTACCGTTGAAAAGACAAGAACATTGACAATATCAGTTAATAATATTCAAGAGCCTACCATCACCTGAACTAAATCCGATCGAGGTGTAGAGTGCGTGCGTGCGTGTATGTATGTATGTCAGGAAGAGAGTAGAGTGAGAGAGAGAGAGTGAAGCGGTAGAGGTTATCACACTGGGAAGGCAAGACAGGCAGTGATGTGTGGAGGTGGTGGGGTAACATGGAGGTAGGTAAGGTTATATAGCTACCGGTCTGTCTGTATGTATGTCTGCCTGCCTGCCTCTGCTTCTCTCTCTCTCTCTCTCTCTCTCTCTCTCTCTCTCTCTCTCTCTCCAAGGTCGTGAGTTGTCCTTTTCTTTCGTTTTCTCTTTCTCCTAGGTTATTTTTAAGTCTCTCTCTCTCTCCCTCTCTCTCTCATTTCAAACATTTCCTTATCACACTCATCTCATTCATCACACATCGTCAACATATCCCATCTTTTAATTCACCACACATTCCCGTAACACCACCATCATCATCACAATCAAATATCTTTCACTCACCACACATCTCCTTAAGGGGGTGAGGGAATAGGGGGACAGGCTGGTAAGTTCATATCATCATCTTTATAATACACACGCACTATCTTTACAAAAGCTAAAAACTCAAACAAGGAGAGAGAGAGAGAGAGAGAGAGAGAGAGAGAGAGAGAGAGAGGGAAGCAGTGTGTGAGGAAGGAGAGGAAGGAGAGAGAAAGCAGTGTGTGTGTGGAAGGAGTGAAGGGAGGGAGGGAAAAATGAAAAAGATAGGAGGGACGTACGGATGAATGAGTGAAAATGTGAGATAGAGTAGGAGGAATCAAGGGAGAGGAAGAGGAATCAAGGAAGAGAAAATAATGTGAGAGAGAGGAAGGGAGGAGTCAAATCAAGGAGTAGAGAGAGAGAGAGAGAGAGAGGAAGGGAGGAGTCACAGTCTACAGTAAGAAAGGAAGAGGAAGTTACCAATAATAATATAATTTTGTTGTCTGTCCTCAGTATATAAAGTCTTGTGTCCTTCCTTCCCTTCCTTCCGTCACTACCAAGAGCAAACATGAAACAAATATATAAAGAAGGAAATGTATCAAAATGTCACATGAATAAATTGTTGTCGTTTTGGTTAAGTGTAAAAGATTTGTATACACATATTTTATTCCCTCTCTCTCCTCAGCCCCACACACCCCTCCCTCTCTCCTCACACACACACATACACATACTCTCTCTCTCTCTCTCTCTCTCTCTCTCTCTCTCTCTCTCTCTCTCTCTCAGGATAACACCTTTAGTCCTATAGTGAACAGTACGTGTAATCTCTCGTGGCATGCATACATTATAGAGAAGCCTAACACACACACACACACACACTTATGCGCCTTATTGGTGAGCGAAAGTCCAAGCTATGTGTGTGTATGTATATTATGTGTGTGTATGTACTATAAATAATGTGTACGTGTGTCATGTATTTCTTTTGATATGTATGTGTGTATTATATATTCATTGTGTAGGCTACTATTGTTTATTGTGTGTGTGTGTGTGTGTGTGTGGTACCATTATTATTGTGTGTGTGTGTGTGTGTGTGTGTGTGTGTGTGTGTGTGTGTGTGTGTGGTACCATTATTTATTGTGTGTGTGGTACCATTATTATTGTGTGTGTGTGTGTGGTATCATTATTTATTGTGAGTGTGTGTGTGTGTGTGAGTGAGTGTTTACGGAAGTTTGGTCATTTTGGTATCGTTCCGTTGCGTGGTTTGTGAATGACAGTTGTAATGTGTGTGTGTCAGTGTGTGTGTGTGTGTTGTAAAATCTTTCCTTTCTCCAGCTTGCGTCACCACCACCACCACCAGCAGCTGTTGTAGTGGACTGGTTTGAGAACATAACACCACAGAAGAAGAATTTTATACTGCTTAGCTAAACGATATATTCTTTATTTTGAGCTTATAAGAGGAGAGTATACTTTTGGTAGATTGGAGTGCCTTGCTTGCTTGATCCATCTAAATTATACCAGGAAACAGGACCAAATTGTCAAAAGTAATGGTGTGTGTTATGTTGCTCTGAATATTTTGGAGGAATCATTTGCTCCGGAATTACCAAAATTAATATACAGATTCCTCCAAACTATACCAACAAACATACTACAGGAAAAAATTTTTTTATCGTAATCTATCATCAGAATAATTATAATAATAATATTAATAATAATAACAATAACAATAATAACAACAACAACAACAACAGCAACAACAACAACAACAACAACAACAATAATAATAATAATAATAGTAGTAGTAGTAGTATCTATTATTTTAATGTCTTTGGGTACTTGACCACAACTATAAAAATACTAAAAAACAGAAGATTGTATAGTGGACGGAAGAGGAAATGCCTGCATGCCGGTGTCTGGTAGGAAGGTGGTGGTGGTGGGGAAAGTAAACACACACACACACACACACACACACATAATCTATGGTGTGTGTGGAATTTTTCACGGCACACATACACACACACACCTTTTTTTTTTTTTTGTACTATACGTGTAATGGCTCACGACACACAGACACACAAACACACATTCCTGTAGTGTACAGTACGTGTAATTTTGCTCGCACACACACAGACACACAAATTATAGTGTACTGTACAATCATGTAATCACACACACACACATGTACGCCTTACTGGTGGATCCTGTATTTTAGCCTTTAGGGAAAGTGAGCGTAATGGAGGGAACACACACACACACAAGGTCACCCACCAAGCCAAGCAGACAGCCTAGCCTATACCTATCCTTTCGCTTTCTCTCTAATAATCCATCCTTTCCTTATATATTTCTTTGTGTTTGTTGTCCCTCTTTTCTATCACATTTAATTTCCTTGTCGTCCCTCCCTTCTTTCTATTTTCTTCATGCTTGTTGTCCCTCTTTTGTATTACTTTTTCCTTGTCCCTCCTTTCATTCTATTTAATTTATTTCCTTCGTTTTGCTGTTCCACTTCTCTTTCACATTCTCCCCGTCCCTCTTTATCTTCCATTTTCTTTGTGTTTGTTGTCCCTCTTCTCTATCATCACATTTACCTTGTCTCTCCTTTCATAATATTTCCTTCGTTTTGCTGTTCCACTTTTCTATCATCCTCTTCCCGTCCCTCTCTCGCTTAAGTATCAGTGATGATTTTGTTTAGTCATATTTATTTATTATTATACATTTTTCAAATCAACGACAGGAAACGAGAAAAAAATCTGGGGCAAATCAATAAATAACATAATTTATATCATCACCGCACACACGCCATCTGTTGGAAGCAAAAGGAAACTGTCAGACGTGGAAATAATGTGTGGGAATTAACGTTTACGTGGTAACTTCCCCCTACACACACACACACACACACACAAACACACATATCTATCCCACCCATGGAGCTAGAATAGGAGGAGGCGGCCCGCGCGTTCATTTGGGTCTCAGTGGAGTGAAGCCAGTCAGGTCCTCAGAAGCCAACGCCTAGTATTGGCAAGAAAGGCTGACCACTCATAGTACCCATACAGTTTACCCATATTCCTCACCATGTTTATTCATTTTTAATTACGGTATGACATGTATTTCGTATTCTTTAATTAATAACATACAATTCACACATCTTTCAATAATATAAATAAAAAATTATAAATTACTGACCTATCACTCTATACCAAATTGGCCACTGAAATGTATAAGTTTTGTATATATTTGTCAACTCTTTACTTTCACTTTGGATGCCAACTTCTTAGTAATTTGTTTGGCCTTATATACATATTTCACCTGCAAATATGATTCAGCAACTGCCTTAATTAACTAATTCAAGTGATTATCAGTCGTACATGTGGCCAGCTAAAGTAGAAAATATGTATTTGTGGGCATAATATATTAACACTGATATTATTATTTTGCTACAATCTACCCTCTCCAAAGTGGTGCTGGACCCTCTTTCCTTAAACAGTTTTTCTGATGTAATACATTTATCAATTACATCATCAGATGGATACACCAAGTTTACTCTGTCTTTAAGTTTTACCAAGGAAAGAATATGTTTATCAGTCTTGTCTGAGTTTAGGGCAACAATGTATGGTTCACAATACAAGGACTTCATTAACATATATATCAAATCCTGCTATATATAAAACTATCTTATTTGTACACTTTGAGAGATGAGACTGACTTGGAATATACATGTATTCCTCTGACTCTTCATTAACAGAATCAGATAATATCCTACTTTTCAGAACAGAGTCATTGATTACCTAAAGAGAAATATTATTTTTAATATTTCTAACACACTTGCTTGACACACTTAAAATTGGAACAGAATCCAATGGTATGCATTTCCTTGGAATAATAGGCATGACCAAGTAACCGATCATCCTAACTAGGGAGGCAAAATGAATAATGCAGTATTTAATGATACATGTAATGCCAATTACAGTTACACTGAGAAGGATGTCAACTCTTTTACTGTATATGTCATGAAGTCGGAAAAAGAAAAATAACTGAATTATTGTTGTATATTCAAAACCATGACATTTTCAACCTTAGTGATGGGTTGGTGATGGGTCTCACAAACGTAATCCCTTAATGAACTTCCTAATTGATAAATCGGTCCCTCCCTAAGTAACACACAAACACAGCCGTTTATTAATTTGTTTGGTGACCCTCCCTCACACGTAAACATATTTTACCACACCCAGATTGTACACACACATACACAAGCACACGCACACACACACACACGCATAGACATACACATGACATACTTTGATAACTGCATAAAAAGGAACTGCTTTACTGTATAATATGTTATTTCTTCACTCTGTCCTGACCACTGAAGATAGTGGTAGTGTTCACCCAAACTGTTTAGTGACAATATATTTCATTGTCTGCAGAATGTATGAATTAATCACCTTTTGGGTGACATAAGTCATGGCCAGATTATTAATTAAGGAGTGGCTGGCGAGCTTCTTGACAATCCCAATATGGCTGACCTGACCTCACTTTTCTGACCGCGGGTCGTCTCCTCCCATTCTAGCTCCATGATCCCACCCATCTCCAAGCCCCCCTGATTCCTCCTCCTCCTCCCTTCTCTACCCACTTCCTCTTCTCTTTTTTTCCAATCTCCTCTCCCCCTCTCCTCGTCCTCCTAACACCTCCCTCCCCTTCCCCTTTTCTTTCCGTTTTTATTTTTATCTCTTACGTTGTCCCTCATCCTACCTCCCATTTATTCCTGTCCCTTCCCTCCTCCTTCCCCCTATCCCTTCCTCTCCCTCCCCTCCCCTTTTCATCCTCCACCACCTCTTTCTCTTCATCCTTTTAGCATGTTCTTCCACTGTGCCTCCTCCTCCCTTCACTTCCTTTTATTGGTCTCCTCTCGTTTCCCTCTTCTATAATGTCCTCATAATCATCATAAGTTTTACCGACTGCACTATCCTCAATTATATAAACACTAATCAAGCATTCGTAGACTTTAGAAGCCTCCAATGTGAAGATTAATAAACATACCCTAGGAAATCCACAGTAAGCCTAACATGTTGTGTGTACATTAGGCTACAGAGGCTGGACTGCTACACGAGGCTTAAGGGACCCTATGTTGTAGTCAGAAAATTGGAGGTAAACAAGTCCTACAAATATTGCCACGAAACACCACCTATATGGAAGGAGCTTGTTTCGTGGCATAGTCAGGAGGAATCAGAAGCCTCCAATTTTCATACACGATCACAGGGTCCTAATTAAGTATAACGTCTTTTTGCGCAGGAACGAACATCAACAATGATTTAGCTAGTTCTAATTTGAGCGGGAAGAATGCAGAAATTGTAGATATATCTGCTGTTTTCATTTGTGCGGAAACGAACACCATTAATATTATTTCCAAGTTTTAATTTGCAGGGGTATTATGCAGATACATTCTTACCGTTTTAATTTGCGTGGAAAATAACAAATGCAGTTTTTATACATGAATTACCGGTCAAAGTTGGATTACACGCAGGAAAAACACTTAAACATTATTAGTTTAAATTCACACAAAATCTTCACTTTCATTCTCCTGATACAAGAAATTATTTAGATCGTGACTGTAGGCCTACACTGTTATGTTGAGTAATACGTACCAACATTCAAGCCTGTCACTCAGAATTAGGACATCTGAATTATTGTTGTTGATTGACATAGCAAGGTGTGTGTGTGTGTGTGTGTGTGTGTGTGTGTGTGTGTGTGTGTAGCAGACCAGCTAAAGAAAGCGAAAAGTTAACCTATAATAATTGTCTGCTTTAACTTCGCCATGTAAACAAACACAGAAACACTCCTTATAATAAGAGTCATACGTGCGTGTACCTGACAAAGATTTTTAAACCCCCTGGGGAAATACACTTATCACAACTTCACGAAATCCTCTGTGTAAGAGAGTATAGTCATTAAGGGACCCTGTGATGTAGTCAGAAATTTGGAGATAAACGAGTCCTTCAAATATTGCCACGAAACACCACCTATAGGGAAGGAGCTTGTTTCGTGGCATGATCAGGAGGAATCAGAAGTCTCCCATTTTCATACACGATCACAGGGTCCTTAACATAACGATGAGAGTAACAACAAAGTATCATAATCATAGCTATAAAATAATCATGGCTTTCGCTCCTGGCTATAAAACACTGACCAGATATATGTTTGCACTTTTCCGCTTCATTTCACAGAGTGGTTACTAAGGTACAGTTCCAACAACAGTTACTTCCTTTAAAACATTAGAGGCTGGTAGTGTTGGTGGTAAACCTGAACCAACTAATTCCACCAAACAATTTAAAGCAACAAGTCGGCATTATTTTTGTAAACGGGTCTTGATTCATGGCATATTTTGGAGGAATCAATTAAGTCGTTCCAATGTACCAAAGAGTGTGTTAACCCCCATAATTAATCTTTACTGCACAAGGATGGAAGAGGAAGAACGTATAAGAGTTACTTTTTATGCTGGTTGGTGTGCAGTTTGAAAAGTGATGAAAATCGCGTGACAACACCAACATTAATATTTGCAACAGCTGGTATGATTCGTCCAACATGCAAATATTGTAGACTATAAATTATACCACCATCATCATCACCTGTTGACTGCCGGAAGGGATGAATGTATACTGTATTATTTTATTATGCTGTTGGTGAATTATTACTTTCTCCAGGCTTTGCTATGAAACATACTTATTCTCTATTAATAATAATTTTGCTGCCTTACAACTATTTCACTAATCAATTTTGTTGCGTTACAATTATTACACTACTGTAATAATATGGCAGTCACGCCTAATGGTTCTTAAAAAAAATGATCCAAACCAATATATAGTTAATGTTGGTCTCTGTATAATGTTTGAGTCATAAGATTAAAAAATATCACTTATATTAACTTTATACATCTGCTGGACATTCGATGGTGACTGTCACGGTCTATGAACAGTGACGCAAGCAGATAGGCATAGAGGGGGGAGGGGGAGGGGGATGGGGAAGGGCAGGGGGGAGGCGGGAAGGAAACGTGTGCGAGTGAGTGAGTGAGTGAGTGTGTGTGTGTGTGATGATGAACGCGTGAGCAGCAATGACGGTGTGATGTAACTTTAAATGGGAGGTGAGATTCTTGGAGGTAGTTTATCTGAGAACTATGACTTCCTCCAATCTGTGCCACGAAACACATCCCCCTAACAGTAACATTCAACATTACGGTCATCTGTATCCTACCAGAGAACGAGAAAGAGACATAATTAATCCCCTACTACAGTAATAACATCGCGGCCATCTGTTTTTTTCTGGCATAGTTTGAAGGAATCTGCAGGTAGCCTTTACATTATATATTCCCGCCAAGAGAGTTTCCCCTTCTCCCTCCTTGTTTATTTTTTGACGGCAGCTGTTGGTTGGACCTGGCTGTAACCACTCACTCACTCACTCACTCACTTCTTCCCCGTCCACTATTTGTTATGCAACCTTCATCCTTTCTCTGTGATTAGCCATGCTACAATACCACGTACCACGCATTTGCAATTAATTATGTCATCTCGTCAATTGTCCCTACTTTCATTCTATTTACCTTCGTGCTTGCTATCCTACTTTTCTATCACCTTAATTATTCTCCCTGTCCATTTTTTGTCTCCTATTTCCTTCGTGCTTACTGTCCCACTTCTCTCTATCACTTTCTCCCTATCCTTCCATTTATTTCTATTTCCCTTCGTGCCTGCTGTCCCACTTCTTTCTATCACCTATAGCTTCTTCTTGCCCTTTCTTAAGTCTCCTATTTCCTTCTTGCTTACTGTCCCATTTCTCTGTATCCTTTTTTTTTTTCTATTTCCCTCCGTGCACGCTGTCCCACTTCTTTCTCTCTTCCATCTTCATACTGTACAATTACGGCAATGAGTTCCTGTATCCCCTTGATCCTTACCTCACTATACCCTAATGTGGAATCTCAAGTCACAACTCACGTCCGTCATTACAGAGTAAAATAATTGTCTTCATTCAAACAGACGTTCACTACTACTGCAACGCTGCCAACTAATTTCCACAACTGTACCTACAATTTCATTAATTAAGGGTTTTACAGGCCTAGGGCGGTCTTGCATCTACCTCAATCAATCAATTATTCAATCATCGCAATTATGTAGAGACGAACAAATCTTCCAAACAATAATAATACCGGTAATACTCCAATCTATGAATAGGGTGGGGATTTTTCCTAACCAGAATAAATGACCACCTTCGCCTTGCCTTTGCCCGACCAGACACACACCCTCCTATTATCATTGTGTGCCCGATCAGCCCTTGTACTGTAGCCTACTATTTGTTACTTTCACCACTACAACTCGCCTCACAGTACAGTACCTATATACCTAGATGCATTTTCAGAGAGAGAGAGAGAGAGAGAGAGAGAGAGAACATACATAAACTCGAACAGAGAGAGAGAGAATTTTACATCAACTGACAAAGAGAGAGAGAGAGAGAGAGAGAGAGAGAGAGAGAGAGAGAGAGAGAGAGAGAGAACATACATAAACTCGAACAGAGAGAGAGAGAGAATTTTACATCAACTGACATAGAGAGAGTACTTAAATCAACTGAGAGAGAGAAAAATAGAGTACTTACATCAACTGACACACACAGAATACACACACGTCATATATTACCCAACAAACACCAATCAGTACTGACTCACGGATTATCTAGGTCAATCACGCCTCGCTCTCATTCCATCTGTTAATGGCAGAACCAATTAAAGAAGCAGCTATGATTGTGAACCTCAAGGGGAATTCAAATTATGTACACTCGTGATACATAATTTCTGACCAGAGACGAACGGTAGGCACCATATAAATTATACAACCCTGCATTCGAACTCAGTCTCTATAGGTGTACTGGGTGGGGAAAGGACCAATACCAGGCGATTCGAGGCTTTCTGCTCCTCACACTCTGGTCAGAAATTATGTATTATGTAGTGTAGGTGCATTGGAGTGCTACTGATTCCTCCATATGTACCATAAAACAGACTTTCTAGATACATTATACCCTCGATATAAGATTATCAAATACAGCACTGCACTTTAACATAGGGTTTGTAATTTAAATCACTTGTTCTGTATGGTAATGATTAATAATAACAGTATTAATACAAGTCTATATAGCTGGAAACACCACACACACTATACTTTTAACACATACTCAGTATATCACTTAATTTAGTCTGTTTGGTAATGAATAATAGAATTAAGCCTGGGAAAACATCTGGTGGCTAGTATGTTTGTACAGTCACGCCTAATAGTCTTGCAACACCTTCGAATACAACGTCCTCGATAATTAAATGATGTTAAACTATTGCCGTTATTGGTTTCTGTAATAGTGATTCATAAGATCATTCAAATGGCTCACTTTCCCCATTTGCCTGATGCAGCTGGACTTTTGACCCTGACTGTACTTCAGGCGAGTCAAATGAACCATCGAAGTTCAAACATATCAGAGGTTTACATTATTTGGAACAACGAAACACCCGACGCTTCAACATCAGTATATGACTCTATGCAAAGATGAATAATCAGTGGACAGACTATCTAAACTATTGATTAAAAGCTACAGTTAGCTTTTAGAGTCAAATAATAATAATAATAATGTCACATCAGTCTCCATCTTATAGGCTTTACTCTCAAAAATATAAAACCATAATGCCGTATCGATGAAATATGGCCTAAACGTGGTTCGATTCTAAAGTGCCATACCAAACACCTACAGTAAATAAACCTTGTAATATTACACTATTATGAACAGATTATATACTCACTTCAACAAGAAATCAACTCTTCATCCACTATAACACTGTCCTTAATTCTTTCAGCACATCAACAACGATAATGAAGACGACAACGATAAAAGTATCCAAGCACAGTAACCACTCACGCCTTCACTAGAATCACTACTAACACACTCACCCACTCCCGCCGCACACTACACTACTATAACACACATTCAACGGGAAACGAAAGTGGTATACAAAAATAATGGTGTCGTTGGTGTGGTTGTTATGTATGTATCCGTTCGAAGCCACCACCGGAATGTATGATAACATATGATTGTATGGATATATGTACTGAATGTGCGCTTGAGTGAGACGACAACGACGAGGAGGATTTCTATGAATGTCCACACCACAGTGTGAGTCTTATAATTAGTGCCACTGTGAGTATATACACTGTGGTCCACACTGGGGATCGAGCCAGTATTCTAGCAGTGCGAGACCCACACGCTCACTGCTTTACTTTGTACAGACGACTGAGACGAGGACTCGAGGAGGATGTCATCATGTCAGGCGCAAAGAGTTTTTAGCGGGGAATGTTATCGCTGTCGTCGTCAGTCTCGGCGTCACAACTATAGACTAGACTATAACTAATTAAATAAGTATGGGGGGGGGGGGAGAAAGAAGAGTATTTGGGGGGGAGGGAGTTTCTAGCGCGAGTGAACTGCTGGTGTTAGGGGGAGGAGGGTGGACCCAGCTGGACACTGGACAGTTGCACTCAGAAGACTCTAGGTTGTCTAGGACACATCGTCCAACAACAGATATATATATATAAACTGATGTTGTATCTGGTAACAGTTGCAATATGACCTGGACCAAAATTCAGTCGTCTGCTCGGCCCAAACAAACCCAATGATTTTTTTTTCTTAATTATGTTGATAGATGAGGTGGCTCGAGTCATCTGCTCCCAAATGTACCTTTATCACTTCCCGTTACGCCTCAACCGGCAAGTGAGAGTAAAAGTTAGGAAACTCAGTGTGGGTTCCTTTGCTGTTTTCTTCTTCCTGTTCTCTGAATGGTTCTCATTATTATCTCCGTATGTGGGTGTTCGTTGCTAGCAGTGAGGTTTTTATTTACGTAATCCATATACCACGTACAGTCACGCCCAATAGTCCTGCAACACCTTAAATTCGAATAAAACGGCCTCGATAAATGATGTTGAACTATAGGCAAGCTGTTGATTCATAAGATTTACTTAAATGACAATTAATGTAAGACTACAATGAACCAGGTAGAATTAATGGGGAATGAAGCTAGTGTTTCATTGCATTTATTTCGAAGTGGAGATAATGCAAGTGAAATATGGCCTGCTTGTCTATATTTATAATGACCACGAGATCTCTGCATTTCTGTAAACATCATGAGAGAAATTAACTGAAGAGAAAGAAAGAAATACCACCCTAGGACTGGAAGACTCTGTAGGACGAGGGAAAACAAGATAGTCTAGAGTTGAGAGGGAAAGCAATCAGGTAGGAAAATAGAAGGAAAGGAGGGCGCCCGGTTGAAAAATTGAAAGGGAAAAACACGAGAGAAATGGCTGGAACTAGACTCACGCTGTACCGTATGTTGCAACCTCGTGTGTATGTATGTGTGTGTGTGTGTGTGACAGTAAAATATTATACTATATACCACGTTGGAAGCTAGGAGAAGTACTGTACTTTCCACTGGCTTAATTACCACCATCACAGTAGCCTACCACGTACAGTACTCTTCTTCAACACTCACTTTCATTTCTTCGCTTGTCCCTCCTTTTCTTCTATATCTTTAATCGTGCTTGCTGTAATTCGATCCTCTCTATTTCCTTCTCTCGTATATCACACTCTTCCTTCCACTAATTTCATCAAGTTTGTATGTCTCAGACGCAAATTGATTTGTCCTTCTAGTAGGCCGGCCTATGATTCCGCCTATCAGTGAGGCCCAGCTGGAAGGAATATTAGTTAGTTAAATAGTCCATACGGTAGATCTCCTGCCTTTGGATATTGATTGAATTTCTGGGTCTTATACAAAGTGCTGACAGATCCCACAACATGTCACCTGAGTACTTTACGTTACGCCGATATTACTCACGACTCCCTACACAGTAGCCTACACACACAAACACAATATCCATCTTTACCACATCTTCAGTCTCTCTTGTCCAACTTAGTGACAATTATGACTCTAAATATACACACAGTCACACATACACAATATACATCTTCACATCTCCACATCCATCTTCATTCTCTGTGCCTATCATGAGACAGGAATGACACACACACACACACTATCCTCTTTCCATCGTCACATCCATCTTTTATACTTCATTTTCTCTGTATCAAGCAGTGATATTTATGACTCGCTTCTATATAATGTTATTGTCATTCAAGCAGTCACGAGTCCCATCTTTAGTAAAAATAGATAAAAATACGTTATTATTACAGAATAACTGGGCTTTTGGCTAGGCTTGAGCAGTATTACCACATTAGGCTAAGTCCTGGAAATTTTCCCCAGTCACTTTATGATAGTTTACACTGGTTATACCCGGTAGTTTCCCCCTGTCCGAAATCCCCCCCCGGGGAAATATAGCCCATAATATATATTCCCCTGGGGGAATTTCGTCCCAGGATAATATTCCCGCCTCTGGGACAATATTCCCCCAACCCCACTCCTATTATAAAAGTATGGCTATGGCGACACCTGTAGTAACGATAACCTGCCACAGGATAATTATCCTAACAACAAAACTACCGACAAAACCAGTGAAGCTTCCTGGCAGGCTTCTCATGAAAAGACGAGAACTTAAAGGCGTTTACAAATACATGGATGAAGATGCAATTACAACTCTTCATGCAACGCTTAAGGCAAAGGAGGACGACATTCCTGGGGCATGGATATGCCAAGAATGTACAGGAATTACAGCAGATGGACGCGAAGTGGTCGAGTGCGAGTCATGTTACGAATGGTACCGACACACTGCTTGTCTTGGAACAACACAAAATTATAAGGCCACATGGAGTTGTCGTAAGTGTAATCCAGTCCCACAATCAAAGACAAAAGATAAAATGAATTAACGCACTTCTTTTAATTGCTTTTTAAGTACTTTTTTAATTAGCTTTCCAATAAAGACTTCACGATTGTTTTATCTAAAACTACTTATGACTCAAACATAGGCAATAATGAAACAGCGTAGGCTATCAGTAACCAAGGAACATGACGGACGACATGGTTCAGCGTTATGCTGTGCTGCCTATACATACTATCGGTGAGTACGGTACTGTGTCATATAAATTCAACACTAATACTACACAAGTACCAGTAAATTTCCAGACTACATAAATTAATACCATTCTGATGTAGAAAAAAATTCCTATGACTTTGTCAAACTGTAGGGGGGGCAATTATCCTAGTTTTGATTTCCTACCTCCATGGTAGCAACACAATATACCAGCAGATAGTGTACAAAAATGTTATCATGATCTACTTACCTACCACTTTCTCGTTCCTGACGGATAAAAATAATATTGGTGGCCACTGCACAGAGCAATACCCTACAGTGCCGCGTGCGGCCGTTTGTGGTTACTGTGCTTGTCCGCTTGGCAAGTTGGAACTTGGCAGCTTGTTGGATATTTTTGTCGTTGTCGTCTTCATTAACGTTGTTGATGTGCTGAAAGAATAATATAGACGTGATTAATTTTAGCATTTTGTTTATTTATTTATAATTTTTTGTCATGTTCGAGTAATTCTTATTTAATAAGTCTGACAGACGTATTCACTAGGGAAGAATTAGTGCATCATAATATAATAATAAATACAGACAGTGATGGTTAAAGAATACATGGACTTAACTTATTTTAACTAGTGTAGGCTACCGTACGTATTATTCGATCTTGATCCGTTCCAGAGAAAAGAGAGAGGGACTTGGAAAGAGAAGAGGAAATGTTTCTGCTTCGATATGGGGCGCCTAAACCCTTTACACATCCTATAATAGCAGGCAATATCAGCCCTTACGAGGTCTTGGGTTATCTGAAACTTTCTCCACTTACCATGTACGGCCAGCAGTACTATACAATCAGTTATCGACTATTGGTTACTCGTATAGCTTTCACTTCACTAATTTATTAATTTATTATACTTCCTGTTACACCGCATACCTAGTCTCTAATCCGTACAGACCAAAACAAAAGTTAGTTCACTGTCGTGTAGGAAGGAGTGTCATACTAAATTCATAATACTTGTATTGTTCTTTAGGGTATGAAACAATCCATTGCACTGTACACACGCAATCTAACTTTTTATTCCCTCTCTAGTAATTATGTACAGGAAACTTTTATACAGATCCCATTTCTATGATATGACAATTTTTATATAATAATAATATAGCATTATAGTTAGTTTATAGTATATAATGTTGGTTAACTTTGGGTATAGTGAGTTGGTTTAGGTTTACTGTAAGTTGTGTTTAATCTTTGTTTACATTTTCAGTCACACGTGTGGTTGGGGTTGGAGTTTGCTGTTTATTTACTTGTGTGAGGACCGGCTATATTATATTATATTTATTAATATTCATGTTCGACTCTGTGTTTTTACCTATTTGTATATGTACAGGATTGAGTCAAGCTCATAATATCGAGATTTTTAAAACCCAATTATCATATTTTTCTTTAATTACAGTTATATATTATGTTTATGGCATCTATTACGCTATTTGGAGAACTATATTTCGATAAATTTTCCGTGTTACACTTGTGCGAGATTTTCAGACAAAATATAGTTTTTCATGTGATTCGTTGTATTTTAACATCCATTTATTGTGCAAATATTCTGTATTGGCCAAACCCCATCCCCCTAAAAATCTTGGGAGAGAACCTGGGAATTCAAGGTTTTGGTTGGGGGAAAGGGTAAATATTAAATAAATTACCATCATGGCATATGGTTTTTCTATCTTCATTACCCACTTATTTTTATTTTCTTCAACGGCATTTCCTCCGCAAAACTCCATCACAGAACTGAATTGGGCAGACAAGGTGATGTGTGAAGGCAGAATGACGTCAAAATTACATCACAAATAAATGAGGGAATTTCCAGTAATGTTAGAGGTCATAAGTTCACATTTCTCAAGAAGACCAGCAGATGGCACAAACGTAAAAAAAATGGTAGCAAATCGATTGAGAAAAATAAGAAACCTAATGCATTATAAGTGAAATCTGTATAAATACAGTTACCCCCGGTCTGCAGGATTATACCAAGACCTGTATCAAACATACAGAAATTTGACCATAAAAACAGTGAAACTTAAATATCTTGCACATGTGTAACTCTGAAATAATTCCTATATTTCTGTACATCTTTGTCTCCTCTTCTTATATTTATTTTTTTTACTGTGACCTCTCACTGTAGGTATTCCTTGTTGACACCAGTTTTCCATATCTATCTTTTCTTTTTCTCTAACATATTTGTAAACCATAATCATATCTCATCTCTTTCATCTTTTTTCTAGTTTAGGTACCGGTAACTTTAGTTTCTCTAATCTTTCTTTATAGCTTATTTCTTTTAGACTTGATACCCATGTAATTGCTGCTCTTTGTATTTTTTCTAATTTAGTGATATGTTTCTTTAAATGTGGGTTCCATACTACTGCATATGTGTGTGTGAGTTCCTTAGGATAAGCAATGTTGAAGACACAGTATTTACAAGTTGCTATCATGGGATTTTGAACATTTCACCCTGACTATTCCTTATATTTCACCATTTACTACAGATTCTCCCTTGCAAATGCATTGTAACATTACTTTCCCTTTTTCATAATACAATACTATCAGTAGCCTATGTGGCTCAGTGTTTTTCGAAGACTGTCAATGTTCCGAAGTAAGCTGTTTATATTTACCCTATTACATGGATGCTCTGGTTAGGACCAAAGGATGCTCTGGTCCAGGTTTGGTTTGGTACCCTTTCATGAGGGATGAATTGGTTTCACCTTTACAAGTTTTGGTAATTATCTATTCTATTGCCGTTTTCTATTACAATGTTTCTACCTTCTTTACCCATTAATTTATATCATTCTAAATCATCTTTCATCTATGGCATTTTCTTTAGAAATGCCCCATATTCAAATGGGGCCTTACCCGACTTTACCTAACTTAACCTTGACCGCAGCAGACTACCAGGACCTAACCTGGGCAAACTACCGGGCCCTAACCGTGGTAAAGTACCGGGACCTGACTGGGGCAAAGAACCATGACCTAGCCAGAAGTGGCCACACTTCTATAAATGACAATGTACTGTACTGGATAACTACCCAAGTTTTTTATCAATTATGTTTATATATTATTTATATATTATGTTTTTCACTAATTTCCAGAGTGGATGAAATCAAGAGTCTGCACAAAGCTGCTGTCGCTAAGAACCTCAATACTAATGACAACAACAATTCATAAACTCCACAAGACCTGGTGCCGTTAACATCAAACACATCCTGTTAAGGTACACATGTCACACTGATTATTTATCACCAGTCGTGTTAATAAAAACTTAAGTTGTCCTGTAGTCCCTTGATATACGAGTAAATACTTGTATCCACCACTTCCTTTTACACTCGGGTCCACAGTGAAGACCACCAAATGTTTTACCAGGCATCTGTTATTCATCATACAGACTTAGTGATTTAATGAGACCGTGTTAAAAGGATTGTGCTAAATTTAATAATTTTCTATCGAGGGCTTTCTGTACTGTACATGCTAAGTTTAATGAACTGGAGTTGTTAGGTAAAGTAAATAGAATGCATAAAGCCTCTTAACAAAACCCAGGCCAACACTAAAATACACATCTAGATAACGACACACAGACTGGCATCAGCGACATGGACTACACTTAAAATGGCAATCTTGCGTGGCTAAGGGTGGTATTATAAAACTTACTTACTCTTCATCAAAAAGTCATTTCGTCACTACAATTGCATTGCAAGTGATGGGAACTGAGCGACAAAGAAAACTTTTCCACAAAGTAGTTAATAATAGCACCCCATGACTGTGGATCCGTTATTTTGCATTACCGGTATTTTCCCTCCACTTTTGAGTTTTGACATTTGCTCTCTTAATTAACAGAAAGTTGGGGGGGGGAAAGAAGTTTTGTGTAGCAACATTAGCAACACACGATTTCTTCTCTTGTCTCGGGCCAAAGCATAAATGGAACCCTTCCATATGGCAGCTGTTTTCACCTTGCAAGCCGTAGGAGCTTTGATGTGGCATAAAAAAAAGGCAGAAGGTATACATAAACTTGGAGGCCTGAAAAATATCCTTACCATAGGCCAATGTATTAAGTTTATGAGCTACTTTATACTGTATTGTTAATCAAATTTACAAGTTTATATTTTTCCATTTCTTAAAAATTTGAGTTTGCTGAAATGACAAATAAATTAAATTAGCACTTAGTCTCCTTCAGAAACGTGTAGATAATGCCAATGGTTTCAGTCTTAAATGAGTAGTACAGTGTTGGTGGTAAATCTGTGGCAACTCATTCCTCCAAACCATTCCAGCAACAGGACACAAATATTTTTGTTGTTCATGTGGTCCTGTTTCTCGGCATACTTTGGAGGAATCAAGGCACTCAAATGTACCAAAAGTATATTACCCCCTTAAATTCATTGTGAATGAGTAGGCTTGGATCAAATGTGTGTGATGTTTTCTACAGAATTAAACAGACTCGGAACAACAATGTTGCGAGGAAGAAGACGGAAGGAAAATGAAGATTATGAAGACGATGACAACAAGGATGAAAACATTAATGAGATTGGTGGTGGAGGGGATGGCACAGGATGGGATGACAGTGATGATGATGACGATGATAATGATGCCCCAGACGCGGTGAGCCTGAGCACCGGGAGGGAGAGAGGCGAAGCAAAGGCCAAGCAGGTGAAGCAAGAGGTGCAGCAGTTGAGGGAAAAGGCGAGGGAAAAGCGGAGGAAGAGACACGAGAAGAACAAACTACAGCAGGAGGCCAAGGTGAGTGAACAAACTACTACTTGCTCCTGCCCTCTACTGTACTTATGATAAAATATATTGTGACAAGCTGGCAGTGGAGACCAAATAGGTTCACAAAAATAGGATGAACTAAGCCTTATAAAACGAGTTACGTATATCACGCATTGAAACTCCCGTACTAATTTATTCGTGGACGCCCATTATCTAAAAGAAGCGTTATCAAAATGTTAGTAAAGGCTCTTTCTCATACGGTGTTGTTCCTTTTCCGAACAATATACAGTATGTACAGAAATCCCTCAATTTCCACTGTTGTTATGGGTGTGTATTGCCCTGATTTTAATGAATCTGTGTACAATACAGTAAACACTGTATATTACACACCCATTAACCCAGTGGATAATAAGGGTTTACTGTACACAGATTAATGATAGATGGTATAACACACACCCATAGCAACAGTGCAAAACTACAGATTACTGTACAAAAAGACTACTTGAATGCCACCCCTCACCCCCACAGCGTCGTCGTCTAGAGAAGCTGGCACAAACACGCATGCCGGAGAGCCTGCTGGATGCTGTTGCCGCTGAGCAGGAGGAAGGCACAGAGAAGCAAACCATAGATGAGGGGAGTGATGGGGAGGAAGATAAGGGTAAACTCACAACTTTTGATGAGGAAGGTAAGAATAATGGGGCAAATGTGTTGTGATTGATGGATATTAGGCGCCGCAACATTGAAGTCCTATAGCGCCAGAAAAAGGTGATAGAGAGGTGTGACAGCAAGCAGGAAGGAAATAAAAATAAACGAGGGACAGTTGAAGAACTGAAAGATGGGAACCATTTAGTCTGGTCTCTCACTAGCAACCTTCCTAGCATGGGAAGCCCTTTCTCCCCGAAATCGGGGCAGAGCAGGGCCGGAGCCCCCTCTAGTTAAGCTCGCCAGGTCTCAGAGGCACACAAGCCCCCCCAACACGTCAAGGCAGTTCCCGTTAGGGGGGATATGTGTTGTGTAATATTATGAAAGAGGGAAATGAAAAAAATAATTAAATAAAAATGATAATAATAATGATGGTTTTAGAAGTTGTACATATTCTTTTTTAAGTTTTTAACTTCTTTTGATGCCATTTTGTGAGCCTTTTTGACAATGCTGATGGCTTGTGTCCCTCCGGAAATGAGTGCTGCATTAGCCTTGCCAGCCTTCAGCGGCCCCCCATTGGGGGAGTGGACAGCTATGGCTGCAGGCGGGGGTGGGGTCTCCCGGTTCCCCTGTAGGGGAGAGGGGAAAAGGTGTGTGTATGAGAGTGGTAAATGTGAATGGGATGGTGAATAATACATAGAGGCAAGAGATAGTGGAGTGTTTTAAAAATGGATGAGTGGATGTGATAAGAGAGACAGAGTCACATGAAAGGATGGGGAGTGGAAGAGAGAGTGTGATGTGGGATGAAACGGAGGGAGGCATAATCTGGGTAGGAAAGGATGAAAAATATAAAAGAAGAGAGAGGTAGGGGTGTGCAGTGCTGATATCACCAAAGGTGTGGAAGAGAGTAGATGAACATGGATAGTGTGGGACAAGAGTAGTATGGATGACAGGGAAGATAGGATTAGTGAAGTATGCATGGATGTGTGCATATGCACCAGTGAATGAGAACAAGACAGGGAGAGAGAGGAGGAGAGATTTCTGGGAGGAGCTGAATGGATGTTTGAGGAAGTTTGAGTGGGAGGAGGATTGTAATGATGGGCAACATGAATGGGAAAGTAGGAAATCAGAGAGTAGGGAGCATTGTCGGTAAATGGGATTTTCGAAGGAGTGAATAAAAATGATGAGTATCTGGTGAACATCTGTGCTGAGAGGGGGTTGCTTTTAGCCAACACCTTTGAGCACAAAATGATACTACGGTATACACGGAGGAGAAAGGATGATAGAGGAGATAAAAAAGTTTAATTGATTATGTAGCTGTGGATTAAAGATTAGGGAAGGATGTGATGGATGCCAAAGTAGTGAAAGGAATGGTTCAGTGCTTTGACCATTTTGTGGTCTTGGTAAGGATTAAGGTCAGAGTTAAATGGGATTACATTAGGAGGGTTGAAGGGGGGAGTAAGAGGGAGGTGGCAAGTGGAAGATTGAATGACATCGAGTATAGAAAGGAATATAAGAGGAGGGTGGGTGAGGTACTGGAAAAAGCAAGGCTGACTATAGGGGAGGGAGTGGAAGTGAATTATGTGTATGAAATGTTTAAGATACAGTACTAATAATGAGGACAGCAGCAGAGGTAGTGGGATACAAGACACAGAAGAGGGGCAAAAAAGGGAGTGTATGGTGGTCAGAAGAAGTGAAAGATGCAGTAGAAAAGAAAAAGAAGGCATATAGGAGAATAGTACAGAGGAATATGTCAAAGGAAGTGAAAGAGAAGTGGAAAAGAGAATACAATGTATGTAAGAGGCAAGTAAAGAGGTTGGTGAGTGAGAGTAAAAGGAGAGTGGATGAGAAGTTTGGTAGGAAGCTGAGTGAGAAGTTTAGAGAAAACAAGAAATTATTCTGGAAGGAGGTGGAAAGAGAAAGAGAGAGAAAGTCTGGCAGTGTGAGAATGAAGAGAGAGGATCGATTCACTGTGAGTGGAAAAAGTGAGGAAGTGAAAGAAGTGTGGAAGAGCCATTTGGATCGTTTGATGGTAGACGACAGGGTATAGAGGGAAAAAGTTAGGTGGATGGGATAACTGCAGAAATATTGAAGTGTGGGAGGGAGGTAGTGGTGGAGTGGATGTTGTTCATATGTGCATTAGCATTGAGACAGGGAGAGGTGCCAGAGTATTGGAGGAGAGCCATAATTGTGCCTTTGTATAAGGGGAAGGGAAGTAAGGAGGAGTGTGGTAGCTATAGGGGAATAAGCCTTCTTTGTGTACTGGGGAAGATTCTTATTGAAAGATTGATATTGAAAATAATAATAATTAATAAAAATGATGTGAAATAGGCTATGAATAATATAATAATATAAAATGGTGTGAAAGAGGGATATAAAATGAGCAAAACAAAATAGGTTTAAGCTTTGTCCCTGTAAGTAGGCCTGGGGGCATTATCAAGAACAGCCCTAATTTATATCCAGTAGCAGTTTCCTTCAATATTTTTCCCGTGTACGATTATTATAACTTTTCTTTTGCAAAATACAAAAGTTGGTGCAAAACCCATGCAAAACTAATCATTCTGGGTAGTGTTATTAAATTACTTCTTTGAAGCGCCACCAAATCCTCATTCCAAAATAATAGAAACAGGACAAAATGAACTTTTTGTTGAAGAGGAAGTGCAATTAATAATACCGCCCACAGGTTCTTCGACACTCAATTTGTATTATTTTGCAGTGCGAATTTTGCAAAGACCAACCTATTTCTCAAAGAAGTAGTTTAATAATCTCTCTGTCTCTCTCCCATACCACTAATTTACTTTCTCTCTCTTTTTTTTTTCCATGCCACTGATTCCCTCCCTTTTTCCTTCAGATGATATAATTCCCGTGAAGACTGGAGTACAGGTACAGACTCTTAAACAGCAGGTCACAGTCAGCAACACACTCGCACAGAAAGCTGCAGACTTCAAGCATAAGAAAATGTATGGTGATAAGCGAAGGAGAATGAAGAGTAAGTAGTATTCTTTCTTTTTAATATTTTTCTATGGATAAGAATTGTAAGTTGTTCCATAATAATTTAGCAATCAAGATAGAGTTGAAGACAGTAAGGTTGGTTAGATTCACCTTCATAAATACTAAGTCAGAGAGATGGAATTAGTTTCATGAATTGTATCCGCCTCGTCAAGTCTCCTTCGTGCTTGCTGTCCCTCCCACCTTTCCATTACTTTCTCCCTATCCCTTTCTTCCTTCTATTTTCTTCATGCTTGCTGTCCCTCCCACCTTTCCATTCCATTCTCCCTATCCCTCTCTTCCTTCTATTAACATTGTGTTTGCTGTCCTTTCCACCTTTGTATCACCTTCTCCCTGTGCCTCTCTTCCCAATATTTCCTTCGTTTCTGCTGTCTACCTCCCTGTCTCTCACTTCCATCTATTTCCTTCGTGCTTGCTGTCCCTCCCACTTTTCTATCACCTCCCTGTCCCGATCTTCCTTCTATACTTTATGTTTGCTGTCCCACCTCCCATCACCTCCTCCCTGTCCCTCCTTTCTTTCTATTTCCTTTGTGCTTGCCTCCCCCACCTCTCTGTTGTATAAAGAAAAGTGTGATGTACAGTAATCTTTTCTTGTAGGCAGTCAGTTGAGAATCATCAAAGAAAAAAAGAAGTGGAAGTAGGTGGAATGATGGAGGCAGGCAGGACCCCAAACTCAAGGACGTGAATGAAGCTATGGTTGGTGGAGGACAAGGCTAGACCATCGCTTCAACAAACTCACTGGATCATATTTTTATTAAACTACTTCTTCGTGGAAAAGGTTCTTTGTCACACAAACTCACAGGGTCATATTTTAATTAAACTACTTCTTTGAGGAAAAGGCTCATCAGCGCTCAAACTCGCAGTGTCTATCTATCTATCTATAGCTCTGACACCTCGCTCCCTCCGGGAACTCCCCCCACGGGGGTGGCCACGGCAGAAGAGTCTCCATCTTTCCCTGTTCAAACACTCCCTCCTTACTTGGTCCAGCCCCTCCTCCCCCTCACGTTTCTCTCTTTTACATACTCTTCCACTCTGTTCTGCCATCTAACTGGTGGTCTGCCTCTCACACCAGGTCCCACAACTTCACTTCAATACACCCTCTTTACAAACTCCTCACCTTGCAGTGTAGTATTATTAAACTACTTCTTTGTGGAAAATGCTCTTTGTTACTCAAATCTTATCTCAAAATAATACAAATTGAGCGATAAAGAACCTTTTTCCCTTAGTGGTAGTTTAGTAATAACACCAATATCCTTCACATTACCTCCAGGGGGGCAGGGAGGGAGTAAAGAGGGATCAAGGATTATCTAATGGAGGGAGGAGAACATAGGAAGAAGACGTGAAGGGAAATGGGAGAGAGGAATGGTTGTCTGGGATGCTGAGAGACGGGGGGAAAAAAGTGGGGAATTGGAAGAGAGGGTGGGTGGGTAAGGGTATCATTGGTCAACCTTTTGATAATTACAGTGTACCTGTCTTTGAATATTGAATTACTGTACTCCAATAAATAATGTCTTGTTATTTATTATTATTATTTCATTTTCCCTGAGTGTACAAACTGTTAAAAGTATTGGTACTCCGGTTAAAACAAGGGAAGGAAATTGTAACGTTGTATTGGTTAGCATGTACCGGTTAAACTACATATAATACCTACATAAGTAGTGACTCGTATGCATGTACCCTCACATGATCTCTCAAACTAGCTGACCTAGGCATTAACGGGTCCAAGTTCATGGGAACCAAGCTTCCTCAGTGATGTCACAAGTCACGAGGTACAACACAGTCAGGTGGAAGGTGGCGGAGGTATGACACTAACCAGTCAGGTGTACCAACATTACATCACACTGTTTTAGAGATGGTAATGAAACTTTTTGCCGACTGTACATAGGGAGCTGGGAAAATTGTCCAACAATTCCACTGACCCAGGAATCGAACCTGGGATTTCTCGCGTGCTGGGCGAGGGTATTAACCATTACACCATCAACATCCCCGGTACAAGAAGTAGAAGGAAGAATTAAGTGATGGACAGCAAGCACGAATGAAATGAGGTAGAATTAAGAAATTAAGGTGATAGAGAAATAGGACAGCGAACACGAAAGTAAAGGTGGCGGCACACTGGGCAATTCGGGCTAACTTGCCACTTGCTTTTGCCACCTGCTTTGTATTTTGTTAGCCCAAACGTGTGGTTTGCGACCGACTCTTGCCGGGAGGGAAAACGGATAATATGTTGGAAGCAAGTCCGAGCAACTTGCTCCCAGCATGCCTCACAGATCGAGTGCTCAAATGAGCCATTATCTGTGTCCTTTATATACCAAGGAAAAACATATTGAGCATGCAAATCTTAGCTTGTACATGAAAATAGTTACTTCAATTAGTTAATCGACTCTGTAAATGTAGCAAAGAATTATATGAACAACACAAAATAGGTATTCAGTTTTTCTATTCACCATCACCTGTTGTTTTGTAAACATAAACAAACGCCCGATATCCAGAATGTCTTCATGTGCCTCTGAAAAATAAGGCCTTCTCGAAAGCTTAATTGGAAATCAGAGCATGTATATATGTTATTAGAAATATGCAGAGAATTTCCAATATTGTGGGATCCTGGACATGAGCAGTACTGTACAGCTGGACATTACACATCTAACGTTACCACCAATCAACTTAACTGCAGGTACAGTATATATCTTGAGGTTTTTTTATTTCCCTGTTTTAACTTAGATCATAGGTGCCCAAACAATATCATACTAAAGATTCCCAAACATGAGCCTCAGCCTATGAATCCCATGCAGATCCCAGTTGGGGAAATTCAGACTACACCTTTTCACCCTCAAATAAAAATAAAACAACTTAAGTTTAATATAAAACAACTAAAGTTTTATTTAGAACAACAGACTTCAAATTAAAACTCCTTAAGTTTATATTAGAACATCTGAAGTTTAATTTTAAATATTTGTATACCAGTACTTTAAAACACTTGAAGTTTGATTTTAATGAATTGAAGTTTTATTCAAATTATGTGAACTTTAAATTAAAATAAAGCAAGTAATATAGTTAATTGATTGTAGACTAATATATGTATATGTGATTTGTAATGTAAAGATTTCCTTACATAAATTACAATTTCATAAACATTCTTGATAAATTAAACATAATAACTGTGATTCCTTTACGGTCCATCAATAAAGTAAAAACAAATCCCATGTGATTTACAATAAAAAAAGGTAAATAAAATAAATTACCAAAATGCATATGCACTCACATTTACATTGGCTATGCTAAGATTAATGTGGCTCTTATTTTTCAGATGATGTCCAGGCCAAGTTTGTGACTTTCAAGGGATCCTTTCAACAAGAGGTGAAGAAGATCCACAACACACCGAGTGGGTCTAGTGGGGGTGCACGGCCAAAGTGGGAATTTTTGATAGGATTGGGATACAAAGACAGTCATGGGCATGCTCGGTATCAGCGGACAAAAACTGACATGGATACATAATAAGTGTTTTTATCTTCAAGCACGGGATTGGAGTGTTAAAAGAAAGTGAATACAGTACCTGCGGTACTTAAAATGTTAAACAAACATGCTGAATAATCTAAATTTGTAATGAAGTACAATGATTACTTCTCCCTATATAACGGTAGCAACGTTATAGAATTAGCCAGACCTAACCTAACCAAATCTGGAACGGGTCAAACCACCCCAAAACTATTCGCCATTTGCATTATTTACATTTCCCAAGAACAGGCAAGCTGCCCCATACACTGCTCTGGACCGTGCTTGCTTGGATATGAAGACGGTTTTGGTTTCAGCGGCTGTACGCATGGATCATCTTCATATTCCTTTGGCCGTGATATTTATTAAATAGTACAACACTTGTGATACTATATATTAAACAGTATTTTCAAAACTTTTCTGTACTTTCCTTAACCATGTACTGTATTCTGTATTTAAGAAATTTCACCTAACACAATGACTACTTTTTTAGATAATAGAAGTTAAGAAAATTCAAACCAAGACAAAATAAAACTTTGTATTGTATCTATTATTACTATCTAACCAAGCCAAAACAATAATGCATATAATATGCTCATATTTTAATTCTGTAAGTTGAAGACATGGACCAAAATGCATTTTATGCAACAAAATAATAGGTCTGTGATGAAATATGTACTACATTTCAACCTAGGTGAGTGGAATTATAAATGGGAATTTGACACACAAACATCTATTGATGGAGATGAAAGGTTGTTTGAGAATTTATTATGTATTCTCCAAATAATAAGGAATAGAGTTACATTGTACAGTATTCCACCTAAGCCAAATGCACATACTGTACTGTACCAGTGGCCTTTTTGGTATGTCTTTATCAGAGCTGTTTTCCCAATTTTTTTGTCTCATAAAATATTTATTTGTTTTATTACTTTTTTATATAGAGAGAGATAGAAAGTGGTGAGGGGAGAATAGTCATGTTCAGGGAAAGTTTAGTGTTGAGAAATGAATAAATTATGAAAACATAGGGGAGCCCAACCTAACCTACAGTATAGTCGTTTTTATGAATACTAATTTACACAGCTAATTTGACCTCAATATTCTTTACTCAAGCAAAATAATACTATCAAATGCAATAAATAAACATAGATATATATATTTACATGATCCAAACTACATTAACTTTAAATAGCACTTAATATAATTGCAAAATTCATCTTAGAATGGTCAAAAATAGTGGGTAATGATACTAAAATATACAATATAGTGAGTGAAGTACAGTACTTCTATATCAATACCATGAAAAGTGTTAGAATGGTTAAAAATAGTGGGGAATGATACTGAAATATACATTACAGTGAACACAGTACTAAAGTAAATTTACAGCACAATTTTCACAAGACAGTATATTAGGTTAGATATAATAAAAGGAATGCAAAGAAATACAATGTTACATGTAATAAGTACAGTATAAGTTTAGTACTCTCGTATATAAGTGACATTAATCCAATGTATTTTCGGTACCGTTTTTTCTACTGGAGTTATATAATCAATTTTTAATTAATGTCTTTGTTAGATTTGGTTATAAAAGTCAATTTGTTTGTTTACATTATTTTTACTTCAGCATTCTTTGTAAAGTAGGCAAGATTGGTGGGACACAGAAGAGGTTTTGTTGTCATTCTCGCTGGCTGCTGACGCTAGCAAGATATTACCAGTGTGACGGATAACAAGTTTTTGCTAGAAAGGCAGGTAGCAAAAGCAAGTGGCAAGCTAGCCAGAATTGCCCAGTGTGCCGCCACCTTAAGTAAATGGTAGATGGATGGAGCAACAAGCGTGAAGGGAGTAAAAGTAAGAAGGTGATAGAGGGGTGAGACAGCAAGCACGAAGGAAGGTGATAGTCTGATAGGGAGGTGGAACAGCAAACAAGAAGGAAAGGGGTGAAGGAAGGTGATAAGAGGGGTTGGGCAGCAAGTACGATGAATATGAGCAGAGAAGGAAAGTGATGAGAGAGGTGGGACAACAAGCACCAAGGAAAGGAGAGAAGAAATATGACAGAGGTGGAACAGCAAGTAGCCTACGATGAAAAGGAGCAGAGAAGAAAGAGAAGTGGGACAACAAACACGAAAACAATAGGAGGAAAAAAGGTGAAGGAATATGGTACGAGAGATGGGACAGCGATTATAAGCTCAAAGGAGTGAAGGGAGAAGATGATAGAAAGGTGGAACAACAAACGTGAAGGAATTAGGAGAGGAAGGACAAACAAAGTGGACTGGAGGAATGGAAAATATCTAATTTAATCTGTGCTGCCATCTATCGACTCCAATGACTCCACCACAAATTACGCAACACACGTCATAATCAAAATAAATATACGGTGGTGGAAAACACAGCAGGTGGACAGTTCAGAGTTGAGTTTGTTTACCCCAAGATAAGACGGTTGGGTATTCATTGTCATCATTATCAGTATCATATAATTATACGTATTACCACTATCAGTCATAATTTATCATTGTTACGGTACACCCACACTACAATAGGGGGGGGACAATAATTATAGAGGTGTTATTAAATATTCAAGAGTTTAAAAAAAACGTCGTCATGTTTTTTTTCTTAAGACTTGTTTTAGTTCCGTTAGGTTTAAATTTTGGTTTACAAAAATAACAACAACGACGTGTCGACGTCATAGGTATTGCTTCAGTTCGGTTAGAATTCTTGTTAACATAAATAAAGGCTTTTTTTTCAGTTGGTTGAAGATGCAGTAGGAATAGCAAAATTGTACTACTGTATAATCGAGAAAAACCTTGAAGTCACATGGAGATAGAGAGCAAGGAGAGCAAGCACATGTGAAGAAAAAAGGAAAGGATGAGTGTTCTTATTTAATTTGTTCTTACCTATTTGTATCTTTCTAGAATTAAGTAAAGCTCGTAATGTCCCGTATTTTAAAACCCAATTTTCCTATTCGATCGTATATTACTCTATTTGGAAAACTATATTTCTGTACATCTTTATATTAATTTCTTACCATGATTTTAGTATTCCAGTAAACATTTTAAAGACGTTAAAATGCATATTAATGAGCTAGTAATATAGTTTGAGGTGTTTTATTGTGCTGTACTATATTTGGTATATGTGCCTCAATGGATAAACATTCATCGGTTTTATATATACATGTGAATATTTCTTCATTTTTAATGTAATATAAATGTTCCAAGTGACCACCAACAAAGGTAATAACAGAAAAATAAATTATTTCAGCAGATACTCGCTGCCTACAGTACGACATGCTTAACAGTCAAAACAATAACAAACACAGCAACCAAGTGATGTATGATGTGTTCTGGTAGTAGTATCGGCTTGGTGGTGGTAACTGTTTCTACTGGGAATGATTTTCCCTCGTGTGATTTATTACAATCGACAAAGAAGGCTTCAATACAAGATGAAGATGAAGATACAAGACTCAATCTGATGTTTGTTGATATTCGTTCATACGCTAGCCAGCCTCGAGAGCAGCAGACAGTACGGGGTACTACGTGACTATAGCTTTTTCAGCCATTAAACTCGCAAGAAACCAACACTAAATTATTCTGTTTCATTACATTGTCGATAAACTGGATCATTTG
The DNA here is from genome assembly GCA_034508575.1 of Petrolisthes manimaculis. Lineage (NCBI taxonomy): Eukaryota > Metazoa > Arthropoda > Malacostraca > Decapoda > Porcellanidae > Petrolisthes > Petrolisthes manimaculis. Next base: position 111,894 of record JAWZYT010003437.1, read on the forward strand.
ACTTCATAGTGATATCAATGGAACTGGAACACATGTATCAATGGAACACATGTAAAATCAATAAATCTTCAAGCTGGGCCTTATACAAGCAAACACCAAAGAACAACATAAAAAACATCACAAATTATTATGTGAGCTCATAGATAGGTACTCTTATGTTCTTAAGTGAATCAAAATAATGTTGTTAGTATAATATCATAACAGGGGGCCTGTGGTGGGCTAATTTGCATTGTCCTTTTTATAAAAAAGGAAATGTACAAATCTGGTGGTATGTGGCAGCTTTTTTCTTAATGCGAACGGTCCTATTGTCTCTGTTATCATATCATTTTTCTTCAATTGTTCAACCCAATTTTTCTTAGATTTTCCATAATATTACACACTACACTTGTTAGTGTGTGTGACGGACAGTTAGATAAACATTTAACAGGTTCAGTTACTTGTGTGTGTGTGTGAAATGATGGACAGATAGACAGGTTAAGTTACAGTGTGTATGTGTGAAATGGCAGACAGATAGACAGATAAGGGGTACAGTGTGTATGTGTGTTATTAAATCGCAGTGGGAATGATAAAAGATATATGTGATAGTGTATGTAGATATAAACTATAATGATAAAGATAACGAACTTTATTATCCAACACCTTTAATTCACATTACCTGTCGCTCAGTGTTATCATTGGTTGGCTTGGATTCAGGTGTGTGTGTGCGTGTGTGTATCGCAGTAGGTGCAAGTAAGGAACTGAGTGTGTGTGCGTGTGATTTCTGCCTTTCAATGTGTTTTTATTAGTTTGCCTTCCTTGAGGTATGTGTGTGTGTGTCTGTGTGTGTGTGTGTTATAGTTGGTTGGCCCGGATTGAAATAGATACGTGTTCTTGCCTATTTATATCTTTGTAGGATTGAGTCAAGGTCGTAATGTCGAGTTTTTTAAACCCATGCAGTTATCATATTTTTCTTTAAAGTTATGTATATTTTTGACACACTCCAATACTTCTGGTAATTTGTTCAATTCGTCTATTACTCTATTTGAAAAACTATATTTCTGTACATCTTTATCTCCTCTTCTTTTAATTATTTCTTACTGTACGTGTCCTCTCATAGTAAGTATTCCTTGTTGACACAAGTTTTCTATATCGATCTTTTCTTTTTCTGTAACACATTTGTAAACCATAATCATATCTCCTCTCTTTCGTCTTTCTTCCAGTTTAGGTAACTTTATTTTCTCTAATCTTTCTTCATAGCTTAGTTCTCTTGGACTTGGTACCCATCTTGTTGCTGCTCTTTGTACGTTTTATAATTTAGTGATATGTTTCTTTAAATGTGGGTTCCATACTACTGCAGCATATTCCAAGGTAGGCCTTATAAAGGATGTGATTATTTTCTTGACCATTTCTTCATCTACATACGTGAAGGCTACTCTCATATTTGCTAAGCAATGCTAACAATGTATACATGTTTCTCATCTTTTAATTTATTATTACTATTACTTCTGGTGTTTAGACCCTCCAGTCGAGTCGGTTGGGCTCCTCAGGCGGGTACCATTAGGTTTCTGTTGATCCACTTCTGAGATGGTAGAAGACTCAGCAAGTGTAATCATTAGTGATCACACCATTATGCAGGTCGAAGGATTTTCCAAATAGATGTGTCTTTATGTGTTTCTTGAATATCTCAGTGTTTTGGGAGTCTTTGATGTATCCAGGCAATCTGTTGTAGAGTCTTGGTGCAGAAAATAAGAATTGGTTAACTCTTGGTTCAAGAAGTCTATGTGGCTGATCGGAGATTCTTGTAAAGGGCATTTGGTCACCACCGTGGTCAGTCAGTAGGTTTCTTAGATACCTTGGACAACCTTTTTTCACCGCTTGGTAGGTTAACAGACTCAATTATATAATTGGTTGGCTTGGATTGATGTGTGTGTGTGTGTGTGTGTGATATAATTGGTTGGCTTGGACTGAGGTGTGTGACTGTGTGTGTGTGTGTGTGTGCGTGTGATATAATTGGTTGGGCTGTGTGTGTGTGTGTGTGTGTGTGTGTGATATAATTGGTTGGGCTGTGTGTGTGTGTGTGTGTGTGTGTGATATAATTGGTTGGGCTGGATTGATGAAAGAGTTTATATCTGTACAGGATTGAGTCCAGAGCTCGTAATGTCCCGATATTTTTAAACCCATGCAATTATCATATCATCTTCACATATAGGATAGGCTGACCTTATTTTCTCTTGTATTGAATGGGTGGCCTCATTTCATATTTTCTTCATCATATATATGGGACGCTATCATTAAGGAGGTACAAATTTTAATCCGTGTGTGTGTGTGTATAGAGAGTGCGAGTGTGTTGGAATATAGTGTGTGTGTGTAGTGACGAGTGGAGTATAGTGTGTGTGTGTAGTGACAAGTGGAGTATAGTGTGTGTGTGTGTGTGTGTGTGTAGAATAGACTGCAGTGTGTGTGACATGTGTGTGTGTGTGTGTGTGTACCGTGCCCTAGCAATTAAGAAGATAACAAACTGATTATATCTTTTAAACAATATGACGCAGCTTTAAAAACGTAATGAGAACAACTAAAAATATTACACCAACAGAATGTGCATAAATTAAACAAAAATAAACTACAAACTAAACTAAATAGATGAAAAAGATATGTGAGATAGTGCAGGAATAAACAGTGAGAGAGAGAGAGACAGAGAACTGAAACAATAACAACACTGCAAAGACCTGTAGAAAAGGCGAACACAACCTGATCGATTACAGTATTCTATTAACACACAAAAATAAAGACGAAAGAATAAGGAAAACTGGAAAATAAAATATATACAAGTGTTAAGGAAAATAAAGTACAGTGCCGTTGAAAAGGCATAGTTGAACCAGCAGCCCCTCGAACTCTGAGAACTACACAACTATCAACTTCTTCTGCCTGAACTTATTATAAATAAACCAAAGACCAAAACCCTCAACAGAAACAACAACAACAACGTAGGAACGAAGCTGTGTTCGCATCGCGTTGTGTCTCTAGTGAATTATTACCGATGGAGCCAGATCAATGTAAGTTACAAATACAATTTTTTATATTAATATTATTTTTCTCTTTCTCTCTCAAATACTGTACGAATATCAGTTATTAAATGTGTCAACACACACACTTTATATATATATATATATATATATATATATATATATATATATATATATATATATATATATATATATCACAAACATATAATCAAATAACACGTGCTCAATTAGAATTCCATCTTCTGCATTACCTCTCATTTTGTTTGGGGGGGGGGGGGGGGGAGGTTGAATATATTATAGGAAGCTTATATTGCATGTTAACTTCCCGTCTGAGGGCTTACATTTATAAGGAGGCTACAAGGTCATACCGTTCTAACACGTATGTACAGTCACTCAACACCAATAATCCCACTAACACCTTCCCAGCAAACGACCTCCATTACTGACACTGTGTGTGTAATATTGGCAGTGCTGCCAGGTCTGCTTGACGAAATTTACCCAAAATCAACATCAGAATATCCTTTTTTACCTCAAAAATTTCTGGTTACGATTGAAGATAAACGTACAGTCACGAGCACTAATAAGTATACAGCTTTGGTTGAAGCTTTGAACAATCCAATTCACCAACGAATTAATTCCAATGGAGATCTAATTGTGTATTTATTTACTGTCTCTATATAAGTATTCGAAGCACACCTGAATACTTATTAGTGTTCGTGAGTGTACAGTCCCAATCCAAAATATGTATCCAGGTTTGCTTCGAGTATCATGATCAAATATTAGGCGAGATCAAGCAAATATAAAACAGGATAAGCGACTATGAAACAGGACTAGTATGTCAAATTCTAATGATTCGAAACTACAACAAGACCTGCATATAAATTTTGGATTGCAAGTGTATAGTACAGTCGGCTCCACTCCTGCGTTTCTCTCCTGTCGTTGCCAATGTTGGGCCAGTCAGAAATTCGATTCACAAGTTAAAATATTCGAAACGTTCATATCTTCCACTCTAAGGATATGAATGTTTCGATTTTTTTAACTTGTGGATCGATTCGAATTTCTGACGCGAGGGGAGAAACGCGGGAGTGGAGCCAACTGTACATTTATCATCTTGGTATTTCGTCAGGTAGAAATTTACCCATATACTCTCGAACAATCTTCATATAATTTACCCATATACTCTCGAACAACCTTCATATAATTTACCCATTGTTACCTCATATCTAAAGAAAATTCATACTTAATTGGCAACACTGAATATTGGTTCATATGATTCACTCAAATGTATCACTTTTACTCACCTGATGCAACACAGAAGGGTAAATGTCCTCACCTCTGAAAAAATATATATTTGAAATAAATAAACAAATAATAAATTATACATAAATGAGAAAATAATAAATAAATAGATAAGTAAAAAAAATAAATATAAACAAATAAATACATTAAAATTAATATAATATAGATACATGCTGTTGTGTGAGATGGAGTCAAAAATCATTCCCAATTTCGTTCGAGATGTCTAATTTGCCTATATGTAATCATATTGCGTTTATTTATTTTTTTATTTTTTTGCGGGATTATAAACATTCCTATAACAACCACTGATGAAATATATCCCAAACTGATAACGACCAGGCTCGGACCAGCAACACATTATTATCATCTTATCTGTTTGTCACCTGCAGTTCTGATAATGCTAATCTTTTTAATTATGGTGTTTGTTGTTGACGTCATCACAGTGCAGTACTACGGACCTAGTATTATTATCTTTCTTTGTTGGCAGCTAGTGTTCAGAAAAAAGTATATGTTAATGTTATTATATCTTGATGTAAATGAAGGTCCTGAATGATATCGATGGTGTCCAGGTGTTGGTGAAGTCACAGTACAGGATTATGGGACTATTATTATTATTATCTTTCTTTATTGGTGAGAGTGTGCAGCTGGTGCCACAACGCCATATATATAGTATCATTATATCTTGGTTGGACTTCGTTACAGATGACGGCAACACAGTGAGGAGGGAGAAACAAAATGGCAGGAAAGGAGGAGTGCGCATGCGCTGGAGTGACGTAAATAAAAGCCAAGTGGCGACGCTGCTCTTCCTCCTCGACAACGGAGACAAAACCACCGGTGCGACGGAGAAGTGTAGTAATATAAACACAAACAAAGCTGAGGAGGTATATATACAAATATTCCCTCCCTCAGCCAGCCAGCAAGAATGAGACACTTATTTATTTGTTTTTATATATTGTTAGATTGATTGATTTGTTTACTTATTTATTTATCTATTTACTTAATTATTATTTATCTATCTATATATTTATTTGAAGTTTAAATTTATCTCTTTACTTGAAGTTCAAATTTATTTATCTATTTATTAATTCATTCAATTATTATCAGGTAAGAGACACACTTGAGGCTGTGCTACGTGACCCAACCCACAACTTCGACCCCTTGGTGGACCTACTGCAGCAACGCCATAATGCCCTCGACACGTATACTTCATTATTGTACACTACTTCGCTGCACCCTGGAACCCCAGCGGCGGACAGGTTAGTGAGGAAGGAAGACGAGGACTTGTTGGTGTTCGTCTATGTGTGTCGCAGTCTGGATTTGGACCACCATCACAACCTACACCAAAAGGCCTGTATCATCCAAGACAGTTTGGATCTCACACAGGAGGAGGTGGATGGAAACTTCTACATATATGCTGAGAACCTGAGGATGAAGAGACTGTGTGCGGCCCTCAGCGAAGACCAGGTGGTGCGTCTGTCCCAATCAGTGACCAGGAAATTCCTAACAGACAAGTCTCACGTACAAATTAATAACATCACTGCGGAGACTCTGAAGGCCAAGGAGGGACTGAAGGAGACGCTCTTCTTCTACATCATCCGCCAACTTGAACTCCATGACAAGTTGAACCGGATCTACACCAACCGTCTGGAGGAGTTGCTACATGAGCTGGGAGGACTGGAGGAATGGACGGAGGCATTGGAGCAGTACCCGGCCGAGTGCCGTCCTGCAGGGCACTGCGTTGTGTTCTGCGTCAAGAAGAAGCGGAAAGGCGCAGACGGAGAACTGGATAAGGTGCGTCAGGTGTTCCACAAGAGCCTCGGTTACACCCTCACCATCGAAGAGGACCCAACACCGCCCACCTTTGATGACACACTGTTAACACTGCAGCGACCAAAGTACCGTTTCTATGACTCCCTGGTGGTGTGGGTGATGGCACACGGTACCCTGGACAAGCTCGAATTGGCGGACGGGTCACACATAGAGAAACAAGACATTATAGACAGATTTTCAAAACTCGACAACTTCCGCAAGAAACCCAAGATCTTTTTCATGGCTTCGTGTCAAGGACGTGACACCATCTCCATCATAAAAAGGGGTAAGGTGGCAAGGTGGCACTCAATGACTCACTCACCCTACTCACTAAATAATTGGCTGATTGACTAGTTATTCCATGGATTGACTGACTGGCTGACCCAATGACTAAATAACTGGCTGACTGACTAGTTATTTCACTGACTGATTAACTGGTAATTTCATTGACTGATTGACTGGCTGACTAACTAGTTATTTCACTGACTGATTGACTGACTGACTGACTAGTTATTTCACTGACTGACTGACTGGCTGACTAACTGGCAATTTCACTGACTGATAGGTTATTACACAGACTGAGTGGCTGCATGGGTACTCGGCTGTCTCTGCACGTTATACATAATATTATCTTCAAGTAGGAGGAGGAGGGATGGATAATAATAACAATAACAATACCAGTACCATTATTTATCCTATACTTGTCACCCCATACAGGAGGCGTGCCAGTGACAGTAGATGGGGCCAACAAGGGGGACATTCTTGAGGCTCAAGTTCAAGGGTCTTTTTATCGGTTTAGTACGGTACCAGAGCGTTGTCTTAACATCACTGCTGTCGCCTACCAGATGGACAGACTAGTGGCACACGCAACACTACCAAATCACTATGCTTTCAGACAGGAAGATGGAGGTGTGTATGTGTGTGTGTGTGTGTCCCCTCGAATTAATATTTATAACTGTATATCCAAAGTTAAAATAGTCCTGTAAACCTTGGAATATTTGTGTGTGTGTGTGTGTGTGTGTGTCCTCGAATTATTATTTATAACTGTATATCCAAAGTTAAAATATTCCTGTAAACCTTGGAATTAATATTTATAACCATATTCCCAAAGTTACGTTAGTCTCGTATCCCCACGAATTTAATGTTTACATCCGAGATTTCAACAAGTCCCGTAACCCCTCGTGCATGGCCACCCTACAGGTTCACTGTATGTGGATTACGTGTGTCGACTTTTGGAACGGAACGCCGGCCACAACCTCACACTGGTGCTGGAGAGAGTATGTAATAAGATGCACCAAATACTCTTCTCTTCAAACGAAAGGTATGTACACACACACACAGAAAGAAAACCAGACACACACACAGAAAGAAAACTACACACACACACACACACACAAAGCCAAAGCAAGACACACACACACACACACACAAAGAAAGCCACACATACACACACACACACACACATTACTTCCAATTATTATATGCATGGTTTCTATATGGTTCCAATTCATGAACACTAATTTTGTTTCCATTTTCTTTCCCACCACGACCGACATACATAAATAAACATACACACAAATACATACATACATACATACATACAGCAAGTTCGAAGGTGAGGCCAAACAGGCGTGTTACTACGAGACCACCTTTCAGAAGACCTTTGTTGTACCTGAAGTGGACAAAGAAGGAGGAGACAACGAAGAGAAGAGAGGACAGTGAATGAAATGAGAATATAATTAATGAAGGAAGGGAAGAAGAGAGAGAAAAAATAGTAAAATACATTAATGAAGAGAGAGAGAGAGAGAGAGAGTAGTAAAATACAATAATGATTAGGGAAGAGAGAGAGAGAGAGAGTAGCAAATTACATTAATGATTAGGGAAGAATAGACAGAGAGAGAGAAAAAATAGTAAAATACATTAATGATTAGGGAAGAGAGAGAGACGAAGAGAAGAGAGGACAGTGAATGAAACGAGAATATAATTATTAATGAAAGAAGGGAAGAAGAGAGAAAATAGTAAAATATAAAAATTATTAGGGAAGAATAAAGTTACATAGTTACATAGAAACAGAGACCTTACGGTTCACACTAGGTGACCTGATTAGAAGGTTACTGGTAGAGAATGAATTACTCCCCAGTTATAGTCGTAGATAAGGATAGCAAAGTAGAACCCTCCACTCCCTCTGGCTAAGCCCGTACAAGAAGTAAAGTCAGAAGTCAGAACCTTGTGGGGTTTGCAGAAAAACTCAACAAGGAAATTTTATAGGAAAGATAGAAAGTAGGTGAAATATGGCTAACTTGCCACCTGTAATGGGCAAAATTATTCTTTAGTAAACATCATAAGTTGGGGATTAGACACAAGGTGTTTATCTAAGTGACGTTTGAAGCTGTCTACGGTGTTATAGTCTGTTACGTTATGGAAAAGCCCATTCCATAGGTTGACGACTTGGTTAAAAAATAAATTCTGGATTCGTGTTAATTAAAAGATTTACCTATGATTTTGCAGCCGTTACCTCTCGTGTAGTTTGATTGGTCGATAGTGAAATATTTGCTGCAGTTCATTTTATCTATGCTTTTGATTATTTTAAATACCTGGATTAAGTCAACTGTTAATCTACGTTGTGCTAATGGGAATAGATTAGATCACTTAGCCGCTCTTCATACATTTTGTTTTTTAGACTTGGTATCATTTTAGTGACTCTGCGTTGGACTCATTCCAATTTTGCTATATCTTTCTGGTAGTACGGGCACCAGGCTTGAACACAATGCTCCATAAGGGGACGGACCAAGGAATTATATAAAGTGAGGATTGTGTCTTTAGACTTGTACTCGAATGCTCTGCCAATAAAGCCGATAGTTTTATTTGCTTTCTTAATTACTTTCGTACTGACTGGGTTTTAGGTTGCTTGATATTGTTACCCCTAAGTTTGTTTCTCGATCCATGCTTTTAAGTTTATTACCATTTAACGAGTAGTTTGCTGCTATGTTACTATGTCCGATGTGAAGTACTTTACATTTATCTGCGTTGAATGACATTTGCCAAGTTTTCGCCCAATTTGACAATTTATCGAGAATATCTTGCATTTCTTTAGTTAGTACGTTAGTGATTACTGTATTTGCAATTTTGGTGTCATCGGCAAACTTCTATATTATGCATGAGAGGCCTTCGTCTATGTCGTTTATGTAAACTGGGAATAGGATTGGCCCTAAAACTGACCCCTGTGGCACCCCGCTCGTAACGCCAGTCTAACTAGATGATTTTCCATTTATTATCACCTGTTGTTTTCAGTTTCTTAGCCAGTTCTCTATCCATCTTACGGTATCGCCTTGGATTCTGTGTGATTTTAGTTTAGTTATTAAGCGTTTATGGGGAACTTTGTCAAAGGCCTTCTTAAATCTTGATAAATTATGTCTACTGCTTTATTCATATCATATTAATTGAAAATGTCATTTAAAAAGTCTAATATGTTCATTAGGCAAGAACGTTTATTACGAAAACCGTGTTGAGTGTCTCTGAGTAAGTTGTTTTCCTCTAAGTGATTTGTAAGTTTATCTCGTATGATTGTCTCTAGCATTTTACATACGACTGAGGTTAGGCTGATAGGGCGATAGATGCTAGATAGAGATTTGCTGCCTTTTTTTAATATTGGTGTTACGTTAGCGAGCTTCCATTCGTCAGGTATTGTTCCAGTATGTGAAGAATAATTAAAGAGCAGAGTCAGGGGTTTTACTATTTCGCCTTTAGCTTCCTTTAATACGAGAGAGAGAGAGAGTGAGAGAAGCATAATACAGAGAGAGTAGCATAATACATTAATGATTAGGAAAGAGAGAGAGAGAGAGAGAGAGAGAGAGTAGCAAAATTCATTAATGATTAGGGAATGTTAAAGAGAAACTGTAATAACTGAAACGAAAGGAGAGAATATAACACAATACTATAAAGAAAAAAGGGAATAAAGATAGAGAGCAATAACTGAGACGAAAGGAAATAAAAGAGAGAGGAATGAATGAATGAAACTAAAAAAGGAAAGAAAAGACAATAAAGGAAACGATTTTAAGAGGGAGAAAGGAGAATGAAAAATGAAGGAAGGAGAGAGATAGAAGGTTGAAGGAGAGTTAGTGGGAAGAGGAACTAATACCAGCAGAGAGAACTATATAATAATAATAATAATAATAATAATAATAATAATAATAATAATAATAATAATAATAATAATAACAATAACTATAATAACAATAACTATAACAACAATAATAACAATAAGAACAATAACTATAATAACAATAACTATAATAACTATAAGAACAATAATAACAATAACTATAAGAACAATAATAACAATAACTATAATAACAATAACTATAATAACAATAACTATAATAACAATAACAATAACTATAATAACAATAACTATAATAACAATAATAACAATAACTATAAGAACAATAATAACAATAACTATAATAACAATAACAATAATAACAATAACTATAATAACAATAATAATAAGGTAATAATAAAAATAAAGGTTTGTTCTATGACCATTCAGTATCTTTATTTGAACCTCTAAAACACAACTATTTTTATTTTTATTAATTTATTTATTTATTTTTCTCATCATTATTTTATATATAATTTCTTCTGGTCAAAAAATGTTCAACTCTATATATTATAATTTGTCACGTTTTCTGTAATACAATAAATATACACTGGAAGGAAAATAAATAATAATAATAATAAAAGTACTCTAATTATTGGGTTATTATTATATTGAAGGTGATTGATTTATAATGGAATAATAAAAGTTTGGTGTGTGTGTGTGTGTGTTTGCTGGTAGTGGTAGTGGGGGTATAATAGTACATGTTGAGAGACAATAGTAGTGGTGGTGGTGGTGTTAGTGGTGGTGGTGATGATAGTAGTAGTAGTAGTAGTAGTAGTAGTAGTGGTGGTGGTGGTGATAGGGGTAATAGTGGTGGTGGTAATGGTGAAGGTGATAGTGGTAATGGTGGTGGTGGTGGTGGTGATAGTGGTAATAGTGGAGGTGGTAGTGGTAATAGTGGTGGTGGTGGTGGTAATGGTGGTGATATAGTAGGCCTAGTGGTGGAGACAGTGGTAGTAATGATGGAGATAGAGGGAAAACAAGTACTGGTAGTGGTGGTGGTGGTGGTGGTGGAGGTAGTGGTAGTGGTGGAGATATAGTAGTAGTAGTAGTGGTGACATAGTGGTAGTAGTAGTAGTGTGTGTACATATATATATCTATCACTGAAAGCCGCCACACACTCGTCCCATCACGTCTGGCTTCATTTTCTGACCTCCTTATAATTATTACCCAACACGTCACACAAACATACATACAAAGACACATGGAAAAGGGAAAGGACGTATAATTTTTTAGGTTACAATATGTACAAAGACACAAGGGAGAGGGGAAGTATAGGTATAAATTTTTAGGTTACATTATATTATACAAAGAAATAGGGAAGACAGGAAGTATAGGTATAATTTTTTAGGTTACATTATATTATACAAAGAGATAAGGAAGAGGGAAAGTATAGGTATAATTTTTTAGGTTACATTATATTATACAAAGAGATAAGGAAGAGGGAAAGTATAGGTATACATTTTTAGGTTACATTATAATTATACAAAGACACAAGGGAGAGGGGAAGTATAGGTATAATTTTTTAGGTTACATTATATTATACAAAGACACAAGGGTGAGGGGAAGTTTATACACCTATGTGAAATTTTAAGTTATATAATTCTAACACGAAGGAAGGAAATAGAAGGAAATGAGGGACAGTTTGAAAGATTGAAAGAGAGGGAGAAGGTGATTGAGAGATGGGACACCAAGCATTCACGAAGGAAATGGAATAGAGGAAAGGAGGGACAGTGAAAGATTGAATGGATGAAAGAGGAATAAAAAATGAGTATGTTAGACCAGAAAAAACTTGCCTGTGTTGTGCTTTCTCTACTAAACAACCATCTTTTCCCTTTAAAACATTAATACACACACACATACACACACACTTTAAACCAATTACACACACACACACACACACACACACACACACACAAATAGAGTAATAGATCAATGGAACGAATTAGCAGAAGTGGTGTGTGCCAAAAACATACATAACTTTAAAGAAAAATATGATAATTGAGTTTTAAAAAACTCGACATTACGAGCTAGACTCAATCCTGTAAAGATACAAATATGTAAGAACAAATAGCCTAGGTAAGAACACACACACACACACACACTTTAAAACCGTTAGTTACACACACACAACCAACTAACCAACTATTAAAACCATTACTTACTATCACACACACACACACACAAACACAAACAACCTTCTTCCCTTTAAAACCTTGACACACACACACACACACACACACACACACACGGAAGTAACATAGACTAATACTTTATGAGGTCGTTAGGTTTATAGTTAAATCAGAGTTTATTTATAAAGTCTTCCAAACAGATTCCCTATTAATAACATCGACATGGTTTGGAGAATCACTACTCCTGCACACCCCCAGCCCCCCAAAAAAACAAGCCTGTCCCCCTATTCCCGCACCCCCTTAAAGGACCCTGTGTTCGTGTATGATAATTGGAGGCTTCTGATTCCTCCTCACCATCCCACGAAACAAGCTCCTGCCATATAGGTGTAGGTGTGTGTGTGTGTGTGTGTCGTGGCAATATTTGAAGGACTCATTTATTTCCATTTGTTTTACTACATATAGGTGTGTGTGTGTGTGTGTGTGTGTGTCGTGGCAATATTAAATTTTGAAGGACTCATTTATCTCCAATTTTTTTACTACATATTATGGAAGTGTGTGTGTGTGTGTGTTTCGTGGCAATGTTTGAAGGACTCATTTATCTCCAATTTTTTTGACTACACAACACACACAGGGACCTATGAGTGTGTGTCATTGAGGCTGTGTGTGTGTGTGTGTGTGTGAGTCCTTGTAGGGTTCGTTTACTTGGAATCAGAAAGGAGCTTCATTTTTTCACACACTCGTTCATTACTGGTTTATAATTATGTATTGCTCTCTCTCTCTCTCTCTCTCTCTCTCTCTCTCTCGCTTTGAGTATCCACAGTCCTTGAAGCTACAGTATATACCATGATCCCTTCGTCCTCTCAGACTTATTAGTTAACAAGGAAAAAAATATATATATGTATCGTAAATGAACGCCGTTGATAAAGAGGTAAACAAAACACACACACACACACACACCGTACCGTACTCCGCTTACCACTCTGGGGGGGAGGGGGGAGTGGAGGGGATGAGGGAGTTGGGAGGAGTTATCATAGGTAAAATCATTAGTTATTTATTGGATGTTTTTGTGCATCAGCAGGCGACATTAAAGGAGAATAATCCTCTTTTCGCACAGTGCAATAATTCGTATCCAAATATGTAATGGAGAAATTAGTAGCCCGTCAATATATACATACCCATAATAATAAATTAAATAAAATTCCAATATCATCTGTGACTCTGGCAACCCTAGCAACGACTGGTCTGTAGAACTGCCAGACGTACGGTCTATTTAAACAAGGTTCCCGCCCCTTTACTGACAGTTGACGCTCTCTGCTTGTGGGGAGAATAAACACCATCTTATCCACCTACATTCCCACTTAAAGGATCACCACCACCACGTCAAAATGTAAGTTAAATTAGACTGACTGTTTGATAATGTGGGATGGATCGTGTTTGTGCTACAGGCTAGTATTATTATTATTGAAACGTTTGCTGGTATTAGTTACATTGTATACCTTTGTCTGAATAAAATATAATCGAATTACAGTACAGGCAGTATTTAGTTACATGGTATGAAGCGAACCACCAGCCAGTGCTTGTACAATACAGCCCCGTTCAAAAACTAAATCTAAAACACGGTCGTCGTCATTGTTATTATTACTGTTGTTTCTGCTGTAAGTACTGTTGTCATTCAGGTTAGATAGATTTACTTACTTATTTCACCTCTATTGTTATTTAAGCCTAATATCTAGGGGTGCCAAATGGAAGGTGGGTAGAGAGAAAATGATAGAGAAGGAGTTAAACCGTATAAACCAATATTATAGAGACTAACATATAATTGTGTATTATTTTATTCGAGGCTGTTTCATTCAAGGGTATGGGGGGGGAGGAGGAGGGAAGGTTGGAGAGATAGTGATGATGATGGAGGAAAAGAAAGGGAGGAGGAAAAGAAGAGGAAAGAAATGGGGGGTAGGAGACAGCGAAGATAATTATAGAGGAAATAAATGGATAGTTAGAAACAGCGAAGAGAAATGTAGAAAGAAAATTAGGGGAGGAGGTTGGAGAGTTAGTGAAGAGAATAACAGAGGGAGGGAATGGGAGGAAGAGGTTGGAGAGATAGTGAATAGAATAATAAAAAGGAGCAGTTTGAGAGATTAAGGGGAGAGATAGTGAAGAGAATGACTGACAGAGGGAAGGAAAGGGAGTAAGTGGAGGAGGAAAAGAAGGGTGATTAGAGACAGTGAAGGAAGGAAGAGGATAATGTTATTGAGGAACATGGCAATAAGTGGGAGGGGGGGGGGAAGAGATAATTAAGATAAAGATAAAATAAATGAAAGGGAGGAGGGATGCAAAGGGTTAGTAGTGTAAGTGGAGGCAGGATAAGGGAGGAAAGACGATAATAATTTGACATGCAAGCATACTGAAGTGGATAAAGATTAGATATTTCTGAAAACAACCTTTTCATTATTATTATTATTATTCGGGTTTTCTTTTCGTACTGAGCAGAATTTAGATATTTGGTATACATAAGGGGCTGCAGGAATAGAGGGATAGGCTTGAGGTGGGGGGTGAGGGATTAGGGGGAGTAGGGGGACAGACTTGGAGGGGGATGCGGGAATAGGGGGACAGGCTTTAGGGTGGTGTGGGAGTAGGGGACAGGCTTGGTGGGGGTTTGGGTGGTGCGGGAGAAGGAGACAGGTTTTCTACTCCCCCCAAAGCCTGTCCCCTACTCCCACACCCCCCCTTAGCTATACCTATCCCAGAAAGCGGATGTTACTAATTATCTGGTATCAGTTTCGTGGCATAGTTTGGAGGAATGAGAGATCTTCCAATTTATCAACAAAAGAATCTCTCCTTAACCTAATTGAATCAAACCTGAGCTAAACCCGTAAATTTCCCCAGTCCTAATTATTATGACTCCTAATTAGGTTGGTTACACTACTTTATATACCAAGCCATAAGACATATACCAAATAAGTAAGTTTCTATCAGTATTATATATAATTATGAATAAAGCAAAATAAAGGAACCTGTTCTTGATAAATACCAAAGATGGAATATGAAAGTAGACAGACAAGCAGAGAGGAGACGAATGAAAGAAAGAGAGAGAGGGAGAGGAAGGGAAGGGGGAAGCTTAATATAATACCACTCAGAACAGTTAAGGACCCTGTGATCGTGTTTGAGAATTGGTGGCTTCTGATTCCTCCTTACTATGCCACAAAACAGGTTCTTTCTATATGGATGGTGTTTCGTGGCAAAGTTTGAAGGACTCGTATATCTCCAATTTTCTGACTACAACACAGGGTCCCTTAAAGAGCTATCGATCACCAAGACCAGTTGAAGGGAAACACTGCCTTCTACACTTGAATAGACTCCATTAGGCCTACCAGGAACGAAAATATATGAAGTTATCTGTATATTCAAATTGTCTGTTTTTCTTATGGTGGTAAGGGATTATAATTATATAGTATTGACTATATACAAATTACCTTGAAGGCTAATAATAATGATAAAAGGAAGGAGGAGCAGTTTGAGAGATAGTGAAGAGAATGACAGAGGGAAAGACACAGACAATTCTATTCTAATTGTCTATGTCTTTCTGTATAATGAATGGATATAGTGTTGAGCTTATTAAATTACCACAAATATATATATTCTATGTGTCTGTCTTTCTGTCTCATAATTATGGTTGGTTGTGGTTGTTGTCGTAATTACTCTATAAACCATAACAATGTCATACAAACCACAAGATACAATCACGTACTATACGTCTCGATTACAACAAACATTATTCTCTACTTTCACCATAACAACAAAAGGGCACACAACGTTCATGTAGACCGCGACTGTACGCATTTGTAAACCAATAACTGTACTGATATTTACTACTTTTGTGTGTGTGTGTGTGTAAAGAAGACAGTGAACCCTTGTACAAAAAGAAAAATATATAATTACCGTAGTTTCAACTTCCGTGTGCAGGAACTACGCTTGTGTGATGAGAGAGAGAGTGTATTTTTACATCACTATACAATGTCATTCAGTATGTATAGTAAAGCAAGGAGTTAAACCGATGTCCTGATGACTTCTGGTGGTAACACACATGTATACCAATAGTTTGTTTCTGAGGCTGGTACAAGTGTACTCAGTCACAAGTTTACACACACACACTCATAACAGTCAGCATCACACACACAGTCCGCACCATAAGCTTCCTGCCTTTCTGTCCCTCTATTTAACTATTATACACATTTACCATTTAACTTGGTTACTAGGCTAAAGTTAGTACACAAACACAATCGAATGTTTCCTGTCTTTTAGTCGTCCTTTTATTATTACACCAGTTGATTTGGTTACTAGGCTTGTGAGAATGAAGGTGTTACAGTACTTTGCTTTGTGTTGGTAGGAGTCACGAGTGGATTAGGATATACAAATGAGTGTGCTTATTAGTGTTGATGATGGTGGTGGTGACGTGACAGTACACCATGGAGTCAATGAATAGGCTGCCAAAATAGGTCCATTATTATTATTAACCTACTTTTACTACAATTATTATTTTTATCATTATTACACTACTTATGCTGATACTACTACTACTACTTGTATTACTACGGTACTACTACTACTACTATTGCTACTACTACTATTACTGCTACTACTATTACTGCTACTACTACTACTATTACTACTACTACTATTACTACTACTACTACTACTATTACTACTACTACTAATAATAATAATAATATCAAACAAAATGTACCGGTAATAGAATCAGAACACAAATCCCTGTCTGACTAAGCACACACACACACACACATGCACATCACATGAAAGGTATTAACATTTTTCCTTATAAGATTTTATCGATGTTAACCGTGTACGTGTCTTAAGTGATAATCCAAAGCAAACTGAATATCCAAGGAGTCAGCTGATCTGAGAGAGAGACATGTTGCTTAGTGTGTTTGTGTGTATCATCATCACGTGGACGGACTAGCCTAGCTCTTACAACACTAGCCTAATTAGTTGTAAATCCGTGACTCAGCTTTTGGTTATATACACATACAGTCGTGGTCAATAATAATCATCCACCCATATGGATATCTTCAACTGATTGCTGTCTAGTGTTTTCATGTTCACATAATTATAATGTTATTGCTTTAAGTAGTGTGTAGCTGTTTGTATTAAATTAAACGATGGTACTTAGCCTATCTGTTGGAAAATTCATCAGCTAAGGAACAGAGGGATGCTGTCAACATCTTAGAGAGTTAATCCTACTTGGATAATTATTTTTTACCACGACTGTACATACGAATACACACACTCCACGATGCATATACATAAAATTATACCGTACATACTCGCACACATTTATTCTCTCTCTCTCTCTCTCTCTCTCTCTCTCTCTCTCTCTCTATATATATATATATATATATATATATATATATATATATATATATATATTTATTATTATTGTCAAAGTTAGGAAAGGGGCTGGCATGACCTCAAGCAATGTAGACAGGAGAGAGTAAGGAAGGGACAAGACGGGAAAGGAAAGAAATGTAGTACGGTAGGTAAAACAAAGGGAGAGAAGGAAATGGAGAAGGAAGCTAACAAAAAGTAACGGAAGGAGAGGGTAAGAAAAGAAGAAGAGATTATGGAAGAAAAGGAAAGGAATTATTAGGAAAGAGAAGAAAAGGAGAGTAGGCTAGAAATAGGCAAGTTAGACACACCCCAAAACCGTCAAGAAATGATGAAATGGGAAGTGAAAGGTAAATATTGGTACCGTAATCAAATATTTTTCTCCTCTACTCAGCTGAAGCAAGAGCAATTAACCAAGTAGGATAAGTATAGCCTATATAGGAACGGATGATATGATATAAAGTTGATGGAGTGTGTGTGGTATGATATTATAAGCTGGTGTGTCCCTCTTTACCTCACGTATACCACCACTCGTTAAGCTTGAATGTCGAATTTAGATAGATTAGTGTAGTTACCTCATCATCTTCCTCAGTACTCTCTCTCTCTCCTTGGTTATTTCACTCATCCCCTAGCTTCCTAAATCTCTCATCTTAACTCATCCCCTTCTTCATTACTCTCTCTCTGTTTGGTTATTTCACTCATCGCCTTTACAAATCTCTCTCTCTCTCTCTCTGTGACCCTCATTTTCACCTATCCTTTTCCCCATTTCACCCCCATTCCCATCGTGAATTTCATACCTTTACCCTCTATTAACTTTCTACTCTTTCCTTTCCATTTACACTCCATTCACGTAGTTACTCCTCCCCATTCCTACATTTAACTTCACATTTTAACCCATATTTTACCCTCATGTTCACTTTATACTCTCCCCTCATCCCTACTCTCTTGCTACTCCTTTCCCCCATCCCTACCCCTATACCACTACTTCTATTATATCACTACCACAACAACAACCACCACAACTACTACTACTACTACTACTACCCCCATTTTCCCCCCATTCACTTGTTCACCTACAAACGTAAAGTATAGGCTATATAGTTAATTATACGTTTACCTTAACTACTTCTACCTACATGTATATAACTTTCCCCAGTCACTTTCTATAGCCTATTATATACTCATCCAGTCATATTTAACACCTTAAAAAATTACCCTTATTTTATACAAGAGGCAACATTTTTTTTAGCATGCGTGTGTGTGTGTGCAATCACGAGTATAAGTCCTGCATCACGTAACACACACACACACACACACACACAGAAAAGAGTGAGATAATGTGCTTGTGTGCGAAATAGACCAAAAAAAAAAAAAGAGAAACATACAACAGTTATAGTTCCTTGCCATGTTCAGGACTAGGCTATTCGGAGTGATTGTACACTAGGCTACTTGGTGGTAACATGAGGGAAGGGGAGGGGTTGTTCTAAGGGATGAGTAGGTACTTTTCTTTGTGTGTGTGTGTGTGTGTGTGTGTGTGTGTGTGTGTGTAGCCTACATATGTGTGTGTGTTTGATTCACCTAATAGCCTACACATGAGAGAGAAAGAGAGGTCAGATGTAAGTGCTGGTGTGTATTTGATTGAGAACATTGTGTGTGTGTGTGTAAATATACTGTAGCCTAGCCTAGGTGGATTAGTATCCAGGTAGAAGCTATTGTTGCTAGGTGGGTAGTAGCCTAGTAGTAGTGGTGGTGGAGTGATGAAGTTCGGGTAGTAGTATTAGTGATATAATAGTAGTATTGTAGTAGTAGTAGTGGCTAGTAGTGGTGGTGGAGTGATGATGGTAATAGTGTTCGAGTTTATTACAGCTCGCTATTAGAGAACATGTTTAACAGATGCATGTGTATGGATGATAAAGATGAGTACCGTACGTATATAATTATATGGGGTGGAAATATCAATGCTGCATGGCTCTCGTGGTTAATTAAGTCAGGGTCAAAAGTCCTACAACCCATGAAGAAAAACAAGCCAAATATTTGAGTGAATCTTATATGAACCAACATTGCACACACCAACAGCTAGCCTATATAGTTTCGGATCATTTTTCGAAGCCATCTCACTGGAAGGTGTTACAGGACTATTGACCATGACTGTACCATCACTCTAGACTTGCTTATATACTCCAGTCACGTATCTATGTATGTATGTATGTATGGATGATAAAAATTATACTGATTCATCCAAACTGTGTAACAAAACAGAACTTCTATTCTTGACTTGGTAGGCTACTGATTCATTCAAAATATGCTACGAAACAAAACAACATTTCTGTCTTCTTTTTTACTATGGTAGTGGTGTGTTTCGTGGCATAGTTTGGAGAAATGTGGAGGGTGGTATGTTGAAGTGAGGGAGGGAAAGTTAATGTTCTGTGATGCCCGAGGGGAAGGAGAAAGTGTCTGTGTGTGTGTGTGTGTGTGTGTGTGTGTAGAGAGAGATAATGTGTGTGTGTGCGCAGAGAGAGAGTGAGTGTGTGTGTGTGTGTAGAGAAATAGATAGATAATATGTGTGTGTGTGTGTGTGTATGCGCAGAGAGAGAGTGAGAGTGTGTGTGTGTGTGTGAGGAAATGTGTGTTTGTGTGTGATTTAGATGTGTGGACAGACAAACAGACAGACATAGTGAGATAGTAGTACAGAATATGATAGATAGAGACAGAGATTCAGATACGAGGGTAAGACAGACATACAGACGGACAGAAAATTTACTACCTATCCACCAACCTACTTACCAATCCACCCACCTACCAACCAACTTACCTACCTACCAACCAACCATCTATCCATCCACCGTACCTACCAACCAACTTACCTACCTACCTACCTGTTGCCCAGTCATTCTGTTAAGTTTGATTAATATTCGTTCTTAAGATTTGAAGTTTTCATGATCACTGACCAACAAATAAACAAGTAATAGTGAAAACTTAAACTACCTATAATAATAATAATAATAATAATTTTAATAATAGTAATAGTGATAATAGTAATAATTGTGATAATAATAATAATAGTAATAATAACAATAATAATAACAATAATAATAATAATAACAATAACTGTAATAATAACAGTAATAATAACTAACTACCTATTAGACACCCACTAACCAATTAACTAACTAAACAACCAACCAACCAAACAACATACATACAGACAGGAGTGAAAACCAGACCTACCTCAAAATCCTGAGGTAATAACTTTAAAGGTGAACAATGTACCCACCTACCTACCTACCCACCTATCCACTAACCAACCTACCTACCTGCCTACCAACCCACCTACCTGCCTACCAACCCACCTACCTACCTACCTACCAACCTGCCTACCAACCCACCTACCTATCCACTAACCTACCTACCTGCCTACCAACCAACCTACCCACCTGCCTACCAACCAACCTACCCACCAACCTACCCACCAACCTACCCACCAACCTACCCACCAACCAACCAACCTACCTACCCACCAACCTACCCACCTACCAACCAACCTACCTACCTACCAGTCTGACCACCCCCCACCCCACAACTCACCTCCACCCCCACTACAGACATACCCCCCCTCACCCGCACCCCCTGACCACAAAACCTAGCCACCCGCACCCCCCTGCCCCACTACCAAGAATTCAATGTGCCCAGGGCGGTTATGTGTGTCTACCCCCTCCCCCCGACCCCACACACACACACACATCTGACCCTTCCCCCTTCACTAGTTCCCCTTATACTGCTGGGGTTCTTGGAAATACACACACACAAACCCGTTCACTCTCGGTTCTTTTTACATAACCTGGCACACACATACACACACACAAGACACTTTGCTCCCTCACTCCCTAACTTAACACACACACACACACAAATTACTTCCTACATCCCTATCATATTCATCCAATCTCTTCCTTACTTAACACACACACACACACACACATATTTTACTACCACACACACACACACTTTACTCCCTACCACACACACTCAAGCCATTCCTCACTTAACACACATACACTAACACACACACACTTCCTATCCACACTTTACTCACTTACTCGCTTAACACACAATATTTACTTTCTCCCTCACACACAGTGACACAGTGCACACACACTTTACTTCCTACCTCCCTACTACACACACTCAATTCCTTCCTCACGTAACACACATACACACACACACACTTTACTCCACTTAACACACACATCCTTTACTTTCTCCCTCACACTCACACACACACACACACACACACACACACACACAAGATTGTGGTGGGGTGACTGATCTCTCTACCTGTAGGAAGCGGGACATTTTAATTATTATGTGAAAAAAAATAATAATGAGTGACCTGGGGAAGTATTTTCAACATGCATCTAAAAATACTTAAACCAGACCATGCACAGTGAAAGGAAACCGGAACACACACACACACACACACTCAATCCCTCTCTCACTCTTCAACACACTCCACCACACTTCACACACACACACTTTACTCCCTCATCAAAACTCACACACTCAATTCCTCTCTCACTCTTCAACACACACACACACAATAAAGTGGTGGTATGTGTGTGTTTTATCACCGACCCCCCTCCCCCCCATTGTTGGCTGGTGAGTGTAAAGGAGTGGAGGAAAGAAGGGAGGAGCAGGGTTTGTTGTGGTAATGGGAAATGTTATGGTAATGTTATATCTTATGGTGTTAGTGCGAAGGGGCGTCTACGGTATTATTATTATTATTGTAGAGGAAGACATGAAGGGTCAAAATAGTTAAATGACCCTGTGATGTAGTCAGAAATTTGAAGGTGGGTGAATCCTTCAAATATTGCCACGAAACACCACCTCTAGCCTATTATGGAAGGAGCTGTGGATTCATGGCATAGTCAGGAAGAATTAGAAGCCATAAAGTCTCATACACGAGTACAGGGTCCTTAATTGGTAATTCTGGAACAACTGATTCCTCCAAACTATTCCAAGCAACAGACCACCATTATTTTTGTTCTACTGGTCCTGTTTCCAAGCATACTTTGGAGGAATTAAGGCACTCCAATGTACCAAAAAAGAATTACCACCTTAAGTTAGGATTAACATAAGGGGCACATTAACTATATAGGCTACATCAACTATTCTTTTTACTCTCATGAAAATGGACTGGCTTCTTGGCTGTATTTTCATGGCATTTTCAGGTGAATATAATATAATGCACTGCAAGATAAATTACATGACAAAATTTCAAAAACAGATATTACCTGCAACTTATAATATACCCTGAAATAACTCTACGAAACTTATAATAATAATATATAATGTCGCTATACTTACAAGGGAGTCTGTGCATATATCTTCGCCAGGATTAACAATAAACAGGTCAAAATGCACAATATTCTGCATAGAATGACATAACAGGTGGTTTAGTCAGGCAAAAGATGGTTCAAACTTCAGTTACGCGGTGGGTTTGTTTACTTTGTGTCAGTGTTGCCAGACGCTAAGGTCCAGCCCAGAAAGAGGTGAATTTGTCCGGACAGTAGCCCAATATTGTGCCAGAATGGTAACGTCTCGACAAAATCAAGTAATTGAGTGGAAAAAATGGCTCCTATTTTTTTTATATAGTATTCAAAATATAAGCCAAAAACTAAATCTTCTTGAACTCTTGTCACAAAAAATAACACGATAACACACACACGAAATTCTCGCAGTTACAGTAGGTTAGTGGCAGAGAAAAAATAATTAATCGTCAGCAAAAATATGAAAAATAATTCGTCATTGACAAACCTATATGAGTCAACCACCACTATTCATTTCTCAAGTCAGGTTACCGTGTCAAGCTGATAGTGGTGGTGGTGGTTATGAATGAGGCTGTAGAGTCACACTTTCATAAGAAGTTAATTAATGGGGAATTGGTAACACGTACAGTCGGCGGCAAAAGTCGTGTCGCCTCACCTACTTCATATTTCTTGAAGGATAACAATATAAAGGAGAAATACAGAAATACAATATCCAGTTTGACAAAATGGTTAACTACTCTGGGTTTTTATTTACCAGCCTGTGAAGCTTATATTTCCACACTGTACACTCGTGATACATAATTTCTGACCAGATCGAGTGTGAGGAGCAGAAAACTTCGAATCGCCTGGTATTGCTTATTTGCTGGTATTTCCCCATCCAGTAGCCTACACGTAATATTATAGAGGCTAAGTTGGAAAGCAGGGTATCATGTGTTACGTGGTGTCTGCCGTTCGTCTCTGGTAAAAAATTATGTATCACAAGTGTTCTTCATGACTTTGCAAATGTGGCGACACGATTTTTGCCGCAGCATAATTAAGTACGCTTCATTTCCACCTGCATATGTATTAACGTTTGTGATGTTGTAATACAATTTTAATTGCAGAGATGACGGTTATAGTTCTCATATGGTAAAGTACGTATGTTGTTGGAATAGACTGATTCAGAATGCAACTACCTGGTCATATTAACAACATTAAGTACATAATAAATTATATGAGATGGACGCGAATTTATGCTACCGGCACTCGCAATCCAAAATATGTATTCAGGCTTGCTCCGAATAGCCTGATCGAGTATATAGCGAGCTCGAGCAAATATGAAACATATATATGCGTGTAATTGGTTCACTACTAAGTCAAATTATTCGAAACCTTAACAAGATCTGGATACAAATTTTGGATTGCGAGTGTACAGTTGGACGCATGAATGGGTGGTACAGCCTAAGTGAAAGATGGTCAATTTCTCCCAATATCAAGTTCCTTAGTACCAAATAGGAGACATCAGGGGCAGAAGTCAGTATTGAGGATGGTAATAAAAAGCAAGTACCTGATAATAGACACTGGTTAATCAAATGGGACAAGTACCTTTCACCTGGGCTGTACCACCCATTCATGTGTCCAACTGTACATACCGTAAAGCCCTTAGGAAGGTTACTGGGACATTGATAGTAATTAGCTGCATGTATATATCCTCTCTTATTAGTGTTTGATACAGCCCACAAAAGTATATGACCCTAATGAAACGAGTGCTGTAAACAAGTGGATTATTTATTGTGACCTAGAATGACCTGTCCTTAATTATTTCTGACCTAAGCAAGCGTTGGTAAGGATTTATTTCCTACTTATGATCTCCCTATGACAACCTACAACAGCATCATAACACCCTAATCCTAATGAAACGAGTGCAATAAACATGAAGATTATTTATGTTATATATATATGTGTGTGACCTAGAATGACCAGCCCTTAATTATTTCATCAAAGTCACTGACCTCAAAACAGTATGACTTACGAATTTTAGCCTAACATAATCAGATTAATTCTTATAGTAATTAGGGCAGTTAATGAACTAGATATTATAGGAGAAATTTTGTGTTGTTAAATCTGGAGCAACCGAATCCTCCAAACTATTCCAAGCAACTAGAACACTATTATTTTTGCTCTTCTGGTCCTGTTTTCTAGCATACTTTGGAGGAATCATGGCACTCCAATTTAACAAAAAAGAATTACCACCTTAAGGGGATATATACTTTTGATGGCTAGATTGGAGCACCTTGATTCCTCCAATTAAAGTGTGCCAGGAAACAGACCCAGATGAAGAAACAAAATTATGATATCCTAGTTGTTGCCTGGAAAAGTTTGGATTAATAATTTGTTCCAGATTAACCAAAAGTGTATTACCCCCTTAACAACAACAAAACAAAAATAAACAAAAAAATGTTGGTTGGTTTGCAAGATTTGTTTTGATTCTCTAGGCTACCGTAGGTGACGTCATTATCATCACAGATCACGTGGTAGGATTTGGTGACACAGCAGAACTATTGCTCGTGACTGTACACTTGCAATACAATATATGCATCCAGGCTTGCTTCCAATGACCTGATCGAGTTATAATTTAGCGAGCTCAAGCAAATATGAATCAGGATAAGTTTTGTAATTAGTTCACAAATATGTCAACTGATTCGAAATTTCAACAATAAATTGGATACAAATTTTGGATTGCGAGTGTAGCCTATGTACAATTGTCAGCACTTATAACTGGTACAGGAAAAGAGGACTGGCAACGTTAATTTGTACCAGTTATAAGTGCTGACAACTGTACGTAGCTTGCTTAAGTGACTTATTAGGCTATAGATCGTATGCAAGAACTTTGATAGTGGTTGACGATGGTATGTGTGATACCATGGAGATACGATAGCTTTCTAGTGTGGTGTCTATTGCGTCATCGTACCTAACTATACCACGTCATCGTCAGTTAACATCACGTACGAATATTCTTGCATACAACCCATAGCCTAATTGACACCTAAATTGCATCATTGGTATTGCACAAGATATGACATAAATGGTCGCTTCAACGAGTGTCCTAAATAAAGTAATGAGATAAAGAGTATGTGTGTATGTGAATGGAAGAGTGTGTGTATGTATGTACAGTATGTATGTGAATGGAAAAGGGAGAGAGAGAAAGTGTGTGTACGTGAATGGAAAAGAGAGAGTGACAGACAGAGTGAGGGCGTTCTTTGATGCAAATAATTAAAGGTGTTACTGATTCCTCCAAACTGTGTCATAAAACCACCTAGGCTATAATTATATACACACAGGGAGTCTTTGTTTTCTGACATGGGTTGGAGGAATCAGCCAGTGTAGCCTGCAAAAAAATTCTTGAGTGATGTCCTAACCACATATTTTCTTCCCATTTTGGTCTTTGAAGTTAGTAGTAGTAGTAGTAGTAATTATAAATGCCTCATAATAATAATAATAATAATAATATCCAATGTAATTTTTTCCCTTCAACTTTTGCAGGTCGTGTGATACAGACAGTAAAGGCTTGTACGATTACTCAGTCATTTGCCGTCATTGTGACAAAGAGTGTCCAGACCCCATACCATGCCAACTCACAGGTAATTAATTATTCATCTCTCTCTCTCATGATTTGGTTACGTAGGGTATAGCCTAATGTAATCTCTCTCTCTCTCTCTCTCTCTCTCTCTCTCTCTCTCTCTCTCTCTCTCTCTCTCTCTCAAATGACACATATAATTAGAGGAGGAATCATATTACAACATAGTGTAGAAATGATAACATTATAAATACAACTAATTCTCACCACCACTATCATCATACAACATACCAAATACCAAATAATAATAATAATACCACCATCATCATACAACATACCAAATACCAAATAATAATAATAATACCACCATCATCATACAACATACCAAATACCAAATAATAATAATAATACCACCACCATCATCATACAACATACCAAATACCAAATAATAATAATAATACCACCATCATAAAAAACATACAAAATACCAAATAATAATAATACCACCATTAGCATACAACATACAAAATACCAAATAATAATAATACCACCATTAGCATACAACATACAAAATACCAAATAATAATAATAATACCACCATCATCATACAACATACAAAATACCAAATAATAATAATAATACCACCATCATCATACAACATACAAAATACCAAATAATAATAATAATACCACCATCATCATACAACATACAAAATACCAAATAATAATAATAATAATACCACCATCATCATACAACATACAAAATACCAAATAATAATACCACCATCACACCCCATTATATCATTTTAATACACCTGTACTATACTGACCTTTGATTGATGGTATATTATAGGGAGTATACCCGAGTGGCTGAGGGGTAAACTGATATACAATGGCCCAGGACTGACGAAGGTTGGACAGAGTGAATATCAACACGCCTTTGACGCCTCGGCACTCCTCCAGAAGTAAGGACACTACGGCGCTAAAACCATTTCAATGTTTATATAATTACGGCGCTAAAACCATTTCAATGTTTATATGATATACTACGGTGCACAACCTATTTCAATTTTTATAATTATAATATAATACGGCGCTAAAACTATTTCAATGTCTATATAATATACTACGGCGCTAAAACGATCAGAGTATTTTTATTTTGGAATATTTTAAGAAGTTGCCACAACTCGATTTCGAAAAATTTACTATTACCAGTGTTTATATTTCACTATTACAAACAACTTTTCTATATACCATTTCCTCTGCAAATGCGGCATAACAGTAGTTATTTTTCAGTCCAATTTTTTTTATTATTATTGCATTTTTCACACATTTCGTCTTGCAATATAATGTGTTTCATCTTTTACTACAATATTTCTAAGTAACATTTCACACTAAGTTACATAAAAAACAAACTTAATGAAAGTACTATTGCTTCGAGGAAAAGGTTCTTCAATACTCAGTTCGTATTATTTACCAGCAATTGAAGTACAAGTTTAATAATATAATAGGAGAGTAAGTAATTGTCTTGTGCATGGAGGTGATTCCTATGCACATTGCACATTACTGTTTTAATTAAGGGGGTGCGGGAATAGGGGGACAGGCTTGGGGGGGGGGGGGACTGGGAGTGTGTGGGAATAGGGGGACAGGCTTAAGGTGGGTAGAAAGCCTGTCCCCTAATCCCCCCTGCCAAGCCTGTCCCCTACTCCCACACCCTTAAACACCCCCAAGCCTGTCCCCCTACTCCCACACACCCCAAAACTCCCCATACCCCCTTTACCCTCCCCAAGTCTGTCCCCCTACTCCCACACCCCTTTAACCCCCCCAAGCCTGTTCCCCTACTCCCGCAACCCCCCAAAATCCCCCCAAGCCTCCTGCCCCCCTATTACCGCACCCCCTTGTGGTAATGTGTGTGTATTATTGTGGTGTCTATAGGTTTGACATCAGTGGTAATGGTGTGAAGTACAGCAGTCGCTATGTTCGTTCCAAAGTGTACGAACAGAACCAAGCAGCTGGAGCCATTACCAGGGCAGAGTTTGGTACCCCGGCACCCGCTACCAAGGGCATGTTCTCAAGGTAATGTAGTAATTAATGGGGTAATTCACTTTTGTTACTTAGTTACATTGGAGTGCCATGATTCCTCCAAAGTATGCCAGGAAACGAGGCCAGATGGACAAAAATTAGGGTGTTCTGTTGCCTGGAATAGTTTGGAGGAATAATTTGCTCCTGATTTACCAACACCGAACTTCCTCCCCCCATAAGGCCACGTGGTATTCGAAGGCACGTACAGTTGCCAGCACTTATAACTGGTACATTTAGCGTTGTCAGTCCTCTAGTCCTGTACATACGATTCCACGGTGGTTTTATTTTTGGTTTGGTATGTTCCTCCCCAACCAATTAACCACACTTGTCAGTCTTGTTAATTATATCCAACTGACTTAACTGTAGTATCCAATTATATTTAACAAACTTAGTATCCAATTATATCCAACAAACTTTAATATTATAATTCTCCACATCCACAAAATCTGTCGTGTGGTTCCATTATTACCATAGTGTAGTTTCATGGTGAAGTCGTCATCAAATTCATCTAATAATTCATTCAGGAGTCATTTACACAGTTCAGTTTCTTTTTAAGTGAATATATTGTTTAGTTTAATGTTAATTGAGTACTGTATATATATTTTTTGTTACGTTATGACTGTTGTAGTTTTTTCTTTCTTTCTTTTTCTTTTTTTAGTTGGTGTTTTTCATTTCCTTCAGCCTTGATTACGTTCCATTTTATTTTCCAACTTTTCTCGTTTCCTTCGTCCCCTATACAGTAATTCCTCTTGCCGGTCAAATTGCTGTTTCTTATCTCTTTCTTTCAAGGTTTTTCTTTTTCTTCAACTTCTCCCTTTACACCAACCTATTCCTTTTTATACAATGTTTTTTTTATACATCCTTTTCATTTATATTTCCTTTTCCTTTTTTATTCATCCTATTCCTTTTTTATTCCTTTTTTCTTATTCATTCAACCTTTCCCTTTTTATTCATGATTTCTTTTTTCCTTTTTGATTCAGTTTCCTTTTTTATTTCCTTTTCTTTTTTATTCATCCTCTCTCTTGACACCAACCTCTCCCTTTTATATTCCCTTTTCCTTTATTATTCCCTTTTCTTATTTATTCAACTTTTCCCTTATCACCTATTCTCGCCCCACTGGTCAGACTCCTAGACGCTATGGACCCCGAGAAGATGTTTTCCGACAACGCCCTGGTGTGTGTGGTGGAGGTCGGGGGTCGCCACTTTGCCATGTGTGAGACCCCCTTCATGCACGAGATCAACCCCGACACTCTGGAGACACAGGAACGGGTGAGAGAAAGAGAGAGAGAGAGTGAAAGAGAGAGGGAGGGAGAAAGAAGGATGTTTTTTAAGTTGTCTGTGTGTGTGTGTGTGTGTGTGTGTGTGTGTCCAGAATTATATATATGTATTTGTTTGAAGTAAAAGTATATAATATAACAGTGGTTTGAGGAACAATATTGTATGAGGAGGAGCCTTTTATTTTATTTATTTGTTTATACCATTTTAACGTTAACCATTCTGTAAGGTTAATATTTAAATTCACTAAGAGAGTGAGCTGTAATGGCAATATACAATAACACACAACAACCTTCAGGAATGTACTACAAATATTTCCCCATCTCTCTCTATTTATCTCCGTCTTTCTATCTATCTGTATCTACTGTATATCTATTTCTCTCAATCTCAATCTCATATCCACACCCACAGATCAACATACACAAGCGTTATGGCCTGATGACCCAGAGTCCCCACCTCATGAAGGGCAGCGATGGTGTGTACACGGTGGGTCAAGGTGTTGGCGTCACTGGTCCCAAGTACAACATCCTACGCTACCCTCCTGACGGTAACCACCAACAAACACTTATTATTTATTATTAGATTTTGGGGTTTGTGGGACTAGAATGTTTATTATTAATTTTTTCCTAGTTCAGTGACATTAGACAACCTGAATAACTTTAATAATATTGTATATCCAACCGTACCATGCAAACTCATATAGACTTTTCCAGCAACTTGATGTTTTAATGATGTACAGTAGTATTATGTTGGTAAATCTGTAGCAACTGATGTCTCTATACTATTCCAAGCAACAGGCCACCATTAGTTTTATTAATCTTGTTCTGTTTCCTGGCAAACTTTGGAGGAATCAAGGCACTCTAATGTACAGTCGGCCTCGGGAATTCATACACAGAGTATTGGTGATAAGGGGTCTTTATTCTGCACATACTGTAGGCATCGTTCTGCTGAATGATTCAAGTATTAACCAAATAACATTACCGGTACTAGAAAAGTTTGGTGTGAGGAAATTAATGTACTCAATTTTCTAGTTAATACAAACCCTTGATGTCACAAATTCCTGAGGCGGTCTGTACCAAAAAAAATATATAATTACCCACTTAAACCACAGGCAACCTGAAGCAAGGGAAGGTGGTGGCATCAGTTGGGGCACGTTGGAGGATGTCCCCGGCTTACATGCACTCAATGGCCATGACCGAGAACTACATAATACTGATAGAACAGCCCCTGGCTGTGTCACTCTCAGAACTCCTTAGTGATATTGTCAGCAACGCTCCATTCATCGCTGGACTCAAATGGCATAACGAACCTGTGAGTTGAATAAACCATTTCAGTTATAATAAACCCACATTAGACACTCTATAAATTATTAAATTACAGTACTATATAAATGGCTCTTGACGTAATGGAAAAGAAGAATATTAAAAGAACAAATGTATATACACTGTAATTATGTACATATATATTATACCATTATGCATTTTATTATTTGTGTGCAGGTCCTTATCCACATCATCGACCGTCAAACCTGGAAGCCCATCAAGACCCGATACATGACGGAACCTTTCTTCTTCATGCACGTGGCCAACGCGTACGAAGATGGCGACCACATTGTACTCGACATTCCCACATACAAAGACTCATCACTCCTACACAACATGTTCATCAGTACTCTAAGGGTAAAGAAAGAAAGAAATAACTCATTGATGGCTAGCTTGGTGGACAGTATGTGTTGTGGTTTCATGTTATTGTTGTTGGTGGGGAATTAAGTTCATACAATACTGTTTTTAAGAATTTCAGCTCTACAGTATGCATCTATTATTATGTAAAGAGCACGTGTTGAAGTTATGGAAGTGGTGTAAAGTTTGGATTATCTGTACATATGTTATTTTATATAACCATTCATAACTCAACACATTATCACACTACTGGAATTTGAAAGGGTGATGGTGGGGGGGCAGTATTCATTTGCTTGTGGGAGATATAGGATAATGTTATTATCTTGTTCCTCTAGTTCAAGTGTGTAAATAGAAGACTAGTTTGTTCACTACGGTATGCCATTATGCTGTACAGTATAGGATAATTTTATTGCTCTTTGATCCCTCCAATTAAAGTGTGTACTGTACAATAAATAGAATAATGTAGTTTGTTTGCCATGTTATTATACTGTATAGGATAATATTATTACTAATTGATCCCTCCAGTTAAAGTGTATAGATAAAATACTATAGTTTGTTCACCATGCTATTGTAGTGTATTAAATTGACAGGATCAGCGAGGGAAGAATTCCGAGGAGTATGTCAACTCTTTGAAGTCAACGCTACACAGGCTAGTGGTTCCCATCAACACTAAGGGTAAAGAAAAACTGGTTACCCTCCCTGGCACCTCATGTACTGCATCATGGTCTGGACAAGAGGTGAGGCAATGAATCTCCTGTGTCTGTCTTCTCTTCTACACACAAACTGTTACCTTTAGTGCTTACTGTACCACCTCTCGATCACTTTCTTCCTCGGGCGTCATATGATCTCGCTGTTGTGGCACCTAATATATCAGTCAATCAATCAATCAATCAATCTGCTACAGAAAAAAACCTCATCATTTTCTCACTCTACTCATACATATCCTGCATTATCCATCCTCACATGATTAATTCTTTCCTACTCTTTAACACACTTCACCATTGTCACACTCTACTCATATTTATATCCTACACTACCCATCCTCACACACTTCTTTCCCAGTCAAACATACCTTACCATTGTCACACTTTAACCTATTCCCTCACCACCCTAACCCCTTCCAGCCTGTCCCCCTATTCCTGCACCCCCTAACCCACCCAAAACCTCCCGCACCCCCCTATTCCCACCCCACCTTAATTAATAATACAACTGGGTGGCCCATTTACAGATCACCTTGCACAGTGAGAAGTTGACAAGCATCCCCATCGAGAACCCGTGTATAAACCCTTCACGAGCAGGACGTAAACACCAGTACCTTTGGGCGATGGGTCCCAGTCCAGAGGGGAAGGACTGTGGCTTTGTAAGTAGTAGTGGTTTTATTATTTATTCATTGTTTGGCTGTATGTCTGTCTCTCTTATTAATTTGTTATGTATGTCTGTCTCCCTTATTTAATTTGTTGTGTATGGCTGTCTATCCATCTCTGTTTCTTATTTATTCCTATTTATTTGTCTGTCTGTCTATCTTTTTTATTCTTTACTCATTATGTTTGGTTATCTGTGTATCTCTTTACCTTGTTTACAGTACTCATATTTGGCTGGCTGTCTGTCTGTCTATATCTTTTCTTATTTACTTATGTTTAGTTGCCTGTTTCACTTCTTTTCTGTTCAGTTCACTAATGCAAGAGTTAACAGATACTGTACTCTCAATCTTTCATTTATAAATTTGCAACTGGTCAACTCTGGAACACTTGTACTTTCATCCATGTTTCCTGCATACTACAACATAATTATCCTCCTTCAAATGTAATGTGTCTTGGTATCTCAAATGATACCAGATATGATTTTGGACTTCTCAATCTGTTTTAATTTCACAGGTAGGATATTAAAGCAACTCCTTGCCTTTAGTCATCACCATAGTAAAAAAAAAATATGTTTGTGTATATCTGTACCTTTCATAAAATATAGTAATATTAATAACAATAATACAGTATAATGATAATAATACTGTACAATAATAATAATACTATAAAAATACTGTACTGTAATGATAACAATATACAGTAATACTGTATATTGATAATACTACTTTTCTTCTCGTTGCAGGTAATGAAGCTGGATGTGGGTTCAGGAGAGACAACAATGTACACACAGGATGGACTTTACTGCGGCGCCCCAGAATTCATCTCCAAACCTGATGCTGCCGTGAGTATTGTACTAATGTGTCTTTTGTCGTTGTTGCAGCCTTGTTTTGTGACGTCATGACCCTTTTCTTCTCATACTCAGCATTTTACTCATCTACTTCACTCCACTTCTTCCCTTTTACCTTCTGAATGACAGAAGACACATATGTACAGTCTTGGCCTGGAATAAGTATCTACCCACTCTCAGCCAACATCAACATGTGGCACCATCACAATCAGGGATACAAGATATGAAGCAAGGCAAGACTCCTCAACCTGAGTTGAATCAGTGAAACACTCTTCCCTTCACCTTCTCTCTGTCTCAAGTAACTGATTTGACTCAGGTTGATGAGTCCTGCTTTATTTAACCCCTTGTATCCTCGGTAGCAATGGTCACACATGTCTGACACATGTTTGGTTGGGAGTGGGTAGATACTTACTCCAGGCCAAGACTGTACCTCGGTATTCTCCACACAGCATCCAGTCTGTTTCACAACCACTCCCTTCTACTATCCCTCCTTTCCTTCTATTGTATTTCCTTCATGCTTGCTGTGCCACCTCTCTATCACCTTTACCCTTGATAAACCAGGCCTAGGCCAGTCTTGTTTCAACCTCAATCTACCATACCTACAGGGTCTTCCAGGCCTATGGTGCTCTTCTTTCACTCTCGGTCAATCAATCCTCCCTACTTAAGCCTTGTCTCTGTAGGGTGAGGGCAGTCTTCATTCAATCCTCACACCTCGCTCACTCCCTAATCCTCCTTGTCTCTTCAGGGTGAGGATGAGGGTGTGTTGTTGCTGTTGTGTCTGGACTCGGTGAATGAAAAGTTGGCTTACCTGGTTGGCCTGGACGCTTCCAACATGACCGAACTGTTCCGTGCCCAAGTCACCACCCCTTCAGCAGTACCCATGCCACTACACCCACACTTTGTACCCGCCGTATAGTGACCCCCAAGGATCCACTCACTATACCAGATGCTGCACAGTGAAGGGGGAAGGAGGAGGGTAGGTTTTTTTGTGTTTTTTTGTGGATGATGTGTGATGTAAAGGAAGGAAGAGAGAAAGTTTGTTTTGGTGGTGCGTGATGGTGAGAGGAATGTGATGTGTTAAATGTGGAGGAGGAGAAGGTTATGTATTGATGCTGCATGGTGAAGGGGAGGGAATGTTTGTATTGTGGACGATATGCGATGGTGAGGAATGTGATGTGAAGAAAATGATATGTAGAATGTGATTGAAGATGCAGTGTTTGTTTTGTGATGTATAATGATGAGGTAAATGTGTAGAATGTGGAGGAAGGAGAGGCAATGTTTGTTTTGTGATCTGTGATGATGAGGAAAATGATGTGTTGAAGGTGGAAGAGGGAATGTTTTGCGGATGACTGTGATGTGAGGAAGGTGGAAGATGAAGAGAAAATGTGTTGTGAGTGATTGTAAATGTGAGAGAAATGATGTGTTTAATGTGGAAGAGGAAGAGGGAATGTTTTGTGGATGATTGTGATGTGAGTAAGGTGAAGGAGGAAAAGAGAATATTTTGTGGATGATGTGTGATGTTGAGGAATGTTAAGACAATCAGGGAGTTGTACTGGAATGGGAGAGAAAAGTGTGTAGTGTTTTTTGTGTCTTGCACAAATAAAATCTCAATTAATTCAAAATACTCAAGTCCAATTGAACATTTAAATGGTTAATATTTATTTATTTTTTGTATCTTCTTGGTAGTAAATATTTTTTTGGAGAAGTGTCAGTTCATACATCAATATATTTTAATAATTTTGTTGCAATAGCAATGTGTACTTTAGGGAGAATCTGCAATGAGGTCTTTTCACACAAACTTGGCTCATAAGTCCTACTGTACCTCACTTCTAGGTAATTTGAGCTACAGACAGACAAAACAGTTTGACTTAAACCTCCTGAATAATCAATGTCATCGAAAGACCACAGACATATACACGTAGTAAGAAGAGGCGATAAAAAGTAACGTGTGAATTACAGAAGGAGGAATACGATGAGTATTAGAAATGGAAGCAATACATACAGATGATGATAGAGAGTTGGGACAGCAAGCACAAAGGAAATGAAATGACAGGGGACAGTTGAAGAATTGAATGGAAGGAAGAAAGTGAGAGAGAAATGGAACAACAAGCATGAAGGAGATAGATACTGTAGCAGGAAAGGAGAAACAGACGATGAATAGAATAAACGACAGGACAGCAAGCATAAAGAACATAGAAGGAAAAAAGTAGGAACAATTAAAGAATAGAGTTGGAATGGTTAGGACTGAAGGGGTACAGGGACTGGATATAAATATGTGCCAAGTTTGTTGTTGATGCAGGACTTATGGGACCAAAGAGTTACCCGTGTTATACATACAGTAGTGAGGGTTGGTCAATGGAATCTAATAAAACAAGCTATAATAAGTATCCAGGCATTGTTGTTGTTGAAGTTTGGAATAGTCTGACTGACATATAAGTGAACCAGTTACAACTCTTATCCTGTCTCATGTTTACTGAAGCTCATTTAATATTTCATCATGAGGCTATTGGAAGCACACCTGGATACTTATTATGGCTTGTGACTATACCACTGTTTTGAACTTCAGGACCCTGTATAGTGTTTGAAAATTGGAGGCTTCGGATTCCTCCTGACCATGCCACTTAACAAGCTCCTTCAATATAGGTGATGTTTCGTGGCAATATTTGAACGACTCTTTTATCTCCAATTTTTTTTACTACAACACAAGGTCCCTTAACCAATTCCCTGTACTCCTATGTAAACAGTCTAACTTCCAGTAAAAGGGATCAATAGAACTTACAGATACATGCTCTATATTTTTTTTCAAGTCTGGAAATATAAAAATAATAGAAATAATTATGTAAGCAATGCGAGCTGAAGATTGGTTAGACATAATTTTAAACTATGTCAGTGGAAAAGTGTATTGTATTTATGGAATATATTGTACGCCAGCCGAAGAAAAAAGTTATAAATATATTATTAAAGTGTGCCACAGTAAATAGTTATATGGAATATATTGTACTCTAGCTGAAGAAGTTAGATATATTTTTAAAAGGTGCCAAAGTGGAAAGTTGTATTTATGGATTGTATTTGTATTGATAGAACCATTATTATATGTAGGTTGTTGAAGCCAAAATGTCAAGCACAACACCAGAGTATTGTAGCTATGTCTTCAGTGATAACCCCCCGCCCCCTTCCACCACTGCCTAACACTACACTACATAGCTTTTCAATGTTGTTTTGTTAACTCCATTCCCTTTCCTCAGATTCACTTCCTGTCCATTATTTCCATTGTTATTGTAGTGCCACATAATCCCTCTTTATAATAATCTACTTACATAAATATTACCCCACACAAAGGTAATGCTGTATGCAAATAGGTATAATTTTGATCAATGCATTTTTTTAATCATTTAGTTCCAACCACCTCATTTGATTTAGGCCTAAGGACTGTATTATTTACTGGTATGTGTGTGTGTGTGTGTGTGTTCATAATGGTAAATCTATATTGTTGACAAAACCTAGATACTCTTTGATAAACATTAATACTCTTTGATAAACATTAATACTCTTTGATAAACATACCAAATGGATAAGGAAAGAATCTCTATACATAGTACACTTCAGTTGAGGGGGAAGAACCACTTGTTGGTAAATTGGAGGAATAATACTCTGGTCCGTGCAAACTATGCCAAGAAACAAACTACAGTACCAGTGTTATCAAAAGGGGATCTGTTTTATGGTATAGTTGGGAGGAATCGGCAGCCCTCCAATTTACCATCTTGTTACATAAAACCCAGTGTAACTATTTTTCTCGTAAGTGGAGATTCTGTTGTTCGTAAATTGAAAGGCTACTAATTCCTCCTGACCATACCAGGAAACTAATCCCCCATTAAAATTACATTAGGGTTGTCTGTTTCGTGGCATAGTTTGGAGGAATCAGAGAGCTTCCAATTCACCAACAAGAGAATCTCCCCATAATCCCAACAGTGATCTGGCCCAAACAAATACAAGTTTTGAGAGCTTCTTCAACTGTATTGTCAATTAGTGTTGTGTGCCTTGTACATAATTATACTGAACTTAACCTATACTGTATGTGTTTGTCAGTCTGCTTTGTATCAAGGAAGGGAATACTGGACTGTACAAGTATCTCAATTATTTACTTTTTCTGCACATAATATTGTTTGTGTGTCATAGTATATTGTATAATATTCCTGTTTTCTTTTCTTTTATGCACTGTATTGTTTGTTGTATGAGTGTGTGTGTGTGCTCTCTACAGTACTTCTCAGATTTTGTTTAACCAGTTTGTTGATAAAATACAATAAAATAAAAAACATTATACCAATAGATCTCACTCCTTGTTTGTCAGAGTAAACCTCACAAGGGATTGACTGTGGAGTGGAATGAGTGTGGAAAGATGTTTAGAGAAGGAAGTGGAATAAATAAGTGTGTCATGGAGTGAGTGTGCTGTGGAGTCAATTTTATATACTGTACAGAAGAATGTATTATGAAGAGGACAGATGATGACAGGAAAGTATCACCCCACTAGCATTAGAGAATGTCCACAACCTGAACACACAATTTATGCATACGTAGTTTCAATAATGTTCAACAAACTACACCATTTATCTACCTACAGATATTAATGTAAACCTCACAACCCCACTCAACCAACTATCCATATCATTCATACTGACAACTCACCTGTAGTTAAATTACTGTATACAGCTGCTGACATACACACATTCACCTGCAACAACTAACACAATTCATTAGGCATCATCAGAGGCTTCAACATTTTCAGTGGTCATTTTTTCTCCCTGGAACAAATGTACTTTAATAATGTTATTTCTTTACATCTTTCTGTCCAACTTCTGTACTGTCTTCCTTCACACCAGTCACTCCTCTCTGTCGGGCTCACCACTACTGTACTATACTTTTTCTTTTTATTTCCTTCATCGTACTTGCTGTCCTGCCTCTCTTAAACCTTCTCCCTCATCCTCCATGGTCTTCCAGGCCTGAGGCGGTCTTCTTTCATCCTCAGTCAATTAATTCCCGTATTCTTCTTCCTCTGATTTCCTGTCCATGCTATGTCGAGGTGGAAGCAGAAAATGGATGGAGTAATTTTTTAATCATTATAAAAATACATGAGATACAGCTGTGGTAAACTCGGAACAATGCAAATACAGAAGGTAAAGAAAAATACCTGTCTACATTCCTCTCGAGACAATGAGCCGTATGCAAGAAAATTTATAAGTGTTGACGATGGTCTTAGACACACAACAGAGCCATCATACCAGTATTGTCAACACCAAGGATATTCTTGTATAAGATAATGTGATACCAATGTAACTACTCCTTAGACATCCTTAGAGCCATTATCAACATCACGGATATTCTTGCAAACGGCCCAATAAGTCATGAACGACAAAACGACTTGTAATTTACTCCAAAATAACAGTGCATTAAGGCCCGTCCACACGAGCGGGCAGCCCCGACGGACATTAATTTCTGTGAGAAATATCCCTCGCTTTTTGTCACTGTTACTAGATAGGCAGATCCCATCAATCGTTGCCGATAATAATGAGCACACTTGTGTTGTCCACATCATGATTTGGTAACACTTGTTTGCCCGTCGGGGCTGTCCGCTCATGTAGACAGGCCTTTAGTCTATGCAGCCTTTGGACCGCTCATCACAGGTATATACTGTTTGTTATTTATTAGCCATTGTAAAGTACAGCTTAAAGTCACATCTCAGTTGGGCATTTAAAATCTCCAAAAAATCAATCAATTTTGATGTCACTGTGTTCTATGTTATAAAGTAAACATCATTCATATAAATATATAATGTACAACATACATACATACATTAGTACCAGTATTTGTTCAAGGAAGAATATGAAAATGCTATCCTGATTCTTTTTAGTGAGAAGACCAAATTCGTGTAACTTACAACGCTTCACTATATATACATGTATAAGCCTTTTAATGCAACTAATATCATATCTTGGTTTATTTCTTAACGTACTGGTAAGCTTACTTCTAGTGTCCTTCAGTCCTTTGATATTAATTTTACAAGACCTCTCACAACTCAAATGAACAACATAATATTACATAATACTGTTCTAAGGACACTAAATTTAATCAATCAATATACCCAGACACAGCAAAAATAGTACAGTAGAAATTCCTCTGCTTCACTTATGGTAATAATATACTTTTGGCATCATTGAGTGCATTGAATCCTCCCTCTAAAGTGTGCCTGGAAACAGGACTTGGGAATTACTGTTGTTGATGATCCATATACATGAATATGTGATGGTAATTGTACACAGCCAAAATTACTGCATGAGCATGAGAAACTGAAGTGAGAAGCAAACTGTAAACACATGGTGAAAAAGGAAAGGAAATCGAGTACTGTACGAGCATGAAAGAGAGAGAGAGAGAGGAACAGCAGTGCTCCAGATCCCGCATTTAATTAATTTCTTGGTGTTTTCGGTAAAGTTGTCCATTTCTATAGCATCACAGCAGTGTTATAAACACCAGTAAATGGGCTGATCTCTTGGTCAGTCATTGCCAACTTGTTAGTAAGAGTATAACCCTGAACTGTGTGGTGAGATGTGATTGACAATGTGAAAGTACCGTTGGTTTCAGATATATAAAATCAGAAACAAGAATCTGTGGGGTTGTTTTAGTACCAAGTAACTAAGGCAATATGACACTTAGGGCCATCCATATTCAAGAACACTCGTGGTGTTGACAATGGCATGGTACTGGTACGATGGCTTCCTAGACAGACAACAGAGCCATCATTACCATGCTACACCATCGTCAACACCATGAATATTCTTGCATACGGCACAAGATCACAACAGCAGATCAAATTAAGAATATTACTCATTTCATACTGTAAAGGTTAGAAGTCTGCCAATGAGTGGCAGTCAATGGGACAGAGTGTAGCACACAGTGTGTGTATGTGAAACACAACTATAGCACACATCACAAGGATGATGAGTGGCCCACAGACCTCTCCACCCACGTGAGACCCGAGTCAGCTTTGGCTATGGCTGCGTAAGCAGGAAGACCTTAGACAGCCGACTTAAGCCCCCCACCCCCTGCTCACAGGGGTGGTAACCTCTGGCATCAGTGGCATTTTTATCGTGTCCTAAACAAGGATCAAACGCTGGGCCACAGAATTGCAGGCGCAGACTCTACCACTGTGCTAACCAGAAGCTAGCACAGTAGTAGTTGGTGTAAATACATAAAAAATACTAAATTGATTTACAGTATTGGATTTAAGAATAAAAAGATGCCCTAAGCCTGGAAGACCCTGTAAGTCAAGAGAGATGTGACAGTAAGCACAAAGTTATAGAAATGAGATCAACAAAATAATCATGGAAAATTCTTAATAAAATGAACACAACCTAAAGCCATGCTGTACTAACCTTAAAAAATTACCTAGTACTGTACGAAGCTTAAAAACATTACATAATACTGAATTAAGCTTAAAACATTACATAATACTGAATTAAGCATAAAACATTACATAATAGTGAACTAAGCTTAAAACATTACGTAATACTGAATTAAGCTTAAAACATTACATAATACTGAATTAAGCATAAAACATATAATACTATTCTTAAGACACAAAATCAATCAATGCCCAGACACAGCAAAAAAGTACTGTAGAAATTCTTCTTTTCACATATGGTAATAATATACTACAGTATTGGTATCATTGAGCATGTTGAATCCTCCCTCCAATGTGTGCCAGGAAACAGGACTAGATTATTAGAAATAATGGTGGTCTGTTGCTTGGAATAGTGTGGAGAAATAAATCACATGCTCCAGATTTACCATTACATTACTCTAATATTCTCTCAACTAACTACAGGTAGATATTTTAGTGACAGGATTGTCAGACCACAACAAAGGGGCTGTTTTCCTCCTGCCCCGGGGAGACTGAGGACGGTATTATTACACTACAGTAGACCCTCGATATATGATGAATAAATATGTGTATCTACTTCCCATTTCATTTGACACTCGGTCCCTCATTGAAGACCAACTAATGTTTTCCCTGGTTTCTGTTGTTATTCATTACCATTCAGAATAAGAAATTTAATGAGCCTGTGTTAAAAGAATAACACTAAATTCATTCATCTTGTATCGAGGGCCTTATGTACTTCTTCGAGGAAAAAGGGTCTTTGTCGTTCATTTCATTTAGCAAAATAGAGGGAATTGAGTGAGGAAGAGCCTTTTCCTTGTAGTACAGTACTGTAGTAGTTTAATAATAGCACCCCCAAGAATGTTACATAATAAACATTAGGAGTTTTTAACACCAAAACTAAAACCCCAAGGTGCCACTCGATAAACTGATCTAATACTGTATAATAGAGAAAATTATATAATATGGTGAATGAAAAAACACCTTAAAATTTAATTACAAGGCACCATGAAATAAACAAAACTAATGTTGTATAAAAGGAACAATAAGAGAGAAAACCAGTTACACCAAATACTCGACTACAGTGACAGATGTACAGAAAATCATTCAAAATAAGAGAAGACAGGAAACACCCTGTAGGCATAAAGATAAGTGATTCAAAAGTCATGTTCACTGCCACCATTGGTCAGTGTAAGCACTTATTTGGCTTTTGTATGTGTTCTTACCTATTTGCCTTATTTGTATCTTTACAGGATTGAGTCAAACTCATAATGTCACATGTTTTAAAGCCCAATTATCATGCTTTTCTTTATAGTTATTTATGTTTTTGGCAAACACCACTTGTTTTGGTAATTCATTCCATTGGTCTATTACTCTATTTGAAAAGCTATATTTCTGTAAATTTTTGTCTCCTCTTCTTTTAATTAATTCCTTACTGTGACCTCTCATTGTAGGTATTACTTGTTGATACAAGTTTTCTATATACAGTATAAATATGTGTGTGTGTGTTTGTGTGTGAGAAAGAGGCAGAAAATAGCTAGCTCCAAGTCTATGGGGCTCAGGTCTTTATAAAACTGAATTTAACCTGTTGACCAGATAAAGAGTTGCCCACAGAAATACAACAACTTTAAATACAATACAAGCCACTATAATTATAATATAATAAAGTCACTATCAATTATGCCATTCTCTGTGTACTAGATAAAGTGTGCAGGGATTCAATTAAAGTTTTCTCTAAGGCAGTAATGTTAATCTTGCCACTCAAGTTCAGTCAAAACTTCAGATGTCATGGAAGGAATAAGATACAGGTACCATTAAATATTCAGGTAAAACAGTTTATGACAGAATGTTAATATACCATAACTAGTGTGTTTCTCACAGTACAGTAATCCCTCATTTTCAGCTGTTACTATGTGTACATATTGATTTGTTTTCTATGAAAGTGTGTACAATAGACCCTCTTTATCCACTGGGTTTAGGAGTGTGTAATGTACAGTCGGCAGCATAAATTCGCATCCATCCCCCATGTACTATGTAATGCTAATATGACCAGATAAAGTTATATTCTGAACCAGTTTCTATTCTAACAACATGTATAATTTGCTGTGAGAAATGTATCTGTTATATCTGCATTTTAATAGTGTTACAACATCATTAAGTTCATAGTTTTGCAGGTGAAATGCAGCGAACTTATGCTGCCGATTGTACAAAGAGGGTAAAGTATGCTGTAAACAGGCTCATTACAAACAGTGCAATATACATCTATTAACAACAGTGTGGAAAACAAGGTATTACTGTACACAACTATGATGTATTCAATAACTAACAGTCATTCATAATACTAATAATGGTATTCATTATTCTAACGAGTGGAGGTGCTGTACAGTTGTGCACATTACTATTTAGTACTGTACATACACTCACCAACAAAACTGCAGGCACCTCATCAAGAGCTTCATCAAAAATAACATGAAAAAGGATAATCACTAAATGAGAAATTTCACTATACAAATATTACACTATCCAGCAAACTAATAATATTGTAACTCCCTGATGCTTCAGTACACGAGCCTGTGGAGTTAACGTTATGATAGACCCTCGATATACAACGAATAAAATACTCGTGTCCAACTCTTCCTTTTATACTCAGTCCCTCATTGAAGAGCACCAAATGTTTTCCCAGGCTTCTGTTGTTATTCATTACCATACAGACTAACAAGTGACTTACTGAGCCTGTGTTAGAAGGATATAAATTATGTGTAAAATTCACTCACCTTATATTGAGGGCTAACTGTACCATGTGAGTGTGTGTGTTTGTGTGGTTCCTGACTTGACAGATGAGGTGACACTGCTATCATTGGTGGCTGTATGGAATCATTCATCTCCTACACAGCAAATACAATTACTGTACAATCATCACAAAGTTATTCTGATTTTCACCTGATCATTTCCTCAACCTGAGAAACCTAAACACAAAATTGCTATGAGTATTGCACATTGTTTACTTTGCACTAATTTAAATATTTCTGCTTAGACCATATTTAACAGCAAATACTATATACAGTAAACTTTAAATATAATCAAATTCAGATAAATTTTTACCACCATTGAGCAACAACAGATTTACATATATATACTGTATGTCCTGAGGAAGGTAATGTCATGAACTAAACTTTGCTAAACAATAATAATTTTCCGAGTACATACTGTATACAACATTACCATTACTGTATAATAATTAC
The DNA here is from genome assembly GCA_034508575.1 of Petrolisthes manimaculis. Taxonomy (NCBI): domain Eukaryota; kingdom Metazoa; phylum Arthropoda; class Malacostraca; order Decapoda; family Porcellanidae; genus Petrolisthes; species Petrolisthes manimaculis. The sequence continues at coordinate 156,492 of JAWZYT010003437.1, forward strand.
CTTACTACTGTACATGTATTAATTTCTCCACATTACTGTACTAATGTATTACTCTTGAGATCAAAACCCTTGATACAACATTACCCACTACTGTACTTCATTTGACACTCAACTCATTCATTGAAGACCGCCAAACATCTTCCCAGGCTTGTTATTCATTACCCACCATTTTATACAATATTCAGTCCCTCATTGAAGACCACCAAACATTTTCCCAGGTTTCTGTTATTCATTACCCTCTACTTCATTTTACACTCGAGTCCTTAATTGAAGGCCAACAATAATTTTCCGAGGCTTCTGTTATTCATTACCAGACAGATAAAGTTATAATAATCAATTGGGTGTGTTAAATTAATATTAAATATGTTAATGTTATATCAAGGGCCTTTTGTTTCACTTTCTTACACATCAATTTACAACACAAATCAAAATACAGTGAAAATTTTTTTATGTTTACATCTTTACAAGAACTCATAGTGGACTCCATGGAGACTCCTGATTCCTCTACTCTACACTGAACCAGACAATCAAAAACTCCTAATAAATTCATAGGTAGCATAAAACCTTCGCAAAACCCCCTCTCGAGTATTGAGTTATTAAATGCTGTACAGTATATATAATTTATATTCATACAGTAAATTCTTAGTGCTGCTACACTTGTGAAAATTACCCAACAACCATAACTTCAATTCTACATGTACAGTTCATCGTAAAATATATTGCTATAATTAAATTTGCACATAATCAATCACAAACTTCTACTGTATGATAGAAGACATCACAACACACATATAATATCATCAGGAAGTCTTAAATGTTGACACAAGAGACGGGGTGATAAAAATAATTACACGTGAACTTTGAGAGAAAAATAAGTAACATAAAAATTATAATAAGAAGAATCATATTTAGAGGCCAACAGGAAGAAAGTAAAAAATAATCAGTGACAGGAAAATATCAATAGGCAGGAAGATAAGTAAAGTAGCATGAACACAGAATATATATCACATATAGAGAAGAGGCCAATAGGAAAAAAACAAATAATCTATGAGAAAGCAATTACTGTATGGAACAGAATAATACTGTACTCTTGCACAATAAAGATACTGTATGTAATGTGGTGTAAAAGAGAGTAAACTGAAATCGTGGATAGAAGTGCAGGTGTGTGTGTGTGTGTATTGATTGGGTACTGTATTACCAGTATATATAATCAGGTGTTGAAGAAAGTAAAACAAAGTGGTGGACAGGATTGAAGGTGTGTGCGTGTGTGTTATATCAAGGGAGTAGTGTAATGTAATGAGTAAATGTTGTTGTTGTTCTCCCAAGGCAGAATGGCCTCCTGCCCCAGACTCCCGGTACGCTCTGGTCACAGTAAAAAAACAATATAAAATAAAGGAGGGGCTGATCCTGTATGCCTGGGCTACTGGAGCAAATCCCAGGAAGGTGGGACCAGGGAGTCTGGCGGCCTCCGACCATCAGGGAGATTAGGGGGAAGGTCTTTAATCCCACAGCCAGTGCTGTGGGCCCAAGACCAAGTTACCACAAGAGCAACAAGTGGGGTCGTACCTTCCATGAGACCAGCCCTGAATGGACCATAAAGGGGGAGGGAGTTTAGACTGCTGCATGCAAAGGGATAATGCACACAAAAAAGAGCCTCTGGTTGCAGTAAACTTCACATGGATTTTTAATCCACATTGGCAGATCTCATCATATCCACTAGAAAGTGGCCAGATCTTATAACAATCTTTATTCTAACCCTGTGGGGGATGGCTAATACTCACACAGAATTAAGTTAGCCCCCTGGGCAAAGTGTGTGTATGTAATCAGGTGTAGTCAGGTATGTGGTAGAGTGAAATTTAGTGGTGAACAGAATTACAGGTGTGTATCATATCAAGGGTGTACTGTAATGTGTGTCTGTTATCATGTGTAATCTGGAATGAGGAGGGTCTTCTGGAGTGTGCTCTCATAAAAGCACGCTTGTTTGGCAGAGCCCTCAAACTCTCCCTTGTCGCTGATGAAGAGGACACGGTGAATCCTCCTGAAGGCTTCCTCCAACACCACAGTCAGGTTCTGGCCACAACGCTCTTCCAGCAAACAGCACACAGTGTCAACAAAGATGGAACCTAACAACAAGGGTGAAAACAAAGAGGGAGATTATAGGTCGTATGGCGCCTGAGGAGTAAGGTAATTGAGAGGTGGGACAGTAAACAAAATAGATGAAAATAAAATGAAAAATTGGAAAAGTTCTCTTTTGATAATGATAATAATACAACCCACCTTTATGAGAGCTGAGCCACCTACAGTACTCACCTTTATCGTCGGTCCTGAAAGAGTACTTCTCAGGCAGAGTGGCGTTGGCAATCACTCGGTCCATCTGGTAATAAACACTGCTGATGTCTTGGTTTGGGAGAGGCACGTCATCAGGCCAGGATTTGGGGCGACCATCTGCTGCCACATTCACGCCTCCTGTGAACACACACACACATACATCTTGTTACCAGTGTTATGGTATGACCCCGACAAAACACACATTAATTGAGATTTCTACACACCACTTCATTCTTCACTCACATCAACTGAGGGAAATCAAAGTCTGAAGAATTTTTTTTTTTAAGTTGGTTATTTGCTGTTGTTAATGTTCCTCAGACTGCCGAGCCAAACAACCATAGCTCCCTCATGGAATGTACAGTGTGTTATGTAGTTGGTTAGAGAAACAAGAATATATTGTTGTTAGTTGTTAGAGAAACAAGAAAGTAATTTTGTTAGTTGGTTTAAGAAACAATAAAGTGATGAACAACACACCTGAGGACATGTGTACCATACTACAACAGCAACAGTAAATAAATTTGCCCAATACTCACCCAGAGGCATCACTTTTATGGTTTTGTTTCCCCTGCAGGTCGCCATGAAGAATATCTTGGGCTTTTTCCTAAAATTGTCTGGGAGTGAGAACTTGTGTATGAAGGTGTCGCGGGAGTAAGATTTCTTATCGGCCAGAGTGAGAGTATCCTCGGACCCGTGGGAGACAAACCAGAACACAAACGAGTCATAGAAGTTGTACTTAGTATTCTGGAGTTCCTTGGCATACCACTCCAGGGTGTCATTGCTTGGGTCTGGTTCCGTTATGACTGTGAAGCCCAGTTTGTCTTGGAAGACACTCTTGATCTTGTCCATCTCATATTTGGCTCCTGGCCGGCCTTCCGTCACACAGAATACAACACATAGACCCGACGGGCGGCACTGGTTGGGGTAACTCTGCAGTACAGTCATGGCTTTGATGAGAGATTGTTTCTCCTCCTCCTTCTCCTTGTCCTCTTCTTTATATGTTGCCACCACATCTTCCAACAGTGACTTAAGATTGTCTGTGTAAATTCTGTTGAGGAAACTATTAAACTCCAGTACTCTGATAAGATAGAAAAAGAGAACTTCCTTCAGGCCTTCCTCATCCTTGACATTATTTTCGGTAACTTTGAAACCACCATCAACAATGCAAAACTCTGGGTTGATTAAAGCGGCACAGTAAAGTTTATAGACCTGTAATGGGGTAAGGTTGTCACACAGTCGACTGAGCAGTAAGTTCTCAGCATAGAGGAAGAAGCTGCCTATCTTCTCTGAGTCTGTAAGCCTGAGCATTGTTTGGACTTTGGCAATGCTGGTGTCAAGGTGTCGATGTGTGATGTTGAGGTGGTGACAAGCCTCCACCAATACCAGCAACTCCTCTCCACATAGCTGCACATGCCGCTCATAGGCCTCAGTGTTCTTGGGCAGTTGGAGAGACATGCGGTGAAGCAGCTCCTGTGCCCGCAGTTCCAGGAGGGCTGACAGGTACTGGGAGCCCCAGTTTTGGCGGGAGAGGATGGAGAGGAAGGCATGGCATCCCTGTCTGGCACCGAGTGTGTTGCGTCGTCGCTGTGAGTTGTCGCTGCCCATGCTGGGGTCACCAGAATCAAGGAGATACATCAAATGCGCCAGTTGTCCCACATTCAGTCCATCCAGCACCAGTACTTTACTCTCAACACCATCTGAAGTAATGAGAGTTGTATTGTACAACTGTAGAAACACACATCACATGTACACAACACAAAGAACACTACTGTAGCCACAACATCACATGTACAGCTCCAGACAAAACTCTCGACTCGTTTGGCAGCATTTGGCATCTGATAGGGTGATGGGGGTTGGAGTTAGGGGAGACTCTTCACTAAATTTTAGTATTCAGTGTGTGTATATATGTGCTATCAGCGGGAGGTCCTGTGTATGTATGATAGTACTCTTAGAGCCAGTGTACAGTAGTTTGTGCTTATCACAAGATTCAGAGATGCCAAATGCTGCCAACTAAGTCGAGATTTTGTCCGGAGCTGTACATTACACAACACAAAGAAGTAATAAATTACAACAACAACAAACACCACAAGTACACTACACAAACAAATACTAAAATAATGTAAGACACAGGGTGGTACAGGCATTATTTAACAACTTCTTCAAGGTAAAGGCTCTTTGCCTATCAATTCGCACCCTTTTGTGATAGGAATTGAGCAACGAAAAACCTTTTCTTCAAAATAGAAGTTTAATAATATCACCCTTAGTTGTGACCGTACGGTGAGACTAATAAACCTCAAACAATAAACCTACAAAGATTCACTACACATAAATGTAACCCAGGATGAGATCTGGCAACATTCTACTATTGAAAACAAACCTGCAGGACAAACCTTACCACAGATATTTTTAGTCACATGAAAAATATACAAGTTGACATCCATTACCCATTTCCAGTACAGCTTTAGCATAGATTATAAAATTTAATGATTTACTGGATCTTTGTTCAGTGACAAGAGTTAAATATGTTATGAGTGTTATATTGAGGCTCTACCATAATTAGATTACAGTTCTGCCTACAGTGGGAAACTGACTACACTACAGAAACTTACAGCATTCATCTCTAATACTGGTACGATTTCATAATATACAGCATAATTTTACAATATTTACAAATTTAAAAAGTGATAAGGCAACTACAGTACATTAGTAACAAAATACTGTACAGTATAAAGAAATTCAAACTCGAGAATTCATACGACAGAGAGAGGAAAATATAAGATGTATCAACAAACACTACAATTCAGTCATGATCCTTGTTTGTTTCTATACCGTACACCTCCAGGTGGCTAATGAATCCTCCAAACAATGCCAGTGTCACACGTCATTTAATTTACAGATACAGGTACATTAGATTGTGACTATACAACAAAAATAAAACAACTATGTGTACTGTAGCAATAGATCTGTTCAAATCAATTTCCTTGATGTACAGGGTGGTATTATTAATCTTAATCTTCAACGAAAAGTTCTCTTCAACCCTCAGTTCCTATTATTTTGCAGTGCGATTTTAATGGTGAAACTCCTTTTTGTCAAAGAGTAAGTTTAATAATATCTCGTGATATCTCGTGGCAATGAACACAATTATTAGTCATGTCCACTGCCACCACCACAGGTCAGGGTAATTGCTTGGCCTGTGTGTGTGTGTGTGTGTATGGTGCAGTGCTATACAAGTAAAGTTTTCCTAATCCTTACATGGTGATGAAAAATAAACCCATCAAGAGTTCCCACAAGAGCCATGATTGTTTCGTGAGAAATAGCCTAGAGTAGACCCTCGATATAATATGAATTAATTTAGCACTATCATCTGAACACACACTCAGTAAGTTAATTAGTTTGTATGGTAATGGATAACAGAAGCCTGAGTACACATTTGGTGGTCTTCAATGAGGGACTGAGTGTAAAATGAAGTGGGGGATGGATACAAGTATTTCTTCATTGTATATCAAGGGTTTACAGTACAAAACAGTCCACAAACAAGCCATGTGATTACCGTGACCTCTAGTGGTAATGGATATGACAATATTCCCAACTTGCACATACATCATACACACAAGGATATATTGAACTAATGACAGATGCCTTTATGATGCTGCATTACTATTAACTTGCCTTCTCTCTTTTCATCTCCTGCAGATCATCACCATTGTCACCTCAAGCAGATTGTACTGCAGAAAAATACATCAGTCAAGCATTCTAGAATTCACACTCATTGCCATTCATTATAATACACTACTAAACCAGTCCATAAAAAAGGAAAACAAATTCATAATGCTATTCCTAAAACAGTAAACATAAAATATAACAAAACACTACAATGAGGTATTATAATAATGATCCTATTGATATTGAACAATCAAACACATTACCCAAAGAACACCTGAGCTAGGGTATATTCAGTGGGCAAATGAAGGGTCCTGATCCCACTAAATTTCCTCCAAGAAAAATAATTAATTTTTGTTTTTCAATAGGTAATATTTACAGGGTCATTTACACTAGTGGTACTGAACCCTGTAAGGGAGCGTATAGTAACACTATACTATACCTAAAAGTCCATGTTCTGTACAATATAACCTGTAATGGCTGGTAAATACCAAAGAGGACTATTGATACATACTCATAAGTCTCACTAGTTTCTTCTTGCAAACATTTAATCCTTCCAGGAAATCTCGGTCGACTGGTTTAAGGTTCACAGCCTCATGAAAGTCATCCAGGGCTTTCCTGATGGTCACTGCAAGATAGAGAGAAGTGTAAATGCCAACTGAATGACTGGAATGCAAATAATAGGGGAGGGGGGTTGATTGGAGGTGGTTGAGTGGTTAGTGTGCTGGACTCACAACAAAGGTTGAGAACATTTTATTCCTCCAAATCAAGTTATAAGCACTAACTGTAAGATCACCCTCTTTCTTCTCACGACCACATACACACTACACACGCAATATACACCACATACACAATACTCATAGCAGATAAAAACCAACCCATGCTCAAGATGTGAGAAAGGGGCAAGGGAATTAACATTAAATAAAACAAAACTAATTACCTATCTTCAACAATGCACTAATAATAATATCTTAAGTTTTTATGGTCCAGCATAAATATTCAGCTTAAAACGACACCAAATACTGTATATAGTTATTGTTATGATGGGTACCGTAGTTGTAGATTTATATGGGATAACAACTTGATGGTGTTCCTAAGGGTGAGTAGGGAACACTAAGAACGCCTCTTAGTGTTCCGGGGAAGGTGTATGGGAAGGTTCTTAATGAAAGACTGATTCAAGTAACAAGGAATAAAGCTAGTAAGGAGCAGGGAGGGTTCAGAAAGGGTAAAGGATGTGTGGACCAGATATTTGCATTGAAATCAACAGTGGAGAAGTATATTGGGAAGTGTAAGAAGTTGTATGCTGCCTTCATAGACTTGGAGAAGGCATACGATAGGGTTGATAGGAGAGCTATGACAAAGGTGTTGAAGGATTTATGGTGTTGGGGGGTCTTTGCTGAAAGGCATTGAGGCCTATTATGCAGAGGCAACAGCATGTGTGTGGGTAGAGGGTGATATAAGTGAGAATTTTTATATTAGTGTAGGGCTGAGACAAGGGTGTGTTATGTCACCATGGCTGTTCAATATATACTGTATATTGATGGTTGTATGAGAGAAATAAAGGCCAAAGTGAATGGCCTGGGGGCAAAGCTGACAATGAATGGAGTAAATTGGTCCTTAGTAGCAAGCTTATGCGGATGACACTGTGATGATGGCCGAGAGAGAAAGGGAGTTACAGAGGGTGGTGTAAATGAAGGAAACTGATGGTGAATGTGGTAAAAGTAAGGTGATGGTATTTGAGAGAGCAGAAACATAAGTGATTGATTCTGCCACACCCTGCAGAGTAGGAGTACCAACTAGAACTAAATGTGAGATAACTTTGAGGGGTGAGAGAAAGGAGGAAGTGAAGGAGTTTAAGTACCTCAGTTACAGTTCTGGGTATAGTTCTGTATAAGCATGGAGAAATTAGGGAGAGAGCAGTGAAGGGTAGCCAGGTTAAAGGATCACTGGGGATTTTATTATGAAGGGTAGAAGTGTGAGTATGAAAGTGAAAAGGGGACTACGAAATAGTATAATTTTGCCAACACTGACATATGCATCAGAGACATGAATATGGAGTAGGGCTCATCAGTCTAGAATAGGTGCAGTGGAATGAGTTACCTGAGAGGAACATGAGGACTTACCAGGTGGGATGGAGACTGTGAATGAGAGATGTGGTATGAGTGAGAAGGCAATTGGTATTGAGTGTTGGATGGTTGAGAGTAAAGTGAAATACGTTGAGGTTGTTTGGACATGTGGAGAATGCAAGGTGAGGAGTTTGTAAAGGTGTTTGAAAGTGAAGTTGTGGGACCTGGTGTGAGAGGCAGACCTCCAGTTAGGTGACAGAACAGAATGGAAGAGTATGTACAAGAAGGGAGAGAAATGTGAGGGGCAGAGGAGGGCTTGACCAAGTAAGGAGGGAGTGTAGAACAGGGAAAATTGGAGACACTTCTGCCATAGCCACCCCTTGGGAGGGAGTTCCCAGTGAGAATGAGGTGTCGGAGCTATAGATAAATAGAAGGGTGAGGTGGGAATGCCTGACTGGTAATTACTGATGCGATGGCAGAGTGTGTGTCTTGGAACTTGGATGAACTTCACACTTCAGTACCGGTACTGTATATAATCTGTAGGTGGTTTTCCTTATCAATTTTATATGTAACAGCAAAAGAAGAAGAGATTTAACCCTTAGAGTACTCAATAATGAGTATGGAATCTTCTTTGTTGTATAGTTTGGAGGAATGAATACTGTAGCCTTCCAATTCATCAACAACAAAATATGTGCCAAATTAAATAATATGACTTACCTAACCTACCACCATCCTCCACAGCCTGGCCATTACAGAGACGGTAATGTATGGTGCCACGAGTGTAGTACGCAGCATCCAACTTGGGGTCTAGTTTTATCGCTTGTGTGAGGTCTTTAATGGCCTCATCAAACTCGACCAACATGTAATAACAGTGTCCTCGGTCATTGTACGCTCTGGCCAGGCGGAATTGTCTGAAGAGAAGGAGTCAAGGTACAGTAGGCCCTCGATATAAGATGATCAAATCTATGTGTGTCTGTGTCAATCCTTTTAACACAGACTCAGTAAATCCTTTCAGTCTTTATAGTAATAATAACACAAGTCTGGGAAAACATAAGGTGGTTTTCAATGAGGGACTGAGTGTAAAATGAAGTGATGGATACAAGAGTTTATTCATTGTATATCGAGGGCCTATAGTAAATACAATACTGTATATAACTTAACTTAACCTAACCTAACCTAACCTAATACCCTCCTTATTTACTCACCGTTCTTCGTTCTGTAGAAGTTCGTGGACTTCCTCTACATCCCACAACTGTATTACTTCATTATACAGACTCACAGCCTCTTGGTAATGACTTTCTCCATGTAAACCTCGGGCTTTTCTCAACACATCTTCGGGAGTATCCATCTTCCTTTTGTACAATGCATCAAACAGCAACAGGTGAGTAATGACAAATACCGTAACACGTATTGGTATACGATAAGATAAAGTCCTCTTGTAGCCTACCGTCACCTACGAGCCTATACGTATGAGCCTATGACGTCGGTCTGCTCAACTCAACTCTTCTTCTCTTCTAATTAATAACTCTTCTTGGCAAATTTTTCCTAACTTCAATCTTCAGAATTTTCCTTTAGCCTCAAATATTCCCTGTCCGCTCTTATACGATGGTCGTTGGTATTTCGTTTGGTACAAAATTCCTTGTGTGGAGATCAACATTCCCTAAAACAGAGACATTTTTCTACTTCGTGGTAACTCTGCTTTACCATTAAACCTTAACCTTATATTTGTCAAGTTTTCAACGGTGCTTTCTTTTTCATATCCAGTTTTTAACGTTGTTTTTCTCCTTTCTTCAGTTTTTTTTTTTTTTTCATTTTCCCCATTTTCTTCCAAAATTTGGAAATTGTTGCCTTCTTATTATTGTTGTGTTTTTATAAAAAATATAATTGCCTTAAAAGTTTGAAGATACGTTTACCCAACCGCGCCTGCACAAGCATGTCCGAAGATTGCCATATGATCATAATAATCAATAATATAATTTCCCCTATAAATCTTTAATATGGAGTCGCTTATAGGCGTAATCTAGCCATTAGTCATATAAGAATTCGATACAATAAAAATTATACTAATTCTGAAGGCCATTATATATTCAAACATCACAATAATCACTGATATGGTAAATGTGGCAAGGCGATTGTCACGTACAAACAAAAAAGGGAGCTTATTACTGCTTATTACCCTACCCCAAGACATTACTGAGAGTACAGACCGCTTTAAAGTTCAATGTCTGAAAACTGCATAAAATTATCTTATTCTGTGTATTGTCAAACGTATTTATTAAACCCAATAAATCACTCCGTCCCCACCAGCAGCTAAATGAATAGTTTATTATTGTAAAGAAGTAGCCTATAATAAAGGATAGCTTAAAGACCAACACAGACAGTATTAAATGATTGAGAACAAATACAAAGACAAAAATATCATACATAGTAACAGTAATAATGAGTCTATTGTGTAGAAATTTCATTAGTTTTGAAAGGCACTAGTTATATTTACATGTGTTATTTAAAGGTTCGGTACATAAAATACTTGTAGTGAAAACAATGAAAATTAGATTCCTTAAAAAATGGTAAAATAATACAGTTACGAGTACCCACCCAATTGTACACACCTTTGAACAATATGAGTTTATTATATTATTGGCCACTTTTACTTTCTTTAGTCTTTATTTTTTTAGTATACTGCTTTCCAGCATAATAATCTTACCTGAATATACCTTGCAATCGCCTTTATTAAAAGTATTTGGTGATTGTCCATGGGCACAAATTCTCTCATATGGTCTTTAAGAACTGCAAATACAACCTTACACAAGATTGTTTACAACACAGATTTCAAAATTTCATGAAAAATAACTTTAGATAAATAGATTCTCCTCAAGTGCTGCTGGCCTTCTGTCACGTGTCATACCTATACATACTTCAATAACGTCATCTGATGGAAAAACCAGCAGAGCTCTCTACTCTTTAACTTGATAAGATAATTTATGATAATTTATTTTATATTACAGTATTATTATTTATATTAATTAATTGAGGCATCAGGGCAGGTTTCACACTTTAGAAACTGTTTTAGCTTAGCAATTATACAAACCCAGCTATATAAGCAACAATTATCTGTAAGCATATTCTGCATATTATGTAGTGTGAGATGTGTTAATAAGGTGAGGGATATATATAACCATAATCATGACCACCACAAGCAACAGTCTATTGGATATTTTCCTTAAATTTGTTGGTTTAACCCAGAGATGCATTTATTATATGAACAGAGAGTGACACTGAGTCTGCATTTCTATCCTTAATATATCTACTATAAACTGTTAAAATGGGGACTAACTGCAATGACAGGTTGTTTCCTCTTATTCATCATTATGAATGGTTAATTCATAATGGTTAAATGACAATGTACATAGTAAACACAATTACAAATTAAATATCTTCAAAATATTGTGAATATGTTAAAACATTCAATTTCACTTTTTTGGCCAATGGCTAGCTATAGTATCTGATATGGATGAAGATATTTACACTTCTATGTTATCTAGCAAGTATGTTTTCACATATTTACAAATAACCATTAGATTAAATAATATAATTCGTTTTGTATGTGTTACAATGCGGATACTTCTAGTGAAGCTTGTAATCCGTCATGCTTCGGGGTTCATTGCTCAGAGAAAAGGTATAGGATATAAACCAGCTACTCTACAACAGGTACAGTCGGCGGCAAAAGTCATGTCGCCTCGCCTGATTCACCGAGGCATACGATGTTCATAGACTCGAGATTATTAGGTGTAGAAAACGTGTTTATTACTCGAGTCCATGAACACTGCTTGTCTAGGTGAAGCAAGTGAGGCGACACGACTTATGCCGCCGACTACACTACCCTATAATATGTTGCATGCAAAGTTATTTCCTAAATCATTTTCATATATGATTGCTACATCAGACAAACCCTCACTTATTCATTAGGCTCGTTAATTAATACGATATTAACGATTTTGGAGTATTATCAACAAAAGTAATGATCGATCTACTATAAAAAAAAAAAAAAAAAAAGGCAACTGCTGGTATATCCATGAATGCACCCTGCCACAACACCGAGTTAGCCTAGCAAGAAGAGGGAGCATGGTCTTAGAACTCTTGGCCGCAATAGTAACGTAATGTCCTCAATAATGAAGTTTACAGCTGGTGGTTGGAAAGGTCAGAGAGAAGATCGACGTACAGGCAGCTGCTACCTTCAACCACCAACCACCAGCTGTAGGGGGAAGGAAGGAATCTGGTGAATAATACTCTATAGCGGCAGCAGGTGTTAGGCAAGGCTTTACTATATAGTCTTTTAAATTCTTTATTTTACTACGGTAGGCTAGCGATCCTTTACTTCATTTTTAATAGTACTCTTTACTTTTCAATTGTATTTTTTTTACTTTTCAACGAAGCTATTTCATTTTCTTGTTTTAATATTTGTTGGTTCATCTCAGTTAAGAATTGTTTATGGTTTTACACGTTTACATTGCACTGCACTACAAAATTATGTTGTAGAGGTGAGTAGAGTAGGCTATGTACAGTTGCCAAAAAAGGTATTGCGACAAATCTTGATAGAACTTTAACCACAGTAATATCCGCAACTATTTGAAGGGACTATAAGCATATATAACAGAAGGAAATATACATATCCTTCTGTAATACATACTTATAATCCTTACAAATAACTATGGACATTAATATATTTAATGTTGTATTAATAATTGTCGCAGTACCTTTTTTGGCAACTGTACATACACTACACTACACTAGGCTACACTACATTACACCACACACACTCCACTACATTACACCTCACTAGATTAGATTACACTACACTTCATTACACTACACTAAACTAGCCTACACTACGTTTCACCACAATCAAATAACCACTGACACTTTCCTTCCATCGTGCAAATAAACCTGTATCATATCAAAATATAATCATACAACAACACCTTATGTCAACTCATACAACAACACCTTATGTCAACTCAAACAACCCCCTCAATTATTATTATTATGAGGTGCTGCAAAATCATACACGTGTTGTTCTTTTTTACCAAGATATTTCCTACGATGGAAGGAAAGTGTGGGTGGATATTTGATTGTGGCTGTACACTGCACTCCAATCCAAAATTTGTATCCAGGTCTTGTTGAAGTTTCGAATCATATGACACACCAGTGAACCAATTACAAGGCTTATTTATCCTGTTTTATATTTGTTTGAGCCAACTTTATACTCGATTAGGCTATTCGAAGCAAGCCTGGATTCATATTTTGGATTGCGATTGTACAGTAGTCACAGGAGATACAGTACAGTTGGCCACACATGAAGCTGGTACGTATCGCTTCTTGTGAGGTAGGTAGGTACAGTACAACAGGAAGGAAAGTGAGCCAAAGTTGTAGTTTGTTGACAGGGAGGAAGTTTTAATATTTTACTGTCTGCCTGTCAACAAACTATATATAAATGCTGTTCACTTTTATTCCTGTTGTAGCTTCCTCACAAGTAACAAGCCTCGATCACCATCTTCCTGTGTGGCCAACTGTACATCGGACATTATAGTGGTATGAAGAGAAGTACACATTACATTGCACCACACCACTGTACTGTACATTCAAGTGGTTCAATACAGTAAATAACAGTACTTTGTGGAAGAGTGCAGTGCAGTGTATATAGTACAGTACATTACAGTATTACAATATTACAGTACAGTGCATTACATTACAGTATCATGGGGTTCGAACATCTGAGCGGCTTCGGTCAACCAGACTCGGAACTGCTTGGTCAGACAGTCTGGGAAACTACAACAACATTACAGTACATTACTGTGTATTATAGTACAGTACACTCCATCACATTACAATTCAGTTTATTACATTACAATACATTACGGTACAGTGCAGTATATTACATTACAGTGCATTTTATTACAGTACAGTTCAGTGCATTACATTACATTACAATACAGTACAATACAGTGCATTACATTACAGTACAGTACAGGCCCGGAAGGAAACTGAATGACCAGTGACCCTGTAACGGGAAGGTCACACGTACCCCTCCCCCCCTCCCCCCCACATATAGGCTACCCCCTCTATCCACCACACACTCCCCCACACTCCCTCTTTCATACTCCTCCTCCTTCTCATTCCTCTCCTACTTTCCTCGTTCTCCTTTCCTTCACTATCTTTCTCTTCTCATTCTCCCTCCTTCTCCCTTCTTACATATTTCCTTTACCTCTCTCTCTCTCTTTCTCTCAGGCTTACCAACTTTTCCCACGCTTCCCCTTTCTTTCCCACGCTCCATAATAATAATAATAATAATAATAATAATAATAATAATAATAATAATAAAAATAATAATAATAATAATAATAATAATAATAATAATAAATAAATATATAAAAGACACCCTCTGCTGGTCACCCACGAATCCTACTACCAATATAATATATTCCTACACCTATTAATCATTGTTATTATTCCCGAAACTATGCACCCAAAAGTAAACAAACCGGATAAATACTACGAGCGTAAAGCCTTTGTTGATCATGCAGGAGAGTCGTGGTGCTATTTTTGCAAGTGGAAGGTTCTATTTGTTACACCCAGGTCTGAGTGGTATGTACCAAGTTAATAAGTAATGCTTTTATGCCCTGGACCTGGGCTAACAAAAGCCAAGTAGGCAAGGGATAACGTCTGTATCCGAATCTTTTAAAGGCAAAGGGCATGGAAATAACGGAGTTTCACTTAGAACAAGATATATTGAACATAATAACACCTTGAAATGCAAAAGAGAGATCACCAGTGTATAGACAAAACAATATAATAAATACACTTAACACTAAACATCCTACCTAAGAACAAAGCTAAACATGTACATTAAATATATATGGGGAGGAGAGCAATAAGAATATAATATTAGTATACATTACAATCCAAATGGAGCCCAGGTGGGTGAGATGCAGAGTGCAGGCCGGGGAACCAAGTGTGATGTGTGATGTGTAGTGGATGTGAACACAATGTGTAGAGAATGTGTAGACAATGTGAAGAGAATGTGACGAGAATGTGAAGAGAGTGGCCGTTGGTGAGGAACTGTTGTCTGGATAGAATTCGGCCGGTTTATATCAGAATCGGAGCCGGGGGGTCAAGGGGTAAAGGCATATTTGTCAGTTCCTGATTGGTCAGTTGAAGATTGGGGGGTGAGGAATTGGAGGGAGGTTGTTGGATGAACTGGTAGTTTAAGGAAGGGGGGGGGGGGTAGCAGGCTGGCAGCCAGGTTGATGGGTGGTTCGTAACATACCCCCACGCCAAAAACCTCTGTAGGGGTACCCAGAAGAGGTAAGCAGAGTAAACCACCCACAAGCGGCTGGAGACGTTACTGTAGGTTGCTCTTAGGTGTCGTCCTCCTCAATCCCACGAGATAAGGCATCGGCAAGGAGGTTGTCCGTTCCTTTGATGTGTTGGACTTGAAGGTTGTAGGACTGAAGCAAGAGTGCCCACCGAAGGATCCGTTGATTTGAGAATTTAGTAGAGTTGATAAATGCCAAGGGATTATGATCTGTGAAGACCTGGACACAATGAGGCGAAGGTTGAAGATAGCACTCGAACTTCTGGATGGCATGGACGAGGGCGAGGGCTTCTTTTTCGATTGTGGAGTAAGACTGTTGATACTTCTTCAGCTTGCAGGAATGGTAGGCCACAGGGTGTAGTACATTGGTCTGCTGATCAGCTTGTAGCAACACTCCACCCACTCCAATACCACTTGCGTCAATTTGAAGGTGAAATGTTCCTCCCACGTCTCTGTCATCTCCAATATCGTCCAAGTAGGCTGCTGTTCCTCCCAGTCCTCGAATTAAGTAGTTGATGACCCTTTGAAATGTGGAAGGGGCATTAGACAAACCAAAAGCTAGTACTTTATATTGGAAAAGACCAAAAGGGGTGATGAATGCAGAGATTTCCTTGGCCCTTTCCATAAGGGGCATTTGATAATAGCCCTTCATGAGATCAATGGTGGTTATTGGCACGAGAATACATAGGGAAACCCAGGGAGACGTGCTTGGTTCAGCTAAGTTGTGGGTTATGAGATAGTTCACTTCTTTCTCCATGATCTCCCTCTTATGTGGATGTACTTTGTATGGAGTTTGTCTAATAGGGGCCTGACATGAACTGAGCAATTTGATGTCATGCTGAAGTTGTGGGTTATGAGATAGTTCACTTCTTTCTCCATGATCTCCCTCTTATGTGGATGTACTTTGTATGGAGTTTGTCTAATAGGGGCCTGACATGAACTGAGCAATTTGATGTCATGCTGAATGTAGTTGCACAAACCTGGAGTGTCAGAAGTAACAGAATGAAATTGATGCAAAAACTGAATCATGTCTGTCTCTTGTTCTGGTTTGAGATTACAAAAATAATCCTTAAGGTTAGTCATGATACCACTGTTGGAGAGAGAGCCTTGGTTACATGGGATGTCTATAGGTAGGCTTCTCTCTTCATCAGCTTCCAACTCCATATTATTCTTAAGACTAGGGCCTGATGCACACAATGCAACAGGGAGAACAGTTCCGACATCTACCTCTGGCGACCTGGAATAATAGGGTTTGAGTAAATTTACATGGACCAATTGTGTGTTCTTTCTTTGGTCAGGAGTTGCTATAATATAATTTAGAGGATTTAGCTCTTCTGTAGACAGAGGCAGGTTAATGAGATCATCCTGAACTTGATAAAAAGGCAAGGATGGTAATAGCTTAGAAGGGGTAGACTCAACGAGTTTAGCCCGAGCTCGGGTTACAGCACTGGTTGGACAAACATCAGGAGGTTTGACTAGAACTTCTGGGAGTGGTTCATCAACTTTAGTTACGTTAGGCACGACGAGAGTTCCTGCAAGGTCATTACCCAACAATAGTTGTACTCCCTTCACTGGTAAGACACCATATTTAACAGCTACCTGGACATCTGCGTTGAAAAATGGACACAGAGAGTCGTGGTGCTATTTTTGCAAGTGGAAGGTTCTAAAAATAAAAATCAATAAAAATAACCCCGTACGCTCAGACGAAAGGGTAAAGGCTACCTAATTCGTGTATATGTACGCTTGTGTGGGGGTGTTTTATTTTGTGTATGTTGGTGTGTGTGATAAAATATATATGAGTACGTGTGTGTCTCTGTGTGCGTGTTTGTACTATACGTGTAATTGTTTGTCTGTGGGCGTGTTTGTATGTTTACTCTTGTGTGTGTTTCTTTGTGTATATTAGTATGTGTCTGTGTGCGTGTTTTGTTTTGTGTGTACTTTTGTCGTATGTGCGTGTTTGTGTAATTTGGTATTCGTGTGGGTGTTTTTTGGGGTGTAACTTGGTTGGGATTTATAGACAGGAGATTAAAGAAGCCAATTTCTGTTTACATTTTGGAATTTCTTTGAACGAGGCTTATGCTGAGCTTAAAATATTATGTATTTTAGAAAGCTTAGAAGCAGGTGTTGGGTGAGGGGGGCTGGGGGAGTGGAGAGAAGGAGGGAAATAAATGCCGATCCTCCTTTGTTTTTCACCTTTTCTTTCTCCACATTTCTTATTCCGAGAGTGTGCATGTGTTTTGTTTTAAGTTAGCAAGCGTTAGCAAACTTCAATCAAACTAAACAACGAAATACAGTTGATTGATCCCCATGCTCTTTTTTTTTTATATCCCCCCTCTCTCTCTCTCTTTCTATTTCCTAGCACTAATAAAAAAAACACGATGGTGAAAAAGAATACGGAAAATATATAGAACGATAAGCGGCACACACGTATCTCCCCGCCCAGACTTCGACCCTTGTGAACGTAAGAGCGAGGGAAGGGAAGCGACGAAAACCAAGGGGAAATATTGGGAACGGGAGCACACAAACGTACCCATGTCGAGATGCCACCTTCTTGTCTTATGTTCACCTCGCCCTACGTTTAGCTGTGTCCTTTCTTTCGTAAGTGATGGTGTGGACAGATGTGTGTGTGTGTGTGTGTGAGTGTGTGTGTCTTTAAGAGATGAGTAAAACTGTGTACAAGAATTACGAAATATTTAAAGAGGTAGCATCCTCAGTTCTCAGCTGTGCGGTCCATTGTATTGCCACCGCGTCTACCTTCGCTTATTTAGTAATATTTAATTGGTTTGCACTTAGAGGCAACTGTGTGCAGTGTAACGACATGTACGGAGACTGCCTACAATAGATTAAATAGTGGATAAGTGTAGATAGGGAACATGAAGCTGAAGTAATGAGAGAATAGATAAATGACGTATGGCAGGAAGCGGTATATTGCGACCTCCATTCCATGACGGCGGCAGTCTGGGCTGAGCCAGTGCGAGGGGAGGACCTGTGGCGGCTCGCGATCCCATCCAAAAACCAATTCCCCCCCCTCCACACCCACCACCACAAAACACCTTCCTCGTTCGTTCGTTCGCCTGTCTAAAACCACCACCACCACCATAAGTTATACCATTCCAACAACCCGTGTGTGTGGATGTATTACACGCCGTGGTGGTGGTCGCCATTAGTCGGTGGGGAGTGATGATGGAGCGAGGTGGTGGTAACAATAGTAGTAGTAGTAGTAGTAGCAGTGGTAATAGTAGTAGTAGTAATAATGGTGGAGGTGGTGTGGGTGAGGAGAACAGCAACAATAACAACAACACCACAAGCAGCCGGTGTGCTTGTGGTAGGAGTCTTCAGATGATGGGTGTACATGTAACCCCAACCACAGGCGGACAGTTCCAGCTTAGGGTCGCCGCTACTGATTCAATAGAGTTTCTTCGGCGACTCGTCTCCAAGCGGCTACGGGTGCCCAAGGAACGCATCTGTCTACTGTACCGTGACAGGTGTGTATTATAGTGTAGAAAGTTTGTGTGTATGTGTGTGTGTGGAAGCATCTGTCTTCTATACCGTGGCAGGTGTGTGTATGTGTGGACGCATCTGTCTTCTGTACCGTGACAGGTGTGTATTATATTGTAGAAAGTTTGTGTGTATGTGGACGTCTTCTATACCGTGACTGGTGTGTGTGTGTGTGTGTATGTATGGACGCATCTGTCTTCTATACCGTGACAGGTGTGTGTCATATACTGTAGAATGTGTGTACGTGTGAGTGTGTGGACATCTGTTTGTATGTCTCTCGTACATAGGTCTCTATATGTGTCTCTTATCTACCCCCGTCACCCTGTCTGCTTCTCGTACATACATCTCTCATAGTTACACACCCCACCCTCTTTCTCTCTTCCATGCACACATACATCCCTTTCTCTCTACCATGTATACATATATGCATCTTTCCATTACATACCGGTACATACATACATATGCATATATCTTTCGCTCGCTTCCGAGTCTGATGTAATTTGAGACTGGCTAGGCCCGCCCCAGCAGCCTGCACTGTGGCCTGCCTTGCCACACACACACCTGGATTTTACCAACACATAACATACCAACCTATGTTCCCTGAAGGTATAAGAGTTTCACATTTAGCTATCCGTACATGGTATAGCATTATTGTGCGAAATAGGATATTACCGGCATTGGATTTTTGACGACCACACTCAAATGATTTATCCAAAAGATTGCCTTTTGTACATGCATATTTTATATTATTTTTTATTGTAATAGATTATGCGGAAGGAACTTTAACCCAATGTTACCAAACAATTTAGGCCTTACACATCTTGGGATAACCTCTGGGTTAAGTTAGGTGGAAAGTTGTTTGTACCGTAACTTAAAATATTATGGCAAGAAAATTAATGTAGCCTATGTACGAAACTGAAAAAAGTTGGAAAATTGTCAGAAATAGGCTACACCAGGATACTGTATTCTAGATAGTATATTCTAAGATGACCATTATAGTTCCAGGTGGGTTTTATCTTTAATTACAATATGTGGTGTTATACCGTTATTACGGTTTTATTACATACTTTGGAGGAATCAATTGCCCTCAAATTATTCCCCTACATGAAAAACACACCTTCCTTCGCCTAACATTACTGTGCTGGTATAGTTAGCGTGCAAGCAACACACATTGAACCGTATGCAAGAAAACATTCATGATGTTTACGATGGCAGGCGTGGTACCGGTACAATGACTCTGGCTTAGACACACCACACCATGAATGTTCTTGAATACAGACCAACATTATTTCAGGGTCGTCGACATGGCGGGTACAGTGATTGGATTCTCCGTGATGGTATAAATACTCTTGGCAAGCCTTCTGGGAGCACAGTGCTGTCTTAAATTTTCCGAGGTGTTCCCAGTCTGTAGGGCGTGGGTGACAAGAGTGCCTATTTATTTTTATCACCGCGGCGAAAATGTATACGGTACAGTTTCCTTTCCGTGACCGTTGTTAGGCTAGGTTAGGCTACACTTCTTGCGTAGCCTACATTACAGTGTGTACAAGTTGCAGATGAGTACCTATATAGTCTAGTTATGTGAATTTTTGGCGTACATCGTATTGGATTGCATTTAATTTACGGTAAAGCTAAAAAGTTAATGGAGTGCAAGGGTAAATTTTCTCCTGGTAAAATAAAATCACGCAGTAGGAATGCTTACCTGACATAATCTTGCATCATCACACAAGTTAAGTGCCGCGTCAAAATACCTTCTTAGTCACATAGATCACACATAATTATACAGTAGACAGCGTATTAAATTTTATCAGCTTGTTTGCCCTCACCTTTATTGAAATTTGCTTCTTTGGTACGACAGAGAAAACCTATGCTTAGTTTTTAGTTACGCATATAAGTCGTATATTCACCCACGTTTAGTCTCATTTATAATTCAGTCACGTATTCATTCAGCCACAGGTCAGGTAGGCTAGGCTATTTCTTTTGTTTACTTGAGTTATTATTATGCCTTCCATAAATAAGTATATGCCGGCGAGTAATAAAAATTAGATACAAATAAAATCTCGAATCGTTTGGGCTGGCTGAGGTTAAACAATGGCTCGGTTTGTAATGAATTTGTTCGTGTTTGTTTTGATCACTTGTGCGCTCTTGTACAGTCGCGGTCTAAAGTTGTATCATAATTAGTGTCTCTGGTATGATGGTGAACTTTGATTATAATGTTGTGAATGAGAAGTATATAATTATTTCTTATGTTCGAATGCAGTCTAAACCATGAAATTAACGACAATATAGCGAGGGTATTTAGCCAACACAACATACAGTCACGGTCATTAATAATAATCCACACATGGGTATCTCAAACAATTTACTGTCTAATGTTTTCACGTTCACATATGATGTTATTATTTTGAGTAGTGCGTAACTGCTTGCATTAAATTAAAAGATGGTACTTAACCTATTTATTGGAAAGTTATCATTTAAGGAACATAGGGAAGCTGTCAAACTCTTACGTGAGTTACTCCAATATGGATGATTATATTTGACCGCGACTGTACATATATACGTAGTCTAGTTATAGCCAGTGGTCAGTCAGTCTGCATGTTGTGTTTATCTCTGTTATTTACGAGCATTGCCGTGTTTAACGAACCGTGTGGGAGGCGTAGGAGTTTGTCTCTTGAGATCTTGAAGGAAAAATTACTCGACTGGAAGAAGTAGTACGGTTTATTATTCTCTCTCTCTCTCTCTCTCTCTCTCTATCTCTCTCTCTCTCTCTCTCTCTCTCTCTCTCTCTCTCTCTCTTTGGCGAATGTGTACAGGCTCTCTCATTAAATTTCCTGTTTTATTTTTTACTTTTTTGTGGTAAATATAATGCAATGTGAGACAAATCATACATATACACCACAAATATACACAGCCAGATATACAGTATATATATATATATATATATATATATATATATGCTTTTTCTGTAACTTAATTAAAAACACGGAAATGTACGCGATAATTGTGTGTGTGTGTGTGTGTTTTGACAGTGAACGGACTGACGATTGTGTTACATGATTGACAGGCATTTCGTTTTGATATTGTTCTTTGTGTAGTCTTGATTGATTCCCTATTGTCTCCTACCTTTTTGGGGGCCAGCTTTCTCCTATAGCCTAGCCTAGCCTATACCGCTGCCCATTTTCTGATCCCCCCCCCCCCCCACCTCCATTGGGAGAGTTGACTGGAACTGAAAATCACACACCTCCAATACAACAGTTGACCAGTACTCACAATCTATGATAGGTCAACACACACACACACACACGCACTTCCCTAATACAAGAATTAACCGGTCTCAATCTTACACACACACACACACACACACACACACACACTTCCCTAATACAAGAGTTAACCGGTCCTCTCAGTCTTTCACACACACACACACACACACACACACACACACACACACACACACACACACACACACACACTTACTTCCCTAATACAAGAATTAACCGGTCTCTCAATCTTCATAATAATATATACACAATTGTTAAACACACACACCTCCCGAATGCAAGAGCTAACCGGTCTCTCAATCTTTTACATAAGATTACAATTACAGTAGTTAACTTTAGAACACTGCCGTCGTTCATCTTCCCCCCCCCCATCCCCCCTTTACCGTTAAAAATAAATTAGTAATTATTTTGGATATCATGCTTTTGTGATTAAACAGGCGAGGACATGCTTAAGCGTCTTCTTAATTAATTCAGTTTAGCATCGTACCAGTCTTACCAATTTCCTTCATTTATTTTTATTTAGTTAGTTTTTTTCACGGGTATAACTCACAGTATTTAATAAAGAAAATAACATTACAGTACCATACTTACTATTTTCCATCATTTGCTATTTTATTTCCCCCTTTTCCACGGATGCTTATTATTTGTATTCCTTTGTATTCTTTCCTCACAAAACCAAACCAAACCAATTCCCAGACCGAGTGAGTGGCAGCCGATCCAATTCCACTATTTCCCCCTTGGTGTTAATTTCTCATCTTCTATACAAATTAAGAAAAAAAAAAATACACCCCCGGGAAACAGTAGGTAGGTAGGTAGGCCAAAACTGTAGGTTAGGCTTGGTGGGTCGGTTGGTTACCATATGTTGTTCTTTCTTTGATCATTTTGTAGGCCTAGGTACCGATATCTTTTTTTTTTTTTTTTTTTTTTTTTTTTTGTATAGGGGTTGTGATTAGGCTATCCCTTTCGTTCACTGTCGTAGGTAGGCCTTCTGTATATCCATTCTTTCTCAGCTTTGTTTGATATCCTTGGTTTTGTTTTGTTTTTTATTTTTATATTTTCTTTGTATTTATTAGTGTTGCGGGTATTGTATTGTATGTTAACTGTTTTTATTGTTATTGTTACTACCATGTTTACTATTTGGCCCTATTATGACTACCGTACTACTACCTACCATCCCTAATTCTACCACAACTACCACTACCCTATTACAACTATCACCACCACTACAACTACCACCTCTATCGTAATTACCGGTATATTCCTCACCATCAGTTAATTAACATTCATTTTGCCACCAACTGTATATCACTTTTTGTATTCTGACAGCCTATAGCCTAGCACCACCACCACCACCACCTTGCCTCTTCACATATCCTAGCCTAGTCAAAGGGGGAGATACAAACCTGGTAAATATGGAGCAACTGATTCCTACAAGTTATTCCAAGCAACAGACCCCCATTATAGTTGTTAATCTGGTCCTGTTTCATGACATACTTTGGAGGAATCAAGGTAATCCAATTTACCGTACCAAAAGTGTATTCTAACCTTAATAAAACAGCAGGTATCTATCTACTTATTTTTCCTCCGTCCTGTGTGTGGTCAGTTTGAGGTTTCCTACGTCCTCCAGCCCGTTTTAGGTTAGCCTAGGTGTACAGCCACAATCAAATAACCACATAACACTTTCCTTCCATAGTGCAAATAAATCAGTATCATATCAAACTATAATCATACAACAACAACAACATACTTCAACTCAACTCCCTCAATTATTATTATTATTATTATTATTATTATTATTATTATTATTATGAGGTGGTGCAAAATCATACACGTGTTGTTCTTTATTACCAAGATAGTTGTTTCTACGATGGAAGGAAAGTGTTGGTGGATAATTAATTGTGGCTGTACAGTATAGTGGACAGACAACGTGGAATAATTATTTAGGCGAGACAAATTAAGCTCAAGATCGGAGAATGGTGGACGGAAAACGGATGATTTAATTAAGGGGAAAGTTTTGTGTTGGTATTTCTGGAGCAACTGAATCCTCCAAACTATTTCAAGCAACAGAATACCATTATTTTTGCTCTTCTGGTCCTGTTTCCTAGCATACTTTGGAAGAATGAAGGCACTCCAATATACCAAAAGAGAACTACCACCTTTAATAGTATGTGGTGGTAGTGTGTATTATAAACCTTTTAGGCCTATCATACTAGCCTACCAACCAACCAACCCACTTCCCACCCACCCACCATTAGCCTACCTACCTACTACTCCTTCCTTACTTCTTCTATCCTTCTTAACCCTTACTATTGTCCACCTGCGTAACATTTCTTTATACACTGGAGCCTAATCGATTTGTTAATGTTTTTTTTTTCTCTCGTCTGATCTATGCGAGTCCTAGTTGTGGCACCTGCGCACTAGGCTACGTTTTTTCGTCTTTTTCTTCTGATTTACTCGAGTTCTATTAGTTGTGGCACCTGCGCAATAGGCTACGTACTCACTGTTTATTTAAGGGGGTTAGCCTAATCATACATATTACCTTTGATGCATTAAGAGTGTCTTGTTTCCTCCTCCAAAGTATAACATGAAACAAGGACCATGTGAACAGAAATAATGGCGTCCTGTTGTGTTGTTGCTTGGAATAGTTTGGAGAGATAAGTTGCTCCAGATTTACTTAATTATATTTTATTACGGAGACCAACAGATATAGGCTACATACATACATAGATTATTATTTCTCGTGTCCGTTTCATTTAAGCGTAACTGTACATACCCTTTCACAATACAGCAGCTCACAAAATGATACGTTCCACAAGTGTTACTAAATTATTCTGGCTCGTGTTATTCTTCAAGGCCTAAGCAGCAGTCTGTGAACATTCGTGTGTTACAATGAAACAGTGCAAATGAAAATACCATGATGTATAAATAGCCTTAGTTGTTGTTTTTATTATTATTAGTAGTAGTAGTAAATAACAACCATTCAACCCTATCCTAACTTATATATAATTTGGTTAGGTATACATCCATCCATCTTTTATTTTCCTCTCTGCTGGTAAACCAAACAACTCTCTCTCTCTCTCTCTCTCTCTCTCTCTCTCTCTCTCTCTCTCTCTCACACAAATGGTACGGCTCCTGGGCTGTAGTGGTCGATCTTGTGGTAGTTCTTCTTCTCTATGGTCTTGTATACCGTGAACCTCCATATAGGCCTATAGGTAGGGTGACCGTGGTAGGCCTATATAGGTAAGGAAGGGACGAGGGTGGTACTGGGTAGGCTAGAGCTGACGGGGTGCAAATGAGATTGAGTTGCAAATAATGAGATGGAGTTGCAAATCATTCATGGTGTTAAATGTGCTGACGTGGGTATAAGGGGAAGAGGAGAGTTATGGAGGGAAGGGAGAAGTGAGGGAGGATGTTGTTGGTGGAGAGGGGGAGGTAGGGAGGGTGGAGGGGAGAGGTAAAGGAGGGAGGGTGGAAGTTGTGAAGGGGAGGGGTGAGGGAGGATAGCATTGGTTGGGGGTTGGGGGTGAAGGAGGGAGGATAAAAATGGAGAGGAATGGGTGTGGGAAGGAGGGAAGTGGTGAAGGAAGGAGGAAAACGTAGAAGAGAGTTGGGGAGGGGGATATGCTACTCATTTTTTTTCTTCTCCCAACACACCCTACCGACCTACCTACCTCATTCACTCATCACAACACATTATTACCTTATAGGGCCTACCTTCTTTCCCTCACTCACCAACGCTTCCTACCTACCTCACTCACTCACTCACAACACCTTATTACCTACCCTCTTTCCCTACCTACCTACCTACCTCCCTACCTACCTACCTCCCTACCTACCTACCTACCTACCTACCTCCCTCCCTACCTACCTCCCTACCTACCTCCCTACCTACCTCCCTACCTACCTCCCTACCTACCTCCCTACCTACCTCCCTACCTACCTACCTCCCTACCTACCTCCCTACCTACCTACCTACCTACCTCCCTCCCTCCCTACCTACCTACCTACCTACCTACCTCCCTCCCTCCCTACCTACCTACCTACTTACTTACTTACTTACTTACTTACTTACTTACTTACTTACTTACTTACTTACTTACTTACTTACCTACCTACCTACCTACAATACAGTATAGGCTTATCTTTCTCACCCACACACACACTCCCCCAAACGTATTCTAAGAGTAAATAAAGACCAACCCCCCATACATACATCCAGCCATCCATCTTAGTCTTTCGTTCCTCCATCACCATCACCTCTCTCTCTCTCTCTCTCTCTCTCTCTATACGTCCATCCATACATCCATTCTCTCTCTCTCTCTCTCTCTCTTTCTCTCTCTCTACGTCCATCCATACATCCATTCATCTTGTCTTTCCTCACCCTCCATCACCACCACACACACACACACTCTCTCTCTCCAACTTTGGCAGGCGTTTAGTAAGAGAAAGAAAGCTAATATATATATCCTACTTGAAGGTTCTAACATCCGTGCTGTCACTCACAGTAACTATACTATATATAACTAACATGTGTGTGTGTGTGTGCTGAGGGGACGTAGGGTATAAAAATATGTGTGTGTGTGTGTGTGTGTTCAGAGGGGACGTTGACGTGTGTGTGTGTGTGTGTGTTTGCGTGTAGGTGTTGGAAATATACAACACCTGTGTACTATGAGTGAAGACGTGGTGATGAGTAGTGTGTGTGTATGTGTGTGTGTGTGTGAGGGGAGGAGTCGTACTCTACTCTATTAAACTAATAACACCGAACACCTGTATATATGTATGAATGTGTGTACAAATTTAGAGCTATTGATTATATGATGAGCCATTTGAAACAGTTGGTTGGTTGGTAATTTGAAAGAGTGAGTGAGTGAGTGAGTGAGTGTGTGAGTGAGTGAGTGTGTGTGTGTAAGAGAAAGGGAGTGTGTGTGTAAGAGAAAGAGAGAGTGTGTGTGTATGTGTGTGTGAGACAGAGAGAGAGAGTAATAATAATAATAGTAATAATAACATAATGAGGTAATGACATAGTCTGTAACTTGTATCTCGAAGGTGATGACACCCATAGGCCTATAAAGTGCTTTGTTTACATCCACTGTCCAACACGTATAGGCCTAGGTAGAGAGAGAGGGGGGGGGGAGTGTGGTGGTGATGGAGGGAGAGGATAGACAAGATGAATGTATGTATGGATGGATGTATTGAGAGAGAGAGAGAGAGAGAGGTGGAGGTGGTGAGGGGGACAGGCTTGGGGTGGGTAGAAAGCCTGCTATCCCCTATTCCCGCATCTCCCTAACCCCCCCAAGCCTGTCCCCCCTACTCCCGCACCCCCTTTAACCCCCCCCCAAGTGTGTCCCCCTATTCCCGCACCCCCTTAAATAGAAGAGGGAATAAAGATAAGAGGATAAAATGATGCTACTGTAGATGGGAGATAATTATGGTGTAAGAGAAAGATGGAAAGAAGAGGTAAATAGGAAGAGAAGTAGTGGTGATGTAGATGGTGGTAGTTGGTGGTGATAGTAGTAGTGGTGTGGTGGTGGTAGTAGTGGTGTGGTGGTGGTAGTAGTGGTGTGGTGGTGGTAGTTGGTGGTGATAGTAGTAGTGGTGGTGGTTGTTGATGGTAGTAGTAAAGGCGGCTAGTGATGATAGTAGTGGTGGTAGTGGTTGTTGATGGTAGTAGTAGTAGTTGTAGTGATGGTTGGTGGTGGTTGTGTAGCCTTCACGTTGACGGTACAAAAGAATGAACGCCAGAATTACAAAAGAGAATACAGAGGGGTTAATTAAAGCCAGAACACACCATGAGAGAGAGAGAGAGAGAGAGAGAGAGAGAGAGAGAGAGAGAGAGAATTATATTTACATGTAAGACACATGCTACTTACATCAGCATAATTTATTTACACACACACACACACACACACACACACACACACACACACACACAGAATGATGTTGACTGGTTCCCGGGCGTAGGCGTAAGATAAACACACACACACACACACACACACACACACACACATACGCTTGTTAAGTAACCCACGTCACCGTCATCTACTACCACCTGACGCTCCACCACTAGCGAGGACTACCCGACACCAAAACAAACTGGTGCCACTCAAAGCCCCTCGCACTGACCGCTATCGCCATAGCACTATTCACACTTTAGTGCGAACGATAAACAATTAAATTAACATGTACTGTATGTCTCCAAGTTGTAGCATTAGTTCTTAGAATTAAGAATTAATATTAATGTAATTTTTCCCCTATGTATATTTTCAGTCCCTGACTGCCATGTAAATAAACCGTTAATTATTATTATTATTATTATTATTACACACACACATTCTCGCATCATCGTGGGCGAAGTGAAAATAGAAATGTAAGAACCGTAGGGAATGTTGAAGAGAGAAGAGAGAGAGAGAGATAGTTGGCCAAATGTGTGTGTGTAAGTTACATACATGTGAGAACAGTTTGGCCGTGTTGAAGATAGTTTAAAGATTGTAGCTCGCTCTCTCTCTCTCTCTCTCTCTCTCTCTCTCTCTCTCTCTCTCTCTCTCTCTCTCTCTCTCTCTCTCTGTGTGTGTGTGTATATGTGTGCATTAGTGACCTTGATGTAAAGGAAATTCATACCAGCAAGTAAACACACACTGACACACACACAGACAGATAGAAATAGAGAGAGAGAGAGAGAGAGAGAGAGAGAGAGAGAGAGAGAGAGAGAGAGAGAGAGAGAATATCTATATTATACATTATATTATGAAATCTTAGTTATAAAATTGACCATTATTATACTGTAGCCTATAAAAAATATACATGACTTCTTAACCCTAACCACCTCACTCACTCACTCACTCACTCACCCATCTACATACCTCACTCACTCACTCACCTCACCCATCCATCTACATACCTCACTCACTCACCCACTTATTAACCTGTTGTACCCACTTACTTGTCATCCACCCACACACCCCACACAATGAGATCACCTCCACCCACATTTTCCAGCCCTCCACCCACTTTGATCACCTTCTCCACCCACTTTGATCACCTCCACCTACTTGATCACCTTTCCACCCACTTTGTTCACTGTCTCCACCCTTTTTGTTCACCTCCACCCACTTTTTCCACCCCTCCACACTCTTCTTGCTCCACCTCACTCGCCCATCAACAAACCTGTCCACCCCACACTTCTTCCTCCCCTCCCACACACTTCCTCACTCCCACTCCCAACCCACCCACTCATTTTTTCTACCTCTGCCCACACACTACTTCTTCCACCTCCATCCCACACACTTTCCTCACACCAACAACCCATGCACCAACCTTCCTTTCTTCCTACCCCACCCTATCCTAACCTACCCATCAACTGTACATTCCACTCTTTCCCCACCTGTCTCCTACTTTCTTTGGTGAATCACTTTAACTGAACTTCATATTTAGGTGTGTGTGTGTGTGTGTGTGTGTGTGTGTGTGTGTGTGTGTGTGTGTGTGTGTGTACCCTGAACCCTTACCCTCTTCTCTCTCTTTCTCTCTCTCTCTCTTTCTCTCTCTATCTCTCTCTATCTCTCTCTATCTCTATCTTTATAATTATAGGCTAGCATTAGTTGTACATGTTAAAAGTTTTCTATGCTTATACTTATATATTTTTTATTAGTATAACTGAGAGCTATAAATAAATGTCTCTTCTCTCTCTTCTCTCTCTCATTGTTTTTGCACCGTTATTTAACAGGCCAAGTACAGTAAATTAGCATATACTTCAGGCAGTTATTCTAAGTGTGTGTGTGTGTGTGTGTGTGTGTGTGTATAGATGTTGAATGTTCAGTGTGTGTTTGTGTTTTTTTTTTTGTTACTTTATTTCTTGTACATTTTTGTTTATTTATTTATTTATTTTTGTGATTGTGTGTTGATGTATATAATAATTATATCCTTGAATATTCGGTATGTGTGTGCGTTTGTGTGTGATGTATGTGTGTGTGCTGATGTAGTCTATGTGTGTGTGTGTGGTGTGCAGATGTGTGTGTGGTGTGTGTGTACCACTTAACATGTCTTCAGTCCCAAGTTTCTTCTCCCCATTTATGGTTTGGAATCCGTCCACTCACGCACATCCACACCACGCTCCACTTCTCTCTCTCTCTCTCTCTCTCTGTTAACTGTCTTTCCTGTTTCTCTCTCTCTGTCTTCTGTTATCTCTCTTTCTCTCTTTTGACAGTTATCTCTATTTTTAATGTTATCTCTTGTTATCTCTCTTTCCTGTTCTCTCACCCCCTCCTTCATTCTTTCCTGTCTCCTCTCCCCCCCTTTCCTCATTTCCTTTCTCTGTTTCCTACCCTTCCTCCTCCCCCCCTCCCCCTTCCCTTTCCCTCCTTACCTCTCTCTCTCCTTCCTTCCTTCCCCCCTCCCCTCACCTTACCCCTCTCTCTCTCTCTCTCTCTCACTCTCTCTCTCTCTCTCTCTCTCTCTCTCTCTCTCTCTCTCTCTCTCTCTCATCTCTCTCTCTCTCTCTCTCTCTCTCTCTCTCTCTCTCTCTCTCTCTCTCTCTCTCTCTCTCTCTCTCTCTCCTCTCTCTCTCTCTCTCTAGCGATTCAGAGGAAAAGTGTGCTAAGCCAAGGGTGACGTCATTTCCGGTTCCCCAAGCTGATGACCTTAACCTCTCACCCCCCCCCCACACACGCACCCCCCCCACACACACACATACATACATACATACATAAAGAACACAGCTGTAAAGATATGTATAGTTATAATTATTTGCACATTAATTATATATCTACACACACACATATACATACATACATACATACATACACACACACACACACACACACATACATACATACATACATACATACATCCAAGTAACTACAGAACACATGCAGCTGTAAAGATATGTATAGGATAGTTAGTCATAATTATTATCTGCACACTCATTATACACACACATATACATACACACGTACACTCACATACACATACATACACACACACACATAGACATATCCTCTCCCTTTGATAAAGTACACACACACACACATATCCTCTCTCTTAGATAAAAGTACACACACACGCACTCATCCTCTCCCTTAGATAAAGTACACACACACACAACACACACACACACACACACACACACACACACACACACACACACACACACACACACACACAGGGACATCCACTTAGATATAATTCCCATGCCTAGATAACACCACCACCAAGATACACACACCCTTATCAACAAACACACAAACAAACAAACCATCAAGAGATGGTACGGTACAGTAGTGTTTACAATTATATTATACGAACCTATTTTATATTATATTTATCATTGTTTATTTATTTTTTTTTATTTTTTTTATGAGTTCTTTTATTGTTTTGGTTGAATGTGATGTATAGTTTTATTTATTTTTTTATTTTTTTGAGACAAGTGTATATAACTTTTTTTTATATATATTATAATTACTGGTATATTTATTTGTTTGTTTACATCTTGTATTGGTTGGTTGAAGGCAATATATATGTTTGTTTTTTTCATTGTTATGTTCACTTGCCTTCTTTTTCCACCCTTCCTCTCTCTCTCCCTTCCTCTCTCTCTCTCTCTCTCTCTCTCTCTCTCTCTCTCTCTCTCTCTCTCTCTCTCTCTCTCTCTCTCTCTCTCTCTCTCTCTCTCTCTCTCTCTCTCTCTCCACTAAAGGGGGGTGGGGGGTAGAGAGCTAATGCGGGTACTGTTAATGGGTGAAGAGTGGAGGGAAGGGAGGGAGAAGGAAGGGGTGGAATTGAGAGATAAAGTGGAAGGAAATGGAGATGTGGGAAGTGGAAGGAAAGTGGCAGAAGAGGGGATTGTGAAAGTGGAAGGAAAGTGGGGAGAGAGAGGATTGGGTAAAGGGAATGAGGGAGAGAAGTGGGTGGAGAGAGGTGATTGAGTGGGAGGAGAGGGAAGAGAGGGGATTGAGAAAGTGGAAGGAGAGTGGGAGAGAAAGATTTGGGTGAAGAGAATGAGGTAGAGGGAGAGAAGTGGGTGAAGAGAATGAGGGAGAGAGTAGAGAAGTGGGTGGAGAGAATGAGGGAGAGGGAGTGGGAGGAGTGGAAGCAAAGACACCTTGAGGGGATGTGGAAGGAAGGAAAGTGGGGAGAGGAAGGAGGAGGAGTAGGAGGAGGAAAGGAAACGGAAGATTAGGAGGAGAGAGGAAGTGGAGGAGGAGGAGGAGGAGGAGGAGGAGAAGAGGGTGAAAGGAAGTTAGAATAAGAGTAATGATGATAATGACTAGGAAAGAGAATAAATGTCTTGAATAACGAAATTCGAAAGACAAATAGGAGGAGGAGAAGGAAAAGGAAGGAGAGAAGATTTTAGAATTGAAGATAAAGACGAGGAGAAGAGGAAAATGTGAAAGATGGAAGAGGAAGGAGGGAAAAAAGAGTATAAGAGAAGAATAGGAGGAAGATGGAGATGGAAAGAGAGAGGAAAAATAAAGAGAAAAGTGTAGGAGGGAGAGATGAAGGAGAGAAATGGAGAGAAAAGAGTAGGAGGAAGATAAAAAGTAAAAATTACGAAGGAGGGAGAAGGAAGGTAAAAAGAAATGTCTGAGTAAGGATTTAACGAGAGGAGGGAAGGAAAGGGTGAGGGTGGGGGGGGCGAGGGTGCATGAGGGTGAAAAGGAAGTGGGGGGAGGGGGGGGAGAGACAAAGAAAAGAGGAATAGAAGGAGAGTGAAAGAGTGAATGAAATGTGGAGGAGGAGGAGGAATAGGAAGAAAAGAGACGAAAATTAATGTAGGA
This sequence comes from Petrolisthes manimaculis, assembly GCA_034508575.1. Classification (NCBI taxonomy): domain Eukaryota; kingdom Metazoa; phylum Arthropoda; class Malacostraca; order Decapoda; family Porcellanidae; genus Petrolisthes; species Petrolisthes manimaculis. Next base: position 189,457 of record JAWZYT010003437.1, read on the forward strand.
ACAAGGAAGGAAGGAAGGAAGGTTGGTAAGTAGAATCACCCACCCCCCCCCCCCATGTTCCCCCCCTCCCCCCATTCCTCTCCCCTCCCCCCTGTTCCCCCCTCCCCCTGGTTCCCCCCTCCCCCCATTCTCCCATTATTATCGCCTCTTCCTCCCCCACACATTCTTTTAATCACACAACTACATCCCCTCCTCCTATTTTCTTCCCTCCCCTTCTCACTTCTTTCAACACAGCCAACCACCTCCTCTCCTCCACCTCTCTCTCTCTCTCTCTCTTCTCTCTCTCTCTCTCTCTCTCTCTCTCTTCCTTTCCTTTCCTTTCACATTCTCTCACACTTTTTCTCATTCTCTCTCTCTCTCTCTCTCTCTCTCTCTCTCTCTCTCTCTCTCTCTCTCTCTCTCTCTCTCTCTCTCTCTCTCTCTAACTATAACCCACATCCACCCCTTAACATCCCTTCCTCTTCCCCCTTCCTCCCTCCATCCTACATATCCGCCGTTCATCCCCCCCCCCCCCCAACACCACCACCCCCTATCCCCTGCTTAACGCCATTCAAATAACTGGGACTTATGTAAACATCCCCCTTCCCCCCCTCTCCCTTACCCCCCTCCTCTTTCCCCCTCTCCCTACCCCCTCTTCTTCCTTCTTAGGCCCCTCTCTTCCCTCCCCTACCCCTTCTCTTCCCCTCCTTCATTCTTAAGTTCACCCTCTTTCACCTCCCACTTCTCTCTCTCTCTTTCTCTCTCTCACACACACACACACACACACACACACACACAATCCTTTTTCCCACTCTTCTCCCACCAGCCTCATTCTCAGGCTTCTTTTACATACACCCACCCTTTCTAACCCCTCCCACTCAACACACACACACACACACACACTCTCTCTCTTTCTCTTTCTCTTTCTCTTCTTCTCTCTTTCTTTTTCTCTCTTTCTCTCTCTGTCTCTATCTCTGTGTGTTTCTTTTACCACATTGCACTGTACATTATTTACATATGTGTGTCGACTTATCCTTTTGTGTGTAACTGTATGTATGTGTGTGTGTGTGTGTCTAGCCGAAGGTGGTGGGCGTTGGGGAGGGGGGGGCAAGGGAAGGGGTGAGCCGGAGGGAGAAGTGGATGGGAGGGTAGATGGGGTGTGTGAAGAAGAAAGAAACAGGGAGAAGGAAATGAGTGTGGATAGGTGTGGTTTGAAGGAAGAGGAAAATGAGTGTGTAGGTGTTGTTTATTGAGAGGGGAGAAGTGAGTGAGTGGGTTGTGTGGTTTATTGAGAGGGAGAAGGGAGTGGGGAATGGGTATGGGTTTGTTGGGGAGGAGGAGGGTGAGTGATGGGGTCGGTTGGTTGGTGGGGTTTATTGGGAAGGTTCCTACTTCATTTCATTTTCCCTCTGGTGATAAGGTGAAACTGGTAGTGGTAGTAGTGGTGGTGGTGTTGGTGGTGATGGTAGTGTGTACAGTATGAAATTGTTAGTGATGGATTTTGATAGTGTTAGTGGTAGTATAGTGGATATGGTGTGTGTGTGTGTTGTGTTTTGTCCAGTACCCATCACCTCACCAACGTTCCCAGTTTCCGGCCTGATGGAGGGAAGGTGGCAAGAAGTGGAAGGTTGAGGCTCATGAGTGGACTACGGAGGAAGGAGTTGGAGGGGGAGGAGGGACTGTATAGAGAAGAGGGACAAGGGAGGAGAGGTAGAGAAGGGAAGAAAGGGGAGGAGGGGCAGGGGAGGTGAGGTAAAAGGGGGGAAAGATTGAAAGGGAAGGAGGAGGGGACCGTATGAAGAAGAGGGGCAAGGGAGGAGAGGAAAAAAGGGCAAGATTGAAAGGGGAAGAGGGGAAAAGGGAGAGAATTAGATGTATAGTTTGAAGTAAGGTAAAGAAAGAAGGGGATGGTGGTGGCGAGGGGAGGAGACAGAGAGGGGATGGGGGTGGGGGAGGGGAAGGGAGGAGACAAAGAGAGAGGGGGTGTATTTAAAGGGTTAGATGATGGGGGTACGTTGAAGGGGAGGGAAGGGGATAGTGGAGGAGGAGGGGGTAAGGGAGACAGAGGGAGTGTTTTTAAAGAGATAGACTGTAAGATAATGTGAGGGGAAGGGAAAGGAAGAGAGAGAGAGAGAGAGAGAGAGAGAAAGGAGAAGGAAAGTATAGTTTAAGAGATAGTACAAGTAGACTGTAAGATAATGTGAGGAGAGAGGAGAGAGAGAGAGAGAGAGAGAGAGAGAGAGAGAGAGAGGGAAGGGAGAAGAAAAATATAGCTAAATATATAGCCAAGTACAAGTAGCATTAGTAAACAGTATGCAAGTAAACCCTCTCTCACATCCAAGATTTAATTGTGTTTGTATTGGTATGGTGGTGATTGTGTGAGTGTGTTTATTATTGTATGGTTTGGCACCTATTTATTATAACGCCCTCATTTCTTTCAGTAAATTATATCAACACCACCACCACATAATCTACCACACACACACACGACACACACACTGCCGTCAATATACACACCACTACCATCAACACACACACACACACACACTGCCATCAACACACACACACACACACTGCCATCAACACACACACACACACACACTGCCATCAACACACACACACACACACAAACAAACAAACAAACAAACAAACTACACCAACACACACACACACCTACACCATCACCACAACTAAACACTAATGCTATCATAAAGAGTAATAAAAAATACGATTCTAAGATCTACACAATCTAATCATAATTCTTTTTCTCTTGTCTCTCCTTATAGGTGAGTGGCTGACTGAATCACTCGTAGAAGTATAAAGGCACTACT